>WEIT01025890.1:2469-41071 GCA_013389985.1 Dryoscopus gambensis | reverse complement strand
AATACAGTAGACTGAATGTTTCATGAGTCTCTGCACTGATACTGACAGGGTATTTTGCAATAAGGTTCTGCACCTCGTTACATGCCAGTCTGGCTGCTCACTATTTCATAGCAATCACTTTTTAGAATTGGTAAATCTTCATGCAGAAAGAGGAAAATATAGTCAACCTTCCAGTAATTGTTGTTTCTTGCTACATAAGGGGATTTACAAATAGCGCAACAATGTTGAAGGTAAAATTATTTTTAGATGCTCTGCTGTGAGTTCAAGCAAGCTCTGGCCTAAAATCTATCAACTAGAAGGTCAGGCAATGCTTTATGAATGTAATGGAGCTTCAGTTGTACAAGTCTGCTGCAGGAATCAGAGGCAGAGATGCAGGGATCCATCAAAGAGCTGCACTAAAAATGCAATCCACCCTGCAGCTATTATTCTTAAAGAGGGAGACATAACCCAACCCTGGCATCCAGGCTATTATACCTAGCAAAACTAGTTTATTTTTGAAGCAGTTTATTAATTAAGTCAGAAATAACTGAGGGGGAAAAATGAAGATATTTTCTGCAGGAAATTAAAGTGGCAATATAAACAAGTTCTGAACACTCTATTTATTTCCAATTAATGAAATTTAATTTGAAAGATAGAATGAGCTTCCAATCCATGATCCTTATAGCCAGTATGTCTGGAAACAGAATTCATTTTAATTAGTCATAAAAAGTATTTAAAATCTTCCAGTGTCAAACCCCCCATAAATTTGGGACTCCATTCAGAAAACAATGATGGCATTACTTTTTTAAAAGACTATGCTGAATATTTAGAGTAACCTTAATGACAAAAACATACATAAATCATATATCCCTAGCTTTTTAACATCCTTCTAATATCTACAGCAGTTGCAAAACTAGTCCCTATGATGTTGCATCATGGAAATGTTAAATTTAAATCTTCTTTTCAACAACTTTTGCAGGTCCCTTCCAGTGTTTCTATCACTTTCTGCCACAGGAAAGTTCTTGGGCCTAACACAATAATCTAAAATAATCCTCTAGGGAGAAGCACTATTAATTAACTGGTTGCACCTGCCCATTACACAATTAAGTCTGTGACTAGCAGGAGACACTTTTTAAACCCCACAGACTCTGTCAGCCACCAGGGGACATCGAAGAGTTTCTCAACCTGTGCGTTCAGTCCCTGGAGCTCAGATTCACCTTATTTTTCGTATCAGCCTTCACTGACGCAAAAATCAAACATCCCAAAAATCGTTTCCAAGCTTTAGCCTTCCCATATGGCACAACATGGCATTACCAACTGCACCACAGGAGAGCTCTAATGGCTCCTGACGCACAACATCCCAATTAGGCGCCACAATGAAAGCAGCAATTTCGGCTTGTTTAATAACAGACTTCACCCAAGCAAGCCTTTGCTTCAAAGGATCTTTTAATAAATGTGAAGTAAAGCTTGAAAGGAGGAAAAAGATAAACACAACTATAGTTACTTTGTTACAGATGGTTAAAGTGGAGAATTGTTGGCTTAGAAAGGAAGCTTTTAGTAATTGAAGAGTCTCTGCAGAGACACCCCGTGGTGTTGCACACACACATACATGAACCAGAGCTGGTATGTGCACTCCTGTCTCATTCACGTGCCTTTCTTGTTTTAAAAAAACCATTCTTGAAACAATAATAACAATAAAATGGTTTTTATATATAGCTCGCTGTCCTGTACTGCGTCACAGAACTCTTCAGACGTGGTGAGATTTTTTTACATGGCAGAGGGTAGTGGCAAGCAAGCTGAAAGTAGAAACTTTCTGTGTAAAATCAAGCACAGTTTTATTCCGAAATTAGAATTCTTGCTATCATCTCACAACTAAGACCTACTTATTCTTCTGAACAGACAAGTCTGCTGTGCACAGTAGTTCCCCTCTTAAAATCTGCATTTGCAATTAACTGCAGAATTGACATAAGGTGGTAGCAAGGTCTAAATTTTTTTACTAAAGTACTTTTTGATAGTGATTTTTTGTATGCTCACACACGTTCCTAAGAGATAACTCTGCTCTTCTTTCCATGAGATCATTCCTTAATTACTTTACACAGCTGAATANATAGACGTTCTGGCTTCTGCCTTCTTTAGAGGGAGCTGAGGAATTTCAGGGCAAACCAGCAGCACAGAAAAGGCAGAAAGAAATTTGTAGTAGTGGCATGGTGATTACTGAAATGATGTCTTAGTGTGGGAAAACACATTTTTATTTTCTCAGTATAATTCTGGTTTTGGGAGTGCAGTTGCTGGTGACATGAAAAAATGGTGCTTTCTTTTTCACCACAGTCCATCTAAACAGCTAAAGACATGATTCCATATTAACTGAGCTCCACGGCATCCTTGTGGCAGGTATTGATATAATGTGCACATGCTTACAATGAAGCACCATGGGTCAAAGCTAAATGATTAAAAATTTGTCTTCACAAACTATAGTTACGAGGACCTCAGAAAGATTTAATTGAACTCTGTACAGTTCTTTGCCACAGAATCAGGTTGCAGTGTTAAAGGCCAGAAGCATCCCAGCAAAAGTGGTGGAAAAGATCCTAGAAAGGGGGTGGTTGATCCCAACAGCTGTAGCAGGTATGGGATTGGCAGGGAGAGAAAAAAGAGAAGACTGGGTCAGTTAAGAAGAACACCTCTAGCTCTCTCCTTACAAGGCTGTTTGCTGGTGTTAAAAGCTACCCGAGCATTATCTGTAAAATGCATCTCCCAAGAAAGTGTAAATCTGGTGTGGGAAGGTTGTGTGAGACAGGGCCTCTTTGCTGATTTTTTTGTAAGCTTGGGCTACATGTGTTAAACAGTAAAGGATTAGGTTTAATTAAGCTGCAATTGGGACCTGTAGTAGTTTCATCTTTAGCTGCAAATTAGTAGCACTTCTTGCCCTTGTGCTCCAATATAGAATGGTAGCTCTTTTCTGCTTGAGTGTTTTATAGTTTGGGTTGTAATAAAATATCTTATAGGCAGTAATTGGTGGGTAAACTGGGGAAGGTCACACGATTTATGGGATAACAATAACTTCTGAAAATGGGAAAAACCTCCATCAATCTGCATGCAGGCAGCCCAGTTTACCAACATGAAATGCTGATATAAATGCTTATGCTTGAGGCGATTTACAGCCCCAGCTGTTCTGAAGTGGGCTCAGCATGAGGGGAAATCCTGATTCTCACCCTTTCCATGAGTTAAATCATAGATGCTCTGATGTTGGGTTGTGGTCTGGGAAGGGTTCTTTCTGAATTTCTGCTATTATAACTGCAGGTTTGCTGTTCTGCTTGGCATAAAACGTAAAAAATTAAAAGAGACTTAATAATGTTTCAGCTCTTTGTTTGGATTCTTTATGTGCTCTGTGGCACTAGAAAATGTTTTTTAGTTCTGTATTTCAGTGTTTAAAAAATCAGGATGGTACATGAGAGAAACAAACAGTGATCAATTCCTTTCCTATTCTGAAATTAGCTGCACTGACTTAAGAAAGAGAGAGGGTTGCTTTTTAAAATCTTCTGTATTTTAAAGAAGCTTTCAAAGACTGACCTTTTACAAATGCCTACACTTAAAAGGACTTTTCTAATTTAAAGCATTTGTGTGATGGAGCTGTAATGGAAATATTGACACAATGGTGATAATAAAAATGACATCAAAATGCCAATATTGGTAGACATGCAGAAATCCTGTCCTCGTGCCTCACTGGATAAAATTACTTCTTCAGCACACCAGGGGCTGGCACAGAGCTCCCCCTGCTAATTGCTGTGATGGTACCAAAGGATTTCCACTAATAAGCTATGGATGTGCCTCTTTCTCCCCCAGCAGTGCTCCTCTATTAAGTTATTTGAGGAGGGAAAGAAAATCTCTCTCAACATAGGAATTATCACTGAAAATATTCTATAGAAAAAAGCTGTAATTGTGGGTTTGCAATGGCAGCATGTAGATACAAAACCCTTGGGGTAAGAAAGAGGAAAAGAAGCAAAATAACATATAGACAGAGCTTTGCCAGGACAATCATGCTGGCTGTCAGGTAGATAAATTGTTTTTACAGTATGTTTTTACTGGGTTTTTTTGGTTTTTTTTTAACTTTAGCACCTGTTTTCTACTTCCAGCTACTTCTACTTACAAGAGCAATGAAGCTGGTGAAGGGACTGGAGCACAAATCTAATCAGGAGCTGTGGGGGCTCAGCTTGGAGGAAAGCAGGCTCAGGGGGGACCTTCTTACTCTCTATAATTCCCTGACAGGAGGCTGTCACCAGGTGGTGGTCAGGCTCTTTTCCCAAGTGACAAGTGGCAGGACAAGAGGAAACAGCCTCCAGTTGCACCAGGGGAGATTTAGATGGGCTATTAGGAAAAATTTCTTCACCAAAAATGTTGTTAAGCAGAGGAATAGGCTTCCCAGGGAAGTGGTGGAATCACCAGCCTTGGAGGTATTGACAAGATGTGTAAATGTGGCACTTGGGGACATGGTTTAGTTGTGGGACTCAATGATGTTAAATACCTTTCCCATCCAAATAATTCCATGATTCTATATATCTTTGGGCTATCCAGAAATTTTCCTCTGTTGAGTTGAGGTTTTTAATCCCCATTCTCTGTCGTACTCACTGGTGTTAACATTATTTATGTTTGCTTTGCTCAGGAAAGGAATCAGACAATACTGTTTAATAGAGTAAAAATGTTACCACACTGTAATACACTGGTAAATGTACAAGGTGTATCTCAGCACTATTATGGATGAGGAAGGCAGGATATGCAATAAAAATTTTACAGCAGGGAAGTTGTGTTTACTGACCTGTATAAGCTTCAGGGATTTCATTCTACAAGTGTGGCAATAGATTTGTTTTGTGGTGCATGTACCACTCAAACTCAGAATCAATACAAGCGGGATGGTGTGGCACTCTGGCATGTACTGGACTGAGCCATCCCAGGCAATCAGATTTATGTTCTTAAAAGTTCTTGTTCTGTGGTATAATGTCTGATGGTAGTGAAAAATACAGAGGACTGCACATTCCTCTGAAATGGGGTGACATCTCACGTTTCAGCCGACTACACGCAATGTTTGCAGCAAGAGCTCTTATTCCGAGTGCATGAATTGCAAACTTGAGAGCCCCAAGGCACTGAGCAGTACAAGAGCCACTGGTGGATTTGCATATCCATCTCCATTACCAGGGAGCCGAGGGCTGGATTCTGTCAGACAGAGCAAGGTGTGAGTCATATTCCCACTAAATAGATTGCTCAAGGAGCAAGTCATCTTTGAGAACTGGTCTTATTACTCTCAATTATGCCATTAAATGTCCACAGTAGTCCACAGCAGTAGCCACACTCCTTCAAATATCCAGTTCCAAAACAAAATGGAAAGTAAGGGCTTTATACACCTGCAGTGAAGCAGAGCAGGATTTGATCTGTAATCTCTGGGTGAATTCACTCACTGCAGAACAGGTGGGGTTATTTTTGCTTGTCTGAGGGTGAGAATCCCCACATCATCACCATCTTCTCTCATAGCAAAGGCTAGTGAGCTGAGCTTGCTGCTCTGGAGAGTCCAGGTAGGCTACTTTTGCACAGGCATTCCTGCAATCTCACAGATTATCTTTGCCCTGTTCACCTCAACCCTCATTTGGCACAGGCACAGCTGATTTTCCAGGAGTATGCATTGCTTTGTTGCTCATTTTTCATCTGCGCTAGAAAGCTCCCAATTTACCTAGAGAGCATAATGATGTCTGGCAAAGGTCTTCACAAGTGTCTACAACCACACCTGTCTCACCATGAATTAAACTACCCTGTCACGCTGAGATTTGGGGCTTCTTTCTAGGGCAGCCAGATCCTGTAGTTATCAGCCCTAGCAAAGCTAAAATGGAGTAGATGAGACTTGACTTTCCACTCCCTTGGTCCTCTTTTGCTGTACTGGCCTGCATTTATGGAATAGAAACATCCAAGGAGGCTGAGATTGATGACCTATAAAGCACTAAGGTGTTGGCAAGAAGATTTATAGGACAGTTTGTCAATTATACGAAGCTAAACAACACAACAAACTGAGCGGAGTTGAACGCAACACGGCTCCTGACACAAAAAGGAAATTGTGTGAAAAAAATCTTGTGTCTTGCTCTCCCAGGATTCAAACTGGTCTTTACATCTGTTGCCTGCACGAGTTGTGGTGTGTGTCACTGCCCTTCGCAGCCAAGAAGAGGCTCTGCATCTGCTCCAAAGGCTGGATCCCTCCTGAAAACACTGCCCCAGCTCTGGCAGATGCAGCTCGGCCAGAAGGAAACCAGCCCTCAGCTCCTGTGCAGGTCGGCTCTGGGCTTGTCCATCCGGTAGTTTAGGAGGATGTGCCTCTCTCATCCCCACACAATGTCCATTGTGTCCAGTGGGCTGGAGATTCCAACAGATTCCAATTTTTTGGGTTGAGCTTCCTGTGTGCTCTTCTCTGACCATCTTGCTTCACTCATATTGGCTGAGATGTGTTTAGGAGCCTGCTCTGAGGCAAAAGACTTCTTCATTTTGAATCTTCAACAGTACTTTCTTTTCAAGGGCATACATAGATAATATTTTGGGTTTGGTTTTCTGCAAACTTATGTACTCATCAGTCCGTTAAATGAAAGCTAAGTGCTATCACACAACTTGATGACAAAGTTCTGATTACTTTAAGCTATTATAGAACAGTTAGAAAAATGTTTATTAAGATGTTAATTCCTATAAAGATTTTGTGCTTATCTTATGGAGCCTTTTTTGTGTGGACGTAGTACTAAAGAGGTTCTTCTCAAAGAGGGTGTGTTGTTTTTAAGACAAAAAACTTGAAAGATGAAAAAGATTTAATATCATATTTGTTCCAAAGTTATGGGCTTTTATACTTTGAAATTTTTTTCTCTAAAGAGACAAGAAAATGAAATGAGAGATGATGTGGAAGGGATAGGAAAAAGAAAGGGATCCACTTGGAGCATGGGGAGATGAAATTAAAAGATTATCAAGAGGGTGGCTTAGATCAGATGCTATCATGATCATGTGCATTCCTAAGTTCCTAAATTTTAATTAGAGAGTCAGAACTGCTTTAACATCAGAGGAAGTTTTCTAAAGAATGCAAACACAACTGGTCTAGAAAATAATTTGAATTTGTGGTGCAATTGGTTTATGTAAAATATGAACGTGGATTTTATATTAATGTAATTTTAAAGAAAGGGTTAAATAAAAGTAGACTTACTCCACATAATCAAACACAATCCAGATCCAATATTTTGCAAGTTGTGGCAAATGGCTTTGTAATAGAAACATGGACTGACAACTGACTGGAGAAGTCACGAGTCTCTGTGGATTCATGTAGGCCAAAGCTTCTTAATTCTGTTTACCACATACTGTGTATTGAAGGAAGTATGCCTTCACTTACAAGTTTCAATTCTCCTTTTTAAAGCAGTAAGTGCAGTACATGTTCAGACATGAGTCCTAGAAGCTGTGTAGCTGTTTAATAATTAACTTTTATCATTTCATCTTCGGAATTTTATGGTGGCTACTGAGAAACTGAGTGGTGCCCATGTTAACTGCTAGGACAGTTTTTTGTCTAAAATGTGTGCTACTTAAAACGTACTGAGACTCACATGAAGAACTGTTGCAAGCCTTAGGATTCCCAAACAAATCTCATAAGTATTAATTAAGATTTCTTTTTAAAATGGTCTGGCTTGGAGACGGACAGCACCTACCTGTATTTTCTCCTGGACGAAAGAGCAATAGTGACAAGTTTAACTTCACATGAGGGAAAAAACAATTCTTTTCAGTTCAATTCAAACTAATTCAGAGTGGAATTATTTTGATTTTATGGCTAATATTGCAATCTCATGTATTCAGCTCACCAATCCAAATGACAACTTACCTATTTATGTATGAGGGGAAAAGCATCCATACAGGGAGGCTTCCCTATCTTTGGAAATTGCTCCCACCAGTGTGTACTGGATTTGGACTTAAAACTGATGAACCATTTACTTTAGAGAAGATTAAACCACTGGGTTCAGAGAACCTGCTGTCTTCCTCAGAGCTTGCATAACTTAGCTGATAAGGAGAACTTGTTTTTTACCACAGAAATGTGTGTCTGCAAGGGGATAGCTGGTCTGACAAATTTTACCCTGGCCTCCATGAAAGCAATAACAATTCCCAGGTGCACTGCAGGTCTTGAAGGCAGACCGTATGGGATGCTCCAAAGGTCTAATGAGGTGGTGGGTGTGTAAATTACTCAGTACACTGCAGGATCAAATGGAACTAGTATTAGTTAACATGTGAGTAGCAATATGAGTGGAATAATTAGGTTAGTTTCTTTTACAGTGGAAACCTTAGTCTTCTGGGAAGCTTGTAACTGCAGTAGCAAGGTTATCTCATGCTATCTCTGGATTAATGTAGAGGTGTTTACCTAAAAAAAGCTTCAGATACAAAGAAAAATGGAAAAGGCTTCACTTACAAAAACAAGCCCAAATTAAGATCAAATTCTGTGACTCATATGAGTTATCTTAAACAACACAGCAGGAAGGCATTAGTCTACAAGACATAATTGTTTGAGCCATTACAACCACCAACACTCTTTCCTGCCCCTGCCCAGCTTTAAATCGAGCAGTTTATCTTAATTATCAGCCAACACAGAATTGACTAGACCGAAACCAAATCCCCATTAACCTCTCCTGTAATGTGTCTTCCAACACAGACCCACAGCTCCTCAGACCACACCAAAACCTGCTTACAAGGCAAACAGCCCTCCCATCCTTTGATAACCTGTAATTCAGCAGCTGGAGGAATTTATCTCCCCTCAGTGCTCAGTAACAACAGGTTGTGGGAAAGCAGTAATGCCCAGAGAGCCCTGAGATCACTTACTTATTCACGTATTTGTTATATTTGGTACTTACACCACACCTTTCTTTTTTTAATCATTATTCATCCAGGACTTAAAAAACTCCAAAACACATGACACATTTTTTTCCCCTTCTGAGACAGAAAGTGTAACAACAGTGTTAGTCTTCTGGGGGCTTTTTAAATTTAAGCTGCCAAAGATAAAAATTAATGAGATGTGAAGAGATGCAGTCCTTTGCCTATGTCTATCAACAACTCAAATATGGGAAAAGAAAATAATCTACTTGAATAGCATCTGATTGTGTGCTTTATTTTGATTCCTATCTTGGTTCTAAGAGGCACTTAGTACATAGAAGAAGAGAGCACTTAATATCTGGCAAGACCAGCCCGTGTGTCGCAGCAGCTCACAGCATTGATTTTCAAGGACAAAATCAAAAAGAAATGTTGCCACTAATGCTTCTTTGAAAGTTCCAGCAGAAAGCAGATGCAGTGGGGTAGGGTGGCATCCAGGGATAGGTTCCATGGCCCGAGATGCAAGTGCTGGCAGCACGTGTGGTACCTGACATTGGAGCTGTTTGCTTTGGTTTGTGTCTCAGTTGAATCTGGTTTGACTTGCTGCTAGAGATTGAGGGTTAAACTTAAATCAGCAAACAGCTGTATATTGGTCTGAACTGAGAAAGGTCTTTGACTATTCCTACTGTTCCTTTCCAAATAGTGAAAATCTGTAGGCCTAAAACTTTCTTTTTAGAGATATTATTTTCCTTTGAATATTTCTTGTTAAGATGCAGTAAAGAGCATTCTGGATTTTCATTCTTTCACCTCTGGAGCTTTGTAATACTCCTGAACTATGTTGGAGCTACTGTTTTGGGGGTTCTTTTTAATTCTGTATTAAGACTGAAGCACATTATTCACCCTTACATTGCACCACACCCCTCAATTTTAATTAACTTCTTAAAGGACTTCATTCTGTACTCACTGACATTAATTAAGGAGTTCCATTGGCTTTTACCTATCAGTCACTGCATTTGCTTGGGGCCAGATTCACCCAGGGGAAGCGTTAAAGAATTACCCACTGAAATATCTGAAGCCAGGAAGGTGAGCCTGAACTTCCACCTGCTTTGCAAACAGCTGCTCGACTCAAGGCTGCCAGGAGTTCTGAGGGGTTCACTTTTGAGAGCTGCACCATGAATATTTGCTGGCTGTACCCCAGCTGCTTCCCCTCTCTCAGGTACCCTCTGACATTGCAGGGATCTGTTATGCTCTGCTGAGCTCTTGTGGCTGCAGGGGGGCACTCTCAGGCCTGTGTACAGGTAAGAAGTGTCTCACGCGAGCCTGGCAGAAGGTGTGGAAGGGGAGCCTGGTCTAAGAGTTAAGGCCTGAGAAAGATCAGGCTAAGTTTCAATCTGAGCTTTCTGTTGTTATTGTGGGCTAAAAAGCTTTTGGACTGAATAAAAATGTAAACCTGGCAATGGAGAGCAGAGCTTGTGAATCCTTGGTGGAGGTAGAGCAGTTTGGCACAGAAGAACTGGAGTTTCTGCCTCCAGGGTAAGGAACCAGTGTTTTTTCATCATTGATTTTTTTGGTGGAGGTGGTGAAAGTTCAGCTAAGCCTTTCTTAGCTCTGACTCAGCATCAATGTGTGCTGTGTTTTGAGTGTTCTTTCTTGCCTCATCCTTTAGAAAGGTGCAGCCTTCAGAGACTGCTGGCATGGGCACAGTGTTTTTGTGAAGGTCTGCGGTTAATTTTTGAGTATCCCTCCCTTTAATAGGGGCAGAGGGAATGTTTGCCTTGCCGTGCTAAGAAACTGAAAACCTCATGTGCGTATTTGTGTGCGTGTGTAAATGAGTCAATTTTGAGAAATGAGCAAAGAAATCTGGCCTCTTAGGGAGTTTAATAAATGGAATGGGCATTTCAAATATGCTCTTAATTTTGCCTGTAGACAAAAACCTCAATAAAATAATATTTATCCTAGGCATCAGCAACAATTGTTTTATCTCTTTGCCCAGCTCTTTTCTGCCACATAACACACTTGGATAAAGTTCATAGTTTCTATTATTTTTTAATTACTTTGATTGCATAACTGGGCAAATCCACATTTTTAAACAGGCTTGTAACTTTCTTGAACTGACATAATGCAGAAGCAACAGCAATTGCTTAAGTGTATGTAGATGGAAAATATTTTTATAACTGTATTTAGAAAGTGATGCCTCTTTTGGAGAATACTGAGAACTTTATCTACTGCATATTGTGGATGTCACAGCTAGCTTTTTTTAAAAAAGTTGAAATTATTCTGTGGTAATTGTTTATTTCCTGTGTTTGTTAACAGAGTAGCTGGTTTTTTTAAAGCAAGGCCAGATGAATTGAGCAAGAGGGCAGAATAAAGTTGAAGCCAGTACTATTTTTGTCCAACAGTCATTAATCAAATGCATTTGGAAACAAAGAGTGGCCTGATTTACTTAAGCAGTATTATGCTGATATAATTGCATCAAATTTTGAGGAGGTTCTCTCATTTATGCCAGCATGAGTAAAAAGGAAAAGCAGGTCTTGGATCTACCTAGCAAAATGCAGTTTGTTTGCCAGGAAGGCTGGATAAAATGTAGATATCACAGAGGCACTGTGCCTCTAGCTGCTGTGCTTACCACCAGCAGCTCAAAGAGAATTATTTAATCCTTGTTTGCATAATAACTTCTGATAAATAATTCAAGAACGTATGGCCTAAAGTTTTTTTAAGGCAGTGCCTGAGGGAGAAACATGATTCTGTTCCAGTTTTAACAAGGCACCAGGAACCCCAGCAGAGCTGTTAGAGCCGTATTCAAGCTCCTTGGACATGTTTTTGTGTAAAAGGTACAGGGAAAAGCAGAAGAGGACTTCAAGAGATTTCATGGGGAATTGTCACAAGACGAAACACACCTCTGTGCAATCACATATTGTCTGTTTGTAGTGGGAGAAGTAGCAGCAGGCTGGAAGGTCCCTCTTTAGTAACAGCACTTAATGTTGTAATCCATTAAATCAAATGTCTAGAGAGTGGTGTTCTGAAAAAGGAATTTTTAAATATTTTTTATTTTTTATGCCTTATACAATGAGGTGCTTAATACAGGCTTGCTGACAGTAAGTGCTTCAAACTGGCTTCTCTCTTTTTCCCCCTCTCTCTGGTTATCTTTACAATGTTGAAGTGATCCTGATTAAGGAATAAAAACGTTATCATCTTTGGCTACTTTTTGCCTTCATATTGTGTATTTGGGGGGAAATTATTTATTTATAGGACCAAACCAATTCTGTTAACAAACATAATAACTTGAATTTATCTCTGTCAGATGGAGTCTGATACCCTTATTACTTGCATCTGTTTACTGCAGTGAGGTTTGCTCTGAGTTAATACATGGCTGAATGTGAATAAGGAGGCGAAATCTGGTTCTTACATCACTGATCTGGAAGGGGGGGAAAAAGTAATTATCTCTGACAGCCCAGGTTGTTTGAAAACTATTTGTTCTCAGTCTGTCATAGTTTTTGACATCAATACCTACAGTGCCACATACAAATCTCCTATTTAATAATTGCAGTATCAACAAGTGCTTCTTTGGATTTAATGCAAATCTTTGTTTGCAGCCAATTCTCTGACCTCTGATTTTTGTTTGGTTTGTGTTGTGGGAGAGTTTTATTTGACCATACTCTTCCATCAACCCTGTTTTTGCTTCTCTGTATAAAAGATACAAAAAATCAGTAAAGGTGACATTCACCTTCATAACAGAAGGATCTGTAACAGTTTACCTGGAGCAATTTACTTGAAGTTTTCAGGTCCTTAGCAAGTGCAACTCTGTGGTCATTTCCATACTGAGAGTTGTACTCTGTAGGCAATTGTGATTTATATTTTTGGTTACCTCGAAGCAGATTTTTGTAAAGATGGATGTTAATGAAACATCCTGATGAGCAAAATATTACTTTTATACTTGTGGTACATGTTTTATAGAAATTAATGCTGAATGGACTTTTGATTAACTTGCTATCCCATGTTAATTTTGCTATAATGCAGAAAAAGGGAGTTACCACCAAGCAAGAATCTTGGGCAGGTGCTGTTTGTTTTTATCTGATGCAGATAAATGCCCTGGATGTTTTGAGAGCTTTCAGTCTTTGTTAGGGTGCCTGATTTTCATGAACCTTTAAATGGAAGTAAGCAATTTGGCAAGAAATTAGTTGTTCTTGCAGAAGGCTCAGAATTGAAAAAAGTGAAAATCTGGCAGAAGGACAAAGTGAATGTGACTGTAGTAATTGTTCAAACGTTTTGCCAGGCTCTTCCAGGCAGGCTGCTAAAATGCAAGTGCAGATGACAGCTGTGTATCTCCAGGTGAGGTTGATTCTGTTTGAAAATCTGGTTTTGTTCTATGTAGGCAACTTGGCTGTTTGAATTTCAACAAGGAGAAACCTTACGTGTACCATGCTTTATGTTCAGCTTTTTCCTCTGTGTTTGTCTGCAGAATTCCCATTGAGACTCTCCTGTTACAACGCTCCCTGGAAAATCCTCTGGTATCTCATACTGTGCTTCTTTCAAATCTGAGGTGTAACAATACCAGTTTAATCTCTCCATCTGTTGATGGCAGAAGATCAATGCTTTAAAATTGTGTGATAATATAAACCCCTCTGGTGTGTTTTGTTTGGCATTTGCATTATTTCCAACTTTCTGATTATAAAAAGGGAGTCTGCCATAGGATCTGATTATACCTGTAAGTAATTTCAGAGTCTTGTTTCTTCTGCAGCATCCCATAGCCTTGATCAGTAAGATATGACACCTGTACCTCGCATTAAGGGTTAGGGAAATACCACAGAGTTTGAGAACTAGATGTCTCCTAGCTCCTTAATAAATTAGAGTGTATATGGGGAAAGCACAGTGGCTACTTAGATATTACTGTTATGTATAGAAAGTATGTTTTATTCTGGAGAAAATCCCTCCTTGGTTACTTGGGAACTAGACTGTCTCTTAAAGAGTTTGTATGTTAAGAGCCAACACTTTATATATATATATATATATGTATACCTAGATTGGCTGCCATGGCATTCCCACCACACTTTGTTCACAGTTTTGAGACCCGCTTTTGTAGAGGTAACCCAATAAATGGAAAGCACATGAGATGGTTTAAAGAGAAATTCAGGAGCTGTTTATCTTTGTTGGATTTGTTGTTCAGGAAGTTTGTTTTGTTTTGTTAATGTAGACTTTAACATCAAAGTGTACTCCCAGTTTTATCAGTATCAATGACCTGCAATTCCCTTGTCCATTACACAAGTGTTGAGCTTATCTGAGGTATCATTTTAACTAACGTTTTAATGACTTCAACAACTTCCATCTCCTGGTTCTCATTTTTGTTCATTTTACTCTGGAGTAGCAATAGGCTAAGAATGGGCCCACAGCCAATTACTCCCTGGCTCAAGTGGCATCTGGAACTCCTGTCTGATGTTTGTCATCCAAAGCCATGTTCACGTCCAAAAAAATTATCTCACATTAGAAAGGAAGGCTGCATTTTAATAGAAATTCCAAGAGCAATTATGGGTAGTTGGCTTTAACTGTACAGTTACAGTTGTATGATAAACATTTATAATTCTTCCATGAATAACTGCAATGCACAAGTTATTGTGAAGCCCCATTGTAACACACATTGTCAAAGGAAAAATGTTGTCTACAGGCTTCAACTGCTGAATTTGGATAAAAGATCTCTCCTCAGTCTCAGCTTTAAGGAAAAAAAGAAAGCCTTCCCCATGTGATAGAAAATACTGGAGTAGAAAGAGTTAAACTGTTGTGGTGATCTTACAAATCAAACATTGATTGCAATTTGAAAGTCAGATTGTATTGTGCCATTTGCATCCACAGTATTTCTAGAACTGGCAAATGACAATGCCCAGTTGTTGTTTATTTCATGTGAACGTTCTTTTCTCTCATTTCTGTGAACTTTCTACCCAGGAGGTTATGCAATGGAAATGCTGCCTCTTCCCTTCCGAAACCCCGGGTGCGATGTGTATCTCACCCCTCAGAAATGATGTTTGTATATATGTATATAGCTTAAGACAGCTAAGATTGTCTAAATAAATAAACAAAAGCATGTTTTTAATATCTTCTGTAGAAATTCTGCATTACAGGCAGCTGCAACCTATTCATAGCCCATAGGGATGGCTTTAGTCAGAGGAAACAAACACTCCTGAGCAAACACTATAAAGTATATATGTTTGAGGCTCACACAGAAGTTTTGTTTTGTTATTCACAGCTTTTACTACTCTAAAGAAAAAGAAATAAACTCAATTTGACAATAATGTTAAGGAAATTGGGGAACACTACAGAGTCTGGTTTTATGATAATTTGTCTTTTTTTCTTCTCCCCACTTCCTGAGCTGCTTTACTTGAATTGAACTTATTTAAGTTCATCTTGGACTGCAGCTGATTACAGAGAAGAACTTGCTGCTTATTGGCTGGTTAGCTGCCTAGGTTTGTGTGAAGTGTTTGGGTCACTTACCTGTTTTAGAATAAATAGACTCTCTGTTCTCTGAATGTGGGTATACTTTTAAATAAAATTAGATCAGCTTACCCCTGCTTTTAGAAGTGCAAAGGTGAAGTTAATAAAGAGAGGGATTTAGACAGTTTTAGTTGTCCCTGTTTGTTGCAATAGAGCAACTTCTTTACGTAGCTATTGCCAGCTGGGAGAAAGGTTTGGCATTTCTGGACCTGGCAAACACTTGACGAGATGGCCTTGCAGTGCCACCGCCCTGCATCACCACTGTTCAGCTCCACGGCCTCTAACCAGTGCCTGGAGAAGGAAAAGCCTCCGAGTTAGCGCTGTTTATCAGGTTGTGTACAGCTGTAATGAAGATCTTGTCGTGTGATCACTTATGCAAGTGAGTAATTTTGTTCACACCAGTGAACTCTGTGACTTCAGGGAGACTGCTCACAGTGGTTTGCCAGCTTGAGGCTGCCGTGTGTAAATTATGGCTGCTGGATGTTTTATAATTATGGTTTTTTAATTAAATATTGCATATCAAAAATATAAATTATATTTCTCTAGAGCCAAAGAATAATATGATACATAACATTACTTGGATGAGGGGGCAGGGGTTGCAGGAAGAGCTGTCATCATATTTTCTGAGTGACATCCATTTGTGTGGCTAACATTTTAGTACTAAAACCCAAAATGTAAATCTGGAGCCTGCTGTGAAGGGAAGTTCTACAGTTTCAATGAACACGGCAGGATTTGCTCATAAATATTCATTAAACAGAGCCTTGCTGAAAATGAAACTTAAATACTTAAGGTAATGGAATAAAAGTAGTTGAGAAGCTCTTTTAGGCATGTTCAAAAACAGGATAGGAAAGAGAAAAGTTAAGTAGCAAGAAGTTTGACTTGTTTTTTGGTGTTGAAAGATGTTAAAAGCACTATAGGGTTAATGGCAGTGAAATGCCTTGTCCTACTGCTAGTGAAACCCATTAGCTTTTGATGGAAATACTGTAGAATTTCTGCCTCCTTGGACCTGTGTTCAGTTACATCCTTCCATGGCGTAACTGTGTCAGGATTTTTGCTTCTTTACATCTAGAATACAATGCAGGCGCTTGTGTACGATACATGATCATTGTGAAGGTCATCACCAAGGCTGGCCACACTCAAAACAGCAAGATTTTGTTTACTTTTAATTTTTTTTTTATTAAGACCCCCCGAAAGAGTGTAATTTTTGTATTTATGCCTCAGGGCGTGCAGCGTATTTAACCAGATGGCATTTCTGAAGTTTTGACAGGATCCTGAGAAAGCCATGGCTTTGAATTGTAAGTGCCAGCTCTGTTTTCTCAAAATAAGTAGGCTGTCAGGTACTGCTGGGCTGCTGATCTCTAGAGATGTGTTTTCTTAGAAAGGGGTGGCTTTTGGAATAGAAAGGACTTTCCAGGTTGAGACAAATTCAAATAAGAGATGAGAAAAGCAAATTTTTTCCCTGTGCCCTAGAATGAGGAGAATTTTCCGTTCCAGTTTGTCTTTCTCACATCCAGCAGTTTTCAGTGGCTCCATGTGTTGGAGAACCTGTACAAAATTTGGGTTCTCAGGTGAACATACTCCTCTTTATCCCCCAAGAGCTGACACTAGTTCTGCTCCCTGCTTGTCTTGGGAGTCCCAGGGCCTTGAGTTATTGGTGCCTCGAGTTATTGGTGCCTCAGGCTATCGGTGCCTCCTGTACTTTTCCTGTGTTTTGTGCTCTAGAAGGTCTCCAAGCTAAGAAATCCCCTATTCATTTGAGCAAAATAACCTGAAAGAAGATGGAAAGGGCAGGTTTTTAACACAATTTGACACTGAACTTTTTCAGAGCTGACTCGCCTAAATTGCAGCCAGTGCCTCTTGAGAAGCAGACAGAATAGGTGTCAGAGCAGCTCCTCAAGTAAACATGGACGCTTGGAAAAGCCAGGGCTGATTGGGATTGAGAGGGTCTTCTGCTGCCAAATCAACCTCATGGATGCTCTCACCCTGCCTGTGAAAGGATGGTGTGAGGGAGCTGAATCATGAAGGAATTATTTTTGGACAAATGTGTGGCGTCTCCATCGTTGAAGTGAGAAATTTTCACCTGCTTGTCTCAAATGAAAAGCTGTCTGCTGAAAAAACAGGTGGAGTCAGTGTTTCCCCTAACATCCTATAGAGTTGGCATTCCTGCAGTGTTGCATTTAATCCTTTCCTGATGCCTTCATGGCTCATTTAGTCTGTGTTCAGATAAGTGATGCACATATTGTGTCATGCCGTCTGGAAATAGGAAGGGAAGTGCTCATTTTCCATATAGTGAAAAAATACAGAATTTTGTATATACTATACACTATTACTGCCTGTCTTTGACATAAACTATGAGTAAATAATATATATTTACATGCCATAGAACTCTTTAATTATTTAAGATGCTGTCTTAGCTAAAAGCTCTAGGTAAATCTAATTAAATGTTGCAAGGCAAAGTGATTTGTAGTCTTCATTTAAAAGAAAAAAAGAAAACTAATATAATAAAACCCTTATTATTAACTATATTTCAATAAAACTTCTGTTACTGAATTTGCTCTGTTATTTTAAAAATAATTTCCAGAGAAGAAAATTATTTGGGGGAAAAAAAAAGAAGAAACACCCCCTATTTAAATCTCATTGACTGTTTTGCTGCCCAAGCCCAGCAAGGTGAGGGCTGTAAATCAGGGGCAGACACAGCACATCCCTGATGGCAGCTCTTGGTGGCTTTGTTAATGCTCAGCCCGGGCAGAGACCTGTCTGCACAAGCTCTCACAAGCAGCATGGAAAAGGTAGGAGAAGACCTGAGGTAGTGGAGAGGTTGCTCCTGGTAGGGATTATCAAAATATCTTTCTTGAGACCTGATGGCAGCTGGCTTGGAAGTGTCACAGAGAGATCCTTTGTGCATTGATGAGTTGTCCCTCTTACTCCACAACAGTATCTGCATAATAGAACTGAACTATAATTTTTGTAAACTTTCTTTAAGTTTTTTGTTCTGTCTCAGTCTCTTAGTATTCTGTGAAATCTAACACTGCTAAATAGTCAGAACAAATTTCTCTTCCTTTGAATGTTACACAGGCTGTGCCAACTTTTCTTTTGCTTTTGCGTATGCCTCCTGCAAAAAATACAAAGGGGGGCAGGGAGGAACCCTTGAGGATATATACTCTTGAGACACAAAGAATAACAGATGCAGTATTTTGAATCCTTAATTATTAGTCTATGCTCTGTCAGTTAGTCTCTACTGCCCTTTGGAATTTTGATGCCATCATTTCAAAACAATCACAGAAGTTGTAATTATGAGAATAAATTAATGCAGGTAGTAGTCTTCAACTTTCTCCTGTCCCTCAAAACGAGAGTATTATTGATTTTGGAAGTCTTCATTTGAGAGTATCACTGAATTTTGAAGTCCTCCTCAGTGATCTGTTTACCTGCAGAGCTGCCATTTCAGCTTGCTTGTTGGCTGTAGCTTCCTAACTAAACTTTCTAAATTGCCATTCTCAGCTGAAGTTGTATCACAAGATTGAACAAATGACCTTTACAGTGTAGTAACATCCTGTAACCATCACGAATTAGTGTGTTGCATCTATCACTCCTGCAGGCCTTGAGGTGTGTGCCAGGCCTGTAATAATGTTACAGCCTGGAGACAGGCGCTTCTCCCCTCACTGTAGCTACCACTGAAA
Organism: Dryoscopus gambensis; assembly: GCA_013389985.1. Classification (NCBI taxonomy): domain Eukaryota; kingdom Metazoa; phylum Chordata; class Aves; order Passeriformes; family Malaconotidae; genus Dryoscopus; species Dryoscopus gambensis. Next base: position 22,085 of record WEIT01025890.1, on the reverse strand, counting down.
TTGGTACTCTTGTCTCAGCATTATTATTACCACTATATGTTATGTAGGTGATCAAATAACTAAATGTATTTTTGAACTATTACTGACCTAATTTTTACTGGTTTTTTTCACCCAAGTTCATTCTTACCCTGGTTGTTGCCCTGTGAATAATCTTTTGCTTAGATTAAGCAAGATAGCTAAAGGCTTGAGAGAGAGAAAACTTACTCCGAGGCTTTGCACAAATAATTAAAACACTCTATAAACTGCTGTACACAACAGGATATTTCGGTGCTCTAGAAACTTAACTCTCAATTGGAAAGAGAAATATGTAATCATTGCTTCAAAGAACAATTAGGTGTTTTTAATAATGCACTCGCAAAACTTTACATGCTGTAGCTAATAAAATGGAATTTAGTTTACTAAGTACTTGTAAATGAAAGACAAAGCTTTTATCTGCAGCAATTTACAATGTATACAGTAACAGAAAATGATGATTCACAATGAGAACTTCAAAGTGTCTGATTTAGGCTTCTAATTTTCAAGTCAAGAGGATTTAGCATTCACAAATTAAAATGTTAGTTTGTGTAGATTAATGTTGTAAGTTAATTAAGGCACACAACCCCGGTATGATATTGTCAAGCCTTGTGGCTGTCAGTTGTTCCTTAGTAGAGGTGTGATCCTGGCAAGGAATACGGAAATGGATGCTGCCAGAAGTTTTCACTTAGGCCTCACCTGGGAAAGCACCAGTAAAATTGGGAGTAATTTTGAGAGGAAGTGACAGAATGCTACAAGGTCTGACCATTGGGAAGAGAAACTAGAAATACCGCATTGCTGTTTGTCATAAATGACCAGCTGTAAAAAATTTGAAGGAACTGATCCATTCTGGGAGTTAGTTCAGATGGTGACAGCACATCCTCTGTCACTAAGGGCAGCACAAAACGCTGAGATCACACTTTTGAAGACAGAGGCCGTTGCTGGGCTTTGTGAAGAAGAGTGGTAAAAATGTCCCAGAAAATAAGGAGAGCTGCCCTCTCAGTACCTGCTGGGTGCCCATCTCGTTGTCTTCAGGGTGAAAGCCACTCGTGGCTTTCTCTCTGTTTTCCCACTGCAGTCGCACAGCCCCGTTCATACATATTCTTAAGTATAATCATTATCTTTGTAATAACTGTGCTTCTGCACTCTTGAGTGTGCTACAGGAGTTGTTATAGCTCCAGGTAGGTAAGTTTCTAAAACTTATTCTCTCTTAGAGATCCCTGTTGTACCAGTCACCTCCGCTGCCATCCCCACAGCTGACTTGCTGGAGTCTCAATTTAAATCAAAACTTGTTAGGTGTTTCAGTGAGTTTACGTCAAATTTTGTAGCTCACTACTTGTGTGTCATAGGATTTGAGTTCCTGAGTTTCTGAAAGGGAAAAGTTGGTTCTTTCTCCTCACAGTGATTTTTTTCTCTCAATAATTTATGTAATCTTTGAGCCTGAAGGAAGAGAGAGACTAAGAATAAAGTACACCTATGGATTCATCACAGAGACCGAGCAGTCAAAAGCAGTCAGAAACATCAAAGAACAATCTTATTTACATTTAAAGCTAATTTGAGGACAGTTAGACGGCTGGTGACATTCCTGGTGTGTTTACTTGAATCTGAAATGTAGGTGTTCCTTAGTTTAAGAACACACTATGTGTGACTGTGTAGGCATTGGCAGCATTGTGATTTGCTTTCAAGCAAAAGGAGAAATGCACAAAGAAAGAGTGAGTCACCTTAAAAACAGGAGAGTGGCAGTGGAAAAATGTGGACAAGTATCTCTAGCAATAGACAAAAGTCTAGGAGGGTATGCCACTGACAATAATATTATACTTTTATTTCCACAAGAGAATAAGAACACCATTCAAAAGTTGGACTAGCTGTTACAAGGGATTGGAAATTTTTTCTACTAAAAGAAGGCTCAACTTAGTTCTCTGTGGCTTCTCACAATTGTGTTTTGCTCGATATTATTCCACTTGCATTTTGTTTGGAAACCAGATTTGGAAAGAAAAGACCTTGTGCATCTCACTGATTTTAGAAGCCTTACTTTGTGTGTCCTCAGGAAGGCACCTGACAAAGCTATCAAACCCTGAATCAAAAGTGATGTTTACGTGAGGTCAGCCCCCGTGTGGCACTGTCGGATGCTGTGGTGTGGGAGGGCTCTGGGGGAACAGCCTGACCAGGAGATGATGCATTTGCAGCCCCCTTTCATTTCTAATGTTGCCATTCACCAGTGTGAAAGCTGGAGCTGTTGCAACTATTAACTGTATCTCTTACAGCCATCCTCTGTGAAATTATTCCGAAAAATAGAAAAATATACAGCACTAATAACTAGAAACCTTTTAGAAATTGGGCAAGAAAACAGCAATGCAGGACTTAGTTTTGATTATATCAAATTTATTTGCAGGGATGCAGCTCAGATGTAATGCCTAATATGAATCTAAATCTAATGTTTGTGCTCAAAAGGAAATACTAATTAGCAAGGTGGGATAACTCTCTGCACCTCTCCTCCTCCTTTTAGTATCAGGAGGATGAAATGAAGTAGCTCTTAATGTGTTCTCATCCAATTACATTTGGCTAAAATTATTCATTGATCACTAATCACTGGCAGTTGTTTACACAAAACAGTGCTCGTATGCAGCATGCAGCATATTGAGGATTATTGCTATAATAGGAGCTAATCAATGAAAACCACTTGTGACTCTCTTAATGAGGTGATAGTGAAAGGGGTTTTTTTTTTGTTTACTGCAGCAATAGATTTTTCATACCAGACAGAGCTCTTTGCATCCAGCAGGAAACTGGTTTTCAGCATTAGATCGCAGGCACCATTTTTCTCTTTCTCTCTAATAATATTAAAGTTGAAAAATTATTATTCCGGTCCCCCTTTATTAAACAAGCTATTACAAAGCAAGTGAAGGATTTCTGCACCTTCAATTTTCCACCTAATAATAGTAAAGTATTTTCATTGTTGCCTTGACAATATTAATGCTATTTTTTTTCACAATGCCTAAGGCAAGGAGTCTCACCATTTTCTTTGCCAGGTTGAAACGAACTGTAGCTTTAGACTTTAATATTAAAGACATGTTTCTTTACTGGTTTTCACTGTGATTGGTTAATTCACAAGCTTGATATTCACCAGTAGACGGGATGTGGAAGTTAACTAAATCTTCACAATAGCCTTTGGATTATTCTTGATAACACCAATGTTTTGCACTGAGACATACCTTAATTCTAGAACTCCAATGTACCTTAAAATAAACATATGTCAGATATTAGGCATTTAGGCAGAGTTTATGTCATTGGCCTACGTTTTTTCTAGTTTATCATGCTGTGGTTCTGCCTTAAAGCTTCAGAAATGCTCACTCTGGTTTTTTTGGAGGTGCTGTGTTCTCAAAGATCTGCCAATTTATTAGAGAACAGTGCATTCAGCACCCCTAAAAATAGATGGGTGAAGTTTTGACTTCAGAGAATGTTCATTTTTGTAATCAGAAATGGGATGGAGAAATAGCCCTCCCCAGGCATGTACTCTGAATGCCAGGCTGCAGCTTGCTCTGTTCCACCTCCAAACAGTAAGAAATCCAAGATGGAATGATCTTCATTGGAAGATCCTTCAGTTAATTCTTTTAAATTATTTATGCTGAAAATATTCCAAGTGCAACAGGGAGCTAAAAGTTCTTATATTATGCAGATTCAATGAGACTTTGGGGACAGCCATTAATATTTGCATGCTGGATAGTTTGGTTTGCTGCTTCAATTATCTGAAGCTTGATCACTGTGTGTAATCATAATTTGTTCATAAAACTACCCAGGCCTGTCAGCACAGTGCCTGAAATTAAGCTTCTTCTGCTTGTGCAGAGCTTATGAAAAATTGAATGGCAGTTCATTTTCACAAAACATGACAAACATAAAAGAAATTATGAATTAATTTTAAACCCTGCTTAGCACAGTCTTATCAATTTGATGGAACCCTTTGTCTTAGAGAAGTCTGGCATCAGAGCTGATACGCTTAATTAGTATCAAGCATCTCAAAATGTCTGTGACTGGCAGGTTAGATCATTTTGTGTCCTCCCCCAACCTCCCTATGAATTGCAGCTTGAAATGTAACAGTTTTCATTAGGGAAGCTGGCTAACATAACTTTCACAGCTTTACATCAAATTAAACACATGACAATGCTTCATCTGCAACAGCAATCCCAAAGACTGGCACAACCCACCAAATCAAAGATAAATAAAGACACATTTCCTGCTGTGGGGTCTCTTTAGATTCAAGATTACAGTGTCTTGTAATGGGAATATACTTTGATTTGAATGTGAAAGTAATGTTTTTGGTTAGCACTCTGAAAAATTAACCCATCTGACACAAGAAATCAAATAGGCTTCAAATAGGTTGCTGGGTATCTCCAATAAGCACTTTGGAGGAGATAAAAATTGGAGTGTTTCACTCAAAAATTCTGCCTCCTGTCAGTAGGATTTGAAAGCAGTATGTACCTTATCCAAATATTCTTCAAATAATTATCTTCCTGGATTATGCTGAGGTAGGGGTGTCCCTAGTGTGAAAATAAGGATTTGAGTCCCAAATATTTAGCTAAAAGATATGAACAGATATAACCTGTCTCCTAGAGAAAGGGGAGAAAGAGTAGAATAATAATAATTAGGATGTTAGAAATAATTGTCTAGATTCTCCTTTCCTCTCACTGAAGTGAAGCCTTATAATTATTACACCAATTTCCTCATGGTAATTCCTGGATTGTTGTGGTGTAATAGGAGTATTACTAGACCTATAGAATGGTAGAATAAGTTTAAAATCTTTAAATTTCTCCTATTGCTGCATGTTTTTAACAACATCTAGAGAAAGAGTTGGGTATCCAGAAAATATTGCATAAAGTTGTGCTCATGGAAGAGCTATTAGAGCTTAGATGAATTTGGACTGCAAAATCGTAAGTCTAACTATGTGGCAGTCAAACTATGCTTGACTTTTGGATTTTGGTCAGATAATCGCAGTGGTGCTGAACCCTTGGTCTGTGATATGTTTTGAATCTTTCAGTAAAGACGTTTCAATTCTTTGTTGGTGTTTTCTGGACTTTCAGTCAGGTTCGGCTGTGCTTCGTGTACTTTGCTGCTACTGGCATTTAACTCCCATTAGAGTTACTGGGATAATTGCTGAGGAAGGAGGACAAGTTTAGACCTATTTCATGTATTTCTTTTTTTATGTGCAAAGAGGTAGAAAGAATGAAATTGCCCTCAAGTATCTGAAAGGAGAAATAAGGTAATCTTTTTTCCTCCTCTGCTCTGCAAAATGATTTTTTTTTCTTCTTCCCCCCGCTTTTTTTTTTCCTTTTTTTTTTTTTTCTAAGAGTCTCCTGGCTCTCAGAATCTGACTGCCTTAAGTTCATATTGCACTGGTAGAAATGGATATGGTTTATACACCTGCAGGAGCCAGGACTTTGAACAAACAGTGTGATCATGCTTAGGATTATGTTGAGGAGACATCTCAAAATTTGTTCTACAATCCTGAGCTTTCCATAAACCCTTCTATGACTTTCATAATGTTTCTTTTGTGCGACCTTTGGATATTCCTGTTGCTCCTACTGTGGTCTTTACCACCTTGCCAGGGCATTTATACATGTAAAATAAGAAACTTTCTGCATTCCAGACTGATCTTTTATCTTCCTTCATATCTGTTTTGACCATTCTGGGCCGTATCTAGTTTTCCCTCTTACTCTTAAAGTGAAAATATTGTAAACTGAGGAGAGCAACCTATTTCAAGAAGGCTGCATTATTTCAGGAGGAGAATATTTTTATGCTTGTAGCTGTGCTCTCCCCAGAGGAACCCTGGCTTAACTCTAAACTCAGTTGTCACTGCTAGTCTTCATTTCTCATCATTTCCAGAATTACTGTACTGTAAAAGTAATTTCTGAAATATCATTACAGATTAAGACAAAGCTTTTTCTTTTTATATCATATAGCTTAGAGAGCCTTGGTATGTCTGAGAGACCTGTTTGTGTCAGGAGAAAAATGTTTTTTTACTTACATTTCAAATTTAATAGCTACTAAAAGCATTTACTCATTATGCAGCTACCAGCACACAGAGCCTTTCACACATATATTGTTGGTAATGACAACACTGCTTATTAAAAAAAAATTTTATAATGAAATTACCAGAAATGCAGCTAATGAGGCACAACTTGGCAAATCAGTAGTAAGTGCTAGTTCAGTCCATGTGCTGCTCGCTGGGGAAGAGTTGTCCTTATCTCACGACTTTGAGTTCCAGCAGCGATGCGGGGATGGGTCCTTAGTGTGTTCTTATACCCTGAATCTTTGAAAATTTGCTACTCTGCAAGTTTGGGGGCTTTTTGGTTTTTTGCCTTCGTACATGAAAAACTGCTAGGATCATATGTTAGCACTAACTTTTTTATTTCTCTCAGGCCCATGGAACAAAAGTTGAAATTTGCACAGGTATCATTATAGACTACTTCTTGCATCACAGAAAACTTCATACCTTACTTCATAACTGACACAAGCTCCACTGTCTGAACTTGGTGGAGATGTTTCTTTTTCTAGGCAGGAAAAGATTGGATTTGACTGTATTTGTAGCTTTCCTTTATTCACTAGAAATACTCTGCTAAAAGTGGTTTGTTTTTGCTGCATCTCCACAGTGTAGATGACATGCTTCAGAGCAGTGGTGGGCACTCCAAAGTGGTCAGCCTGATGTTTATTAGTATTTTTCTATGATCTTGAGTGGCGTGTGATTAAAGGGATGATTTTGAAGTTTCACACTGCGGCTCTGTTAATGCACTTGTCATTTTTCAAGTGGTACTAGTACAGGAGTCATGGAGTGGTTCTTTATGCCCCCAGTAAAGCAAGCCTCTAATGAGGAGCCCTTTTCCCTCTACCTAGTGCTATATGCAGTTCCACTTTTTAAGGGAAAATAGAGAACTTAATGACAACTTAATGTCCAGTCATGAAAACTGGTGGCTCCAGTACCCTGAGTTTGCTTTCTGCCTTTTATCACTCTTGGATGTCACACAGATGGGCTAATCTAAACCTTCCCTCAGATTATTTACTCGGGTTTCTGAGTCATGCACACCTAAGCAGACTAAAGTCATACTCCTAAAAATGTCTGCCAGTCTTGGCCTCAGTGGGAACGTTTTCTTCCAATCTCTAAATTGTCAATTTGTCCTGGAAGTGGAGCTTCTGTGCTAAACAACAGGGAGTAGTAGAGAGCAGGACAATTGTACAGAGCAAGAGACTTGAAGCACCTGGCAAATATTTGGCTATGCAGTTCTTCCCACAGGAATGTAATCAGCTCCCTTCTCCCACCATCTGGAAGAGGGAGCATTTTTGCCAGCAGAGGAACTTGCTCTGCAGTCCCCATCCTGCCTGCCTTCTGTTCTTTTCTCCACAAAGAGCATTTTCTCCCTTTCTGACTTCACAGGCTGATCCAGAATCCCATGTGAGAAAGTAAATGGAGGTGGCAGTATTGTGGGATGGATGCTTCTTGATTATTAAAAAAAAAAAAAAAAAAAAAAAAAAAAAAAAAAGGAAAGACATTACATTCTGCTTGAGCTTTTTCAAGCTTTGAGAGTGTTGAATGTGCTGACCTATGGAAAATAATGGTCAACATTGGCTTTGAAACGAGACTGTGCTTTTTGCTAATTCCAAACTATATTTGAACAGCTTCCAAATGATTTGGTAGAGTTTCATGGATAGAGATGAAACAGAATGGGGTACAGTAGCTTGGGGTTTATTTTGTTTTATTTTCCCATCATCCCTTAACCAGAATTTGTCTGCAATGTAGATTCTGGTTCTATTTGAAGCTGTGCTTGCTCATATGTCAGAGATGTGGTTCATGTGTGTAACACAGGCATTAGTGAGCTGCACCAATGCATCTTTAATTCTGCTGAGCTGTTGTTTCAGTGATGAGAAAATTGCCTTGTCTCTTATCTCAGAGTTGATTAGAGGTGTTAGTCCTGCAGTATCAGTTTTGAGACTTCCTTGTGGCATGAAGTTGGTGTTTTATTAAGTTGGGGGTTTTTTAAAATGTAATTAAAGAGATGAAAGTAAATTATCATTTCTAGTTGTTATTGAAGGAGTATGGTAAACACACTTAAAAGTTTTATCTGCTGCCCCTCAGGTTAGGTGTGTTCTTTATGTAGCCAGCAGATTCTGGTTACTGTTTTGATGTAAGTGTGTCACAGGGACGTGTAAATGCACAACCCCAGGTCGTGCGCGTTGCAGGGGCAGGGCTGCAGGATCTGTTTGTGACTGCAGGACAGCTCCTCTCTTCTGCTTACACGACTGGAATCTGGAAAAGGTCATAAAGATCTTCAGGAAGATGTTAAACATGCTCATGGTTTAGCCTGTAGCCTGTCTGAAATGGCTGCTCTCGGTTACTTTTCACACCAGGCTGGTTAAGCGAATGTCAGGGATGAAGATGAGAACGGGAACCTCAGAGTTAAATGTTACAGCAGCCCCTGAGTGCTCACATCAGGGGCAAACCCCCTGCTACTACCAGGGCCAGTTAAACAAGGTCTGAAGGATGTGATGCCCTGTAGCAAACTAAGGGGAAAAAATGAAGTTATTTAGCAGCATTTAATTAAAATGTTTCCTGTAATAACAATGCATGCATCTTTAATGATCGTGAAAACTGTTTCTGTTGCTTGTTCTTCATTTTGAATACCACTTCTCACAGAATTTTTGTATATAGTACCAAGTATATGTGATAATCAACAACTGTTCCGATGCACGAAGTTGGTGTTAAAATATTAATATTGCAAAATCAAACAGTCTTTTCTTAAAAATAAAAAAAGGCATTTACTCTAGAGCAAAGCTCAGCTGAAGAAATGTGATTCCTCCTTGTCCTTTTATCCATAAATAATGGATTTTTTAAAAATGGAAGGACAACTTTGTGAAGTGTTAAGGGTAAGAAATATTCACAGATTCAAACCACGAATAAAGTATTATTTAAAGTAGTTAATCAGATGTTGATTCTGGGGATTTTTGTTTCTAACCTTCACTGTTACATCGCTCTCAATGTGCCAGTTGGTTCTTAGGGGAGATTATTTCCTTTTCAGAGTGTTGTGAAGAACTAAATCACTTCTGATTGAGCATCTACCAAAGTGCTGGGCAAGTCACACATTTCTTATTTGTGTTATATGCACTTCCTAGGGAGGACAGATGTGGACCTCTGAGAGGGGACTGGAAATCAGTAAAAGAATAAGACCAGCAGATGCTCAAATTGTCAAGCCTTAAGTGGCTAAATCTTGAAATTGTAGTACTTGTGATCCCAAAGTCAGCACAATCTGCCAGAGATGTTGCTGGTTTAAGTGGCCATTTGTCTTGCACACAGAGAAAATAAAGGGGAACTGAAGGCAGTTAATTATTAATTTATTATTCTGGAGTTTGAGACACCTCCAGGACCTATCCAAGTCACACTGTCCTGAAGTTCTTTCTCATCAGCTCTGAACATAGGTTTTATAAATCAAGTCTTTCCGTGCATGTTATTTTGGTGTGGTGTGTTATTTTTAACCTCCCTTGCTGCAATGATGTCGGAGTGATGAAGCTGGGATGTGTTTGAGTGCTCCGTGGGAAGCAAAGCTGAGACCAGTTTTACAGTCGCCATCATGTAAACCAAACACATAACGTTCTTCTGAACCTGCTTCTCTGCCACGAGCTGCTCAGCACCTCGTTTAAACCATGCAGCACATCTCCTGCTTCACCTCTCCTGGCAAAACAGGCAAGGAAAATTACTGCAGAATCAATGTAAGCCCAGCCAGTGGCTGCTGCTGCAGCAGAAGGGGCACTGCTGTCCCCCAGCCGTGCCCACCCTCCTGCTGCAGAGCATCACTCTGCTGAACTGGATCTGTTTAATGGCACCCTTGAATTCAGATAATCCTTGGATTCGGGAAATCAGAAACAGAAAATGGATGTTAAATTTCTTTTTTTTTCCTCTTTTAAAAACAACTGTGTCAAAATACCCTGCTAGCAAAGTGATACTGGTTAAGCAATATTTGCCTGATACAAAGCCTTTAAAATGCTTAGCTTTTTTTAAGGAAGGAAAATATTTTGAGGAACTGTCCTTGGGCAGTTAGCCTGGATTTGTAAGCTATATATCTTAATTATATAATAGAAGTATTAGATGCAAAAATAAGAACTTTCACTAAGTTATGATTTTTAAGTAACTAATGGACCAAGGATATATAATTTGGAGTTAAGTTTCCATCTTCTTCCTTAGTTTTCAAAGCCTTTGACTAGTGTATTTCAGAATTTTGTCTTCATTGAGATAACAGTGTCAGAAAATTTTGTAAGGAAGTTTCTGATGCAGGAATCTGAAGCAGAGCAGCAAGAATGGGTGGTGGAAGTAACAGAAATTGCCACAGTGGATTTCAAAGACTGCACAGGAGGTTTACAAATAGGAGAGGTGATGGCATTATCAATGTTTTGCATTACTGTGTCAATTACCTGATTCACTGTGCCAGGGAAGAACGGGATCTAATAACTTCCATCTCTTCCTGTTGAAGCATATTAGCCATCCACTTGCTGAGGGGTTTTCATTTGCAGAGAGATGAAATGCTGTTTGACCCAAGTGCTTGTTGAATACAAACCAAAGACAAATATATATGCGTAATCTAACTGCAGTTTACAAAAATCTTTTCAGAAGAAACCTTCAGTGGAATCATTTGATGTCTCTAGTTTGATTCACAGGGTGTAAGAAATCTATATTCACTTTCTAAAATCTACAGCTAAGCAACTAAGATTTTATTTTCTCTGCCTCTTGGATTCAGGTTGAGACAGAAAATACAAAGTGTTCCCTTTAAAATATGAGTGTAGTGGCCACTGCATGTCTTTTTAAAAATAAATGAAATTGGTAAACTGAGGGGGAGGCTTTCAAAGAAGAGTGGAGTTTACTCATTTGAATTTGCTGTAACCTATTGTTATCATAGAATCATTTCTGTGAAAAGGGACACATTTTTATGGAAAGATAATAATGCACTGAAGTTCTATGGGAATTTGTAGCTCCATGTGCAGAGCAAAATGTGTATTGAGGAATGGCTCAGAATGAGCCTCTTTGTCACTTGTCTGGGAAATCCAGTTATTAGTGTATCTGTGTGCTGGAATGGAAATATTACAAAAAACCTGATCTGACCCTCTAGCTTGAGCCATTCAATATAATATATGCAAGGATGTTACAATTTTTTAATCTTTGTCCTTGAGTAAAAGTTTTAATTATAAATCAGAGCAAAATATAAATATTGCTAAAATAACTTTCTGAATTCCGTTCAGTCCCAGGAACAATCACCAAAGAATTTGATTAAAAGAGTCAGGGCCGTGCTAAAGGCAGTTTTCTCCAGTGTGGTAAAGCCTTTATTAAAATTCCAATTAAAATTCACCAAGAGGAAGGCTGCTGTTTGTGCTTCTTGTCCTGGGAGCCACAGGCATCTGTGTCCAGTAGAAAGGTTTTTTTGCTTGATAATTATATTCACATTTTGTAGCATTAATGTATAGAAAGGTATAGAAGCAGGATTAGGGCTTGAGGGCTCCTGGATAAATTGTTAGTTTCTGTAGTGGCGTCTGGACTACGTGTGTACAATGGCAGGTGAACATGTTTAATAGGAATGTTTGTCCTTTGGTATGGGAAAGGATTAAAATAGGAGTAAACATTATGTTTTGGTGACCACTTTGCATGTATTCGAATTGTTTGTAAAGGATATTCTCACTTTGAATGGCCCTATAAACATTAATGAAGCCAGGCTGTATTTTCTTGAGATTCATGCAAATTTAATATTTGAGGAAGTTGAGTGTGAAGCACTGTCATGGAGAAGCAGTGTGGCTGTAACTTTTAAAGGTGTAACTATTGTATAATGTTTGTAGCCAGTGGATCCTGCTACCAAAGGTCTGTCCGAGGCTGGCTGGAGAGAGGCGTAGGAGAGGCTGCTCAGAGAAAAACTCTGATCCTAGGTAGTAATATCAGGCATTTGTTTCCAATCAAGTGTCCTCAAAGCCAAAGGGATGAGGAATAGGAATGCAGCCCTGCAGAACTTGCTCATCGGAATTTTTTTCATGATATTAATGATAAGGAATGTTAAACTTGTAATTCCTGGTTTATATTTAATGAGGATACAACATTTCACATGGGAGCTCAAATTGTTGTCTAGCACCACTCAGGAAATACCTTAAGACAGGAATATAATATCTTCTTCCCAATGCAGAGGGGCTCTTTACAGGAGAATTGAGTGACAGGACAAGAGGGAGCGGGTTCAAACTGAAAGGGGGCAAGTTGAGATCAGATATTAGGAAAAATTTCTTCCCTCTGAGGGTGGTGAGGCACTGACACAGGCTGCCCAGAGAAGATGTGGATGCCCCATCCCTGGAAGTGTTCAATGACAAATTGGAGCAACCTGGTCTAGTAAAAGGTGTCCCTGCCAATAGCAAGGATTGGGAACTAGACAATCTTTAATGTCCCTTCCAACCCAGGGTGTTCTGTGATTATATGATCTCTTTTCACATGAATCTACTTGTCTGTAGCCGTTCTGAATGACCCCATATTTGCTGGTCCCAAGACTGGATGGGAATGTTAATGAAAGCTAATTTTGCAACTTTGGCAACTACCAAACCTCCCAATGCCCAGCAAGGCTAGGATATCACGAACTCACATCATTAGGAGTGTCACCTCAGGAAGCTGCTTCAGGTAGTGGAACTTAAAATTTTGAACAGGTCATGGAGGTCTGGACCTTTTGACTCTGCTGCTCCTTGGTGACTGCTGTAGCAGGTTCTATGTGACCAAAGATGCAGAGCTGTCCTTGCTGGACACGGTCCACAACTCCTTGAGGACGCAACCACCCCACTTACACCAGCCCAGGAGATCCCACACTGAGGAGAGGCGATGCATGGACACCCCGGTGTTATTCCTGCTCTTCTCTGTGACTAATTGCACAAATCCTGCGAAGGCTTTAATGAAGTTCATGGCAGTTGCTCAACATTATACACAGAGCTTGCTGTAGGTGGCAATGGTAGGATTTGCTGAACCCCCAGGTTTGTGAAGTGTAGCGCTGAAACAGCTTAAGGCTCCATCAGTTCTAGTTCTGCCATTAAGCATTGCCCCAGTCTGCAAAATGAATATGGATGACATCTGAGAAGGTTATGCTAATTAGTCTGGTTGAAGTCATTCCATGGCTCAGATTACGTAAATTAATATTTTTAACTCTCATTTTAATGGGAGGAACAATTGAGAGCAACTCTAAAATCAGAGCATTGTAAAAAGTTATTGCTAGCCTGTAAACGTGGCTCTAGATGATGATGATGCTAATAAAGAGAGGATAACATGTTTTTCTAAATATCTTTCTCAAAAGATATGCAGATTAAGTCTAATACATACATTTCAGGGTTTCGTTTCTATGTATTTATTCCACTACTGTACAAGTAAAAGACAGTAATTTATAAATATGGTACAAAATTTGAATGTTACGAACTTTAAAATGTTTAGAAAAAAGACTATTGAGTCTTTTTAGTGTTGAAATTAGGTCTTTTAGAGTGATAGGTGCAGACCAAATTAATTTCAAGTGTTCTTTTTCTGTTTCAGTGTAGGTGATCTCAGCTGAGATAGTCTCTATCTGCATATTTGAAACTACCACGAGTGTCTTTGCTTCTGAGATATTTATATACCTTGCTTTTTTATGCAGTATCATGTGGAAGACCCAGGTTGACTTTGTTTGCTCCACAGAGGTGCTATTATGCCTTTTGTATAATGCCATGCTAATGTATATTTGTTAGAGGATTTTGGAATTCCTGGTCGTGTCTTCTATAGTTTCCAGGGTGAAAAAAAAGCCATAAGCCCTCCCCCACCTCACTTAGGAAGCCCCCTAAACAGTGAAATTTCCAAGAATGTTTTTAAAGAACATTAACAAAAATACTTCTTCTTTTATGTAAATCTTAAAATTTTGGAGATCACAGCATTGCTTAAAAGAATTTAAATATAGAAATGGAATAAAGAGGACTAGGTTAAATTGAAATTTCTAATTATTTTGTGTAATGCCCCATGATTCCACTCATCAAAACACCAAGACCTAAATATGCATCAAAACCCCACTATCATAAAGAACCTAAGGTTTAAGACAGCAGGTGTGCAAGGACATATTTGAATATTATTGAAGACATGACTGTAGCATATTTAGACGTATTTCTGCATTATGGATGAGTGATGGGACTAATGATGGAACAACTGAAGTTTCATGTAAAGTTGTGGGAAAAAAATTTGCAATTTATGAATTATTTGGCCAATTTGTTCTACATCATCATCACTGAATTGCCACCTAAGGGAGCTCTGCTAAGGGTTCAGGTATGCGTGCCTTAGCCCACATATCCTTGTAGAGTCACAGAAAAAGGTTTTGAGAAGAATTCAAGATCTTGGTAAGACAAAATTTCATTTTTGTACGAGATTATCTGAATATAACCATAAAAGTGGCTGAGGAGAGAACCCTGAGGAGCTGGACAGAGACACCTCCAAAGAGGCACTGAAGGGGGATCAGCCTGGCAGGAGGGGAACCAGGGCCGGGTCAGATTAGAACAGGAAGTGGACTTTGTGAATCCATTATTGTATTTTAAAAGTTCATTGTTGTTTAATCACTTTGCTGTTTAATTACAGTAGCAGCTGCTTTAAAAACACCAGTTAAACCCCAGCACTTCTGCCCGGGGGTGGCAGGTCCACCTCTGTTCCTCTGAGGATGCCTGTGCCACGCTGCTGCCCGAGCCCCTTGTCCTTCTCACACCTGTGCTGTGGATGAAGATACACATCCCTGAGGGGTTCGGAGGGAGCTCTGACAGAGCTTTGCAACCTCTGGCACACCGTCCCACACAGGCTGTGCTGTAGCTTTAAACCTTTGAACGCTTGGCATTAATTATTTTATAGGAATAGTTTAAAGAATTTATTGGAATGAACCTCTCAGAGGCACGCACGCATGCCACGCAAGAAGGCTCTCACTGTCTAAAACAAAGTGATAGCCCCATGTGAACTTTGGTTTTATTTTTTTTTTATCTCAGGCTTTTAAAATTTTCCCCTGGCTTAAACTACTGCTTTAAGGGCAGTGACTATGTGTCTTTTCTGTGCTAATGTTTGTGTGGAAAAATGTCTGCTGAGTTAACAGATAACATGCATACTCTGACACACACGTGTTTATCTCTGTACAAGACAATCTGGCAGTATTTTTATTTTTTTACAAAATCCAAAAATTTCCCTTTTTTTTTTTGGATTTCATAAATGGCTTGCTCACATTTAGTTTCTAATTAAGCTTGGTTTTGTATTGAGAGATTATTTCCAGTAATGCATCTCAGATAAACAGGTGACAGCAAACCACAGACAAATCCATCATGAATTCTGGCATATCAATCACTCCTTAGCTAAAGCCAAAATCTCCAAACACAAGCATTTAACTCTGTTCAATGTGCTACTGTATGTCAATTGTTGATAGAGAGTTTTTTTAATGATCTTGGATGTGTCATGCTCCACTTAGAATTCTCCAGTGTTTCCACTGATAAATGCTGAGGCATAACTGTCATTTGAATGAACAGAAGCTGTAATTATAAATGTACTTATGGTCTGTGCTGAAGTCAGGAATGCAAAGAAGAGTGTTTGCTAATGTAGAAATATGAATAATGGTTACTAATGTTCACTGTTTAGCATGGAAATTATATTTCAGATCATTTGAGATGCATTTTGTTTTTTAAAAAATAGTATTAGGAGGCTGGATTTCTAATATTTATCTATTTTTTACTTGGTGATCATATAAATAAGTTTGGCAAGAGCTGCGTATCCATTTATGAAATGAGAAAAAAGTGTAAGAATTAACTTGGCTAATTCAAGATTTAAGGTTAATGAAGACCATTTGAGAGGCATCTGCACCTCCTTAGAACTGTGTTCTCAATTTTTTTTCAATTTATCATTGGGTGAACTCATAGTTTAGGAAAGATTCTGTTTCTCTCAAAATGTGAAGCAGCTCTTGAGCTAATCAAAAGTTGCTGTTTGCTGGCAGGAAGGCACTGGATCTCTGTTCAGCTTATGTTCACTTGGAAAGGAAATACTTAAATGCTTCTCAGCTCCCCAAATACAGAGTCCCTGGGGTGGCTGTAGGAGATGGGAGACGCCCTGAGCTGCCTCAGTTTCCACCTGCCCACAGGAGCAGCTGTCCTGCCATGCTGCCCCAAAGCAAGGTGTGGAGGTGCATCAGCCGCTTGTTTTGCTGGCGTTATTCAAGGGATTTACCGGACTGGAGCAGCCCTTTAGCTACTCCAGAAGCCTCAGAAATACCCCCAGGCTGTCTAGATTTGAAAAGTGCATCTCTTAGTTACTGGGGAAGTAGGTGTGCTGATGGTTCTGGTCATGATCCAGAAAGATACCAAGAGCTAAAATATTTACCAAAACTTTTGCAATCTAAGTTCTCTGTCTTCCCTCACAATCATCTCATCAATGTCCTTTCACCAAGGCATATAATTTCTAATTAATACTATCAAGATAAGACAATTTTCCAATGAAAATATTTTCCTTGAGTTAATTTTGATAAAATGAACAAATAGTGACACTATTTGTCTATTGATTTTTATTTTTAGCATTGATTCATATTATCTTGTTCTACGTCAACCGTGCTTTAGAAGTACGTGAGTTTGGCATCTCTGGATCACAGCAGATGCATTTAGGAGGCTTCTTTTTAAAATGTTTGATTTCTTAGATGCAGTAGATGAACAGTAATGAAATAGTTTAAGTGAATTACATGTAGGATCTATTTTATAGCCAGTATTTTAGACTCTGGAGACTAAAGCTCACTCCGTGGGTAAGTTTTTATTTTATCTAATTACAGTAAACAAAGGTCATATACAATTTCTTTTAACATATTTTAACAAAAAATTTTGCACAGGCATTCTTTAAAGTGAGTTAAAAATTGCTTTTTAATGACAGTCCATGTTGTTTAAACTGCTTCAAATGCTGAGTACAGAACTTGTTCAGTTTTGCTGGGATTCTCTTACACAACCAAATTTGCAGGAATTATTTAGCACGCCTTTATTAACTATAAATTTATCTTTGGTGCCTAGATTCTATATTAAATATGCTATTCATAAACAGAGGAGATTGAGGGTCATTTGAGTTAGGAGTAAGGAACTGAATTCCTGAAATAAAAAGTACTGCCAGAATCCTATTTCTAGTTCCTCGCAAACTTTGCCTGAGAAGTTGTTGCTAAGTAACACCATGAAGTGTGCAGCTGCTCCAGAGCAGCTCCTCCTTTACCCTTCCTGACATCTTCAAAATATAAAAGAAGATTCTGGGTTTTACCAGTATTTTAAATAGGTGTCTGTGTCCTTATTGGTTTTTTTAAGGAATGGACACAGAAATTCTGCATGTTGTACAGATGAATAAATTACAGGTCCTTTGGAAACACAGGGGTTGTATTGTCACTTTTGTTTAAAAATCAGGTTTTGTGACTCAGATTGTTGGAACAATTCCTCTGAACCAAAAAATTACATTTCCAGTTTCCAAAATCCATTCTAATGGGTTTGATGCATGAGCTGGAAGAACAATTGATTGACACCAAGATCAGTAGGCAAAGATTGAGCTAATAAAATTGGATTAATGGGAACATATGGTAATTACAACTGTGAAAAAACAACTTAGAATTTATAATGTTGCCTTGGGGCACATAATCAGATGTGTTATCAATGAATAATTAGAGTTGATAAAAATCATCTGGTATGCATAGGATTGCTGTGCATAGTTACAGATGTGTGTTAAATGAAAGATTTATTGGACGTTTCCTGCCTAAAATATGCGTGGCATGTAAACACATTGTTTGTGATAACAAAAAAATCAAATCAATTCCTGCAGAATGCTTCATGGCAGAAGATCAAAGTTTATGTATGCTTGTCATTAATATCCCATAAAAGATTAATTTCACACCCTTTTTTGTGTTATATTAATTGGTTTCCCTAATATGTGAGTTATTAATGGATATTCCTATAGCAGCTGGCAAAATATGTATGTTAATAATGGAAGTAAAAAAAAATAAATTTATGGCTATGAAAACCTCTGCATTTTGCAACAGATTAAAAAAACCTCACATGACAAAATAGGAATAGGAAATACCTAGCACATAAAATTAAAAACACAGCTCCTGAGGACAAGTGGCTCTGAAGAGCCAATGTTTTGGGAAGTTCAGATCTTTCTGCCTCCAAGATCCCCATTCCTCCAATATAAAGTAGAGGCTCACAACCCATTCAGAAGTATACTGGAATATATACAGATTTTTGTGTGTGTATATATATATCTCTATATATTTATATGTATATCTGCATATACAGCCAGCTTTGCCATAGAATGGAGAGAAAATCTAGGGAAAAGGGAGGAAATGGCAATGACTACAGAGTACCCGTTTTAACAGCAGATAAATTGCTGTTAGTTATTCTCCAAATTTATCTAGAAAAAAGGTAGTTCGTTTCTGTTACTGGAAAACAAAAAAGAACTTTTCTTGTGCATCCCTGTGCAAAGATATGGTATTGAGTGTTTGTGCAAGAGTTATTCATAAGAAAGTGTAGGGTTGGGGTCTTGTTTGAGGTCACCAGTAGTTTGCCATGAATATAGACTCAGGTGTTGAACAAGATACTGTAGCAAAACTCCTGAGAAACTCTTTTACTGAAGTGAATAATAAAGGCTTTAATGTCATTACTGTAATGCAGCTGGGACTGGAACTGGACTCCTGCAGCTTTCAGAAAGAGATGCAAATTATCCTAAGCCTACCTTCAGCATCATTTAGATTCCCATAATCTTAAGGAATATGAGTCTTTAGCTTCCAAATATATCTTAGCCTTTAATTATATGCAAAATGCTGGGGATGTGAGACCCAGAATTCAGTTCTGCAAGACTGCTATATCTCAGATGTTTGTAACTCCTTCGTAGGACTCTTTATCAGGACCATACCCTAAAGCTTGAATCTTCCTGTAGCAGTCTCTGGATGTTCCCCGGCCTGGCAATGTCGCTGTCCCATCACAGGACTATCGTGTAGCAGTTACTGAGGTTTTATCTGTCCTGAATTGATTGCATAGAAAGATGCAGAATTCAAGGATCTCTAAACAGAATCAATGGTACAGGTATAGTTCCTTTATGAAATCTCCTAAATGTTCAAGTGCAAGTGAGCAGTCATAGGGGGAAAAAAAAGGGAGGGAAAAAAAAAAAGAAGAAAAGAGGAAACCTAGAATTTAAAAATCACACTGAACTCATGCTCTTCTTGTAATTCAACACAGGAACAGTCTTGTTTTCATGTAAGGGTATGCACAAATGCTGGTAGTGGATCTCATTTGGCAGAGCCAATTGTGTTCTAGTACAGGGATCAACAAAATTAAAATAATAATAGAGTTTTACTAAACAACTGTGCTATTTAGAGCTGTCCACTGCCTTCCATTAAAAGCAAGTGTATAGCATCTTTTATTTTTAGTGAAAGATCTCAACAAGGTGAAAAACACAAGTCCTTTATTTTTCATGCTCCCATCATATCTTCCTGCTGTAAATTTCGTTCTTCTGTTCTCAGAGTCTGCATTGAAACGTGTCTGGAAAAAAAATATTCCTTGAGACATTTGACAACCCT
>WEIT01025888.1:29329-42546 GCA_013389985.1 Dryoscopus gambensis | reverse complement strand
CTCAAGTTGCTTACCCTAATCTAAATCCCAAGTGACCTAGGCAACAGATGAAAAGCTACAAAATAATTGCATAGCTCAGGTGCTTGATAAACTTATTTTCCTGTTCTTCCAGAGTAGTGACCAGCTTAGAAGCAAAAACCTAGTAATAAATAAAAAAAAATTACAGCTGAAAGAACCCAAAACAGCATTATACTAAGCTACAAACAATAACCTAGTATCTTCCTCTCCAATTCCTCTAGCCATCGGCAGCATTCAGTGATAGTCATAGGTGAGCAAAGAAGGATCCAGTATTTTTATGTCACAGAGTTTCCCATGTAAATAATTAGCTGCTTAACACACACACAGAGTTCTTCCTAGACTAACAAGTCTTTGTGAATCCCCCAGTTCAGAATACAAATGTCATTACTAAATGAAAGAATAAATATACACATAAAATTCGGAGTAAATCTCATCTAAGATATGATATTTCTATTCTTAAATAGACAGAAAAAAGGGTTCCAAACACTCGAGTCTAATCAGAGGTCTGGGCCACTCAGTGGAACACATCCCCATCAGCTCCCATCCTAATCACTGAATTTCAAAGACTCTTCAAAAGTATAGAAGGGAGTTACTTTTTTACTGCTTATATTTTCATTAAACTTCTTTTTATGAAAGCAAATTAAAGTTACTTTCCAGTACCAATTTTCAATCCAACTGGAATTTAAAACAAAAGATAAATGTAGTATTCATTCTTATCTAGAAAGTGTCTCTCCCCTTCCTAAATCTTATTACATAGATACATACGTGCATGATTTAGCTGAGGTAGAAGGACAGTGGGAGATGAAGAAAAATCCTCTCTAAAATAACAACTTTGAAAGTATAAAAAGAGGAAAGCAAAAGAGTTATGTAAAGTGTTAAAGGGTAATAAAGATTTTATATATATCTTAACTGTTAGCATGATTAATACACAAAATGGATTTATTTTAGGTTACCAGGTTTTATCCAGATTATCCAGACGATCAGCATCTGGTTTAAGTCCCCAATGTAACCATCTGTAGTAATGTCACATGAAGGATTAGCCTTATCTGACATTTGTAATGAATATATGGATGGAAAAAGAGGAAGGAGTGTGACATGGAGTACAATTGTCAAACCTTAAAATCAGGTGAAACCACATCTTTATTTGCTGATTCTAACCATGGGGTTTTTTTACTTTTCAAACATTAGCATATGCATTGAAAAACAACATATCCTCATTGATTTTTTTAAAGAAAAGCAGGCAAACTGAGAAAAAATATTTTTATATTTGACCTTTTAAACGTAATTAGAACATTAAATAAAAATAAAGCCTTCTTCACCATGTTCAGTTATGACAGATGGATATGATCACAAAAACATCAAAGGCAGGTTTATCCTAATCCTGTAAAGTGGTAAGTGCCTCCTGAAAGGTCCTGAGTGCCTTCTAATCCTACTGAGGATAGGCTGCAAGTGCATCAAGAGGTAATGGGAGCAAGTAACAGAGGTAATAGTGGGCTTTCCTGTCCACATGAGGAACAGTGTGTATTAAAAAGGTCTGATACATTAGGAAATAACCTGATTTATCTAAACACAGAAATCAGAAAGTGGGAAGATGTGTGTTTATTTTCCACTCTCTGTGAGTAGGTATAGCACAGCCTTAGTCCCAAATCATGCAGCCCTAATTCAGAAAACCTGGCTTCTCTTCCAGGCTTTGTTATTTTCATAAAATTGCACAGTGTCCCAGGTCAACATATTTACCCCTTGGCATCAGTGTCTTCTTTCCGCAAATGGTGAAACTGAAGTGACCTCGTCTCAACAGATCATGAAGTTGTGCAAAATTGACAAGACATAGCAAACTATGACCATGATTAGTTTTAATGCATCAGAATGGATGATGGAAAAGTCGGGGTTTAAAGCAGAAAGAAAAACTCAAACCCTACAAAATTTTTTTATTTGAGTGTTTTCTCTTTAGGTGCAATCAAACATTTAGGATAAGGAAAAGGAGAATAAAGGATTCTATCAGCTTAAGGCAGGTAGCACTACCGTTGGAAGAACAGCTGATTGGACATACCGTTGGAATGACTGCTGATCAGGTTGAGTTCAACAAGGAGTGTCTTTTTATTCAAAAATGGCCAGGTGAAAGGTCTCAGTGAAGACCAGGCTCTGTGTTTGGAGGCTAGGTGATAAGAGAATGCAGTACTGCAGTGGAGCGTAGCAGCTTAACAAACAAGGTATATTGTGACAATGCCAACCACTCCTGCCCAGTTTAAAACAAGCTTGCTAAGTCACACTGCAAAAGTACCTTGTGCAAAGTCACAGATAATATCTAATGTAGCCTGAGAACTAAGCCTCAGCCAGTTTTATCTCATCGAAATGAAACTCTAGAATGTTCCTACTGGTCATACAAGACATGGATATCTTATTTCCTTTGGTGAAACGGCCACAATTAATAGCTGATATTAAAAAAGGTTTGTTTGTATGTGTATTATTAGATGTCACACGTCCATGGAGCTCAAGGTTGGGGTTTTTTTCCAATATCCAGATACCTGTTACCAGGCAGAGTGCCACTAATGCCTACATTTTATAAATTTGCATGAGACATTTTTATAGCACATGCTGTATTGGCGCCATTGCCCACTAATGCATGCAATTACTTTGTTGTTGCTGTTGTTGCTGAGGGCCAAGCTCTAACAAATTAAATTTAGAGAAGGGAAATAGGCTTATATGCAAATGGAATTAAATGCTGACACGAGGATAAAACAGCCCTGGATTTAGACAGGGCTCTCCCCCAACTTTTTAACCAATCATTAGATTTAAATTGAACAGACAGATTCATCTTTGATTTAACTCCACTGTAATCAATGGAACTGCAGCAGGGATGAACCCGGAGCAATATGGTTTTGACAGTTTTTATGCAATGGCTATCCAGAATGAAGTAGATGAAACAGATTATTTTTTTGCTTATAATTTATGAAATTATTTCACCATCCATAAATCCCTACATCAAGGAAATTAGTTGGTGCATAAAAATGGATAAAGTAGGCAGTTGCATGTCAAATACCAACTGCTGACCACAGGCTCTGTACCCAAATACACAAAGCCAAAATATTTATCTGACTTACCTGTGATCCAGAACAAGCCCCCTAATCATGTAAGTACAGCTGGATAATTGCACGGTTTCTCCTCAATGTCACTTGAGCTGCATAAAAAGAATGAAGTACATTTACTATCTCTATAATATTAGTATCACATATAAATAGTTGCTGAACTTAGAAAATTATGTTCTTTGGTGATCTATGGAAGTCCTAGGAGAAATAATGACTGTTGATCTGATCATTGCATTATATGAGAAATGCATTTCAGTAAACTTTTAGAACGCTTGGTTGCATTTTGTGCCTTTGTTACATGACTGCTTCTAGACGTTGCTTCCTCCCTTCTCTGTCTCCACTGGCACTGTGGAAAGAATAACTGTTTATCAAAATACTTTGTAAATTAATGTAGGACCAAAGGACTCTGACAATATGCACTGTATATGGAGCTAATGAGGAACTAGGGATTATTGCTCGTGCAAATCTGACAGACCCTGATTTTTTTGGCACCCTGTTTTTCGGCATCAACTCCTTCATTTTTCTCTCTCTTCCTAGTTTTTCATTGCTTCTTTTCATCTGACAGCTCCTTGCTTATTCACTTATTCATAGTCTCCTTTTTTTGGTTTTGAGAATTCTTTATTCAGTGGTAAGTTCAGAGGTACAACAGTTTGTTACTCCACACAGCGACTTCTCTGTACTAAAGCCCTCAAATGATACAGAGAACTTCTGCATGGGTGTGTAGTATACCCTTCTTGTGTCACAGTTTCCACGCTTACATTATTTTTTCCCACAAAAAGTTCTAGCTTTTTGTTCAATGTATATGCACATATAATGCTGGTTTTGGTACCTGCTAATGGTTAACCACCTATACATGAAGGAAGCATAAGAGACTTCCTGCTGGCTCCTATGGCATGGTCACCATCAGTCAGAGTCTGCAGATGATCTTGAAATATTACAGTAAGGCAGTGCTTTTTACTTCGAGGTCCACAATAGGTCACTAAGTTAAGTGCATTGTCAAAAAGTTAAGTCCATGCATCAAAAATTCATTAACTGCTACAGCAGAGATATCCTCAGCTGGCAGAGTAGCCTTGGGACTGTAGGTAGTCTAGACAAAGACAGCAAAGCAGACAAATTTCAAGAAGCAAAAATAATTTCAAAGTAAACTTACTTCAGATCAAACAGCCCTAGTGAAACACGTATTTCCTTTGTATATCTTGGCTTACCTACATAAAAACAAGAGGTAGGAATCTAACAAGGCCTAGCATTGAACTTGAATTGGGGGGATTAGTGATCTTTGTTTACATTTCCTGTTCTGTAGCAAATCAGTAGGGAAATAGCAAAACAGTGCTTATCAGTACTATTATACTAAACAAAAGTGCTTGAATCAGGTCTAAAGTACACACAAACTTCTCCTCCTTTCCTCAAATATATGCATTTCCTCCAAAAGCACAAAACAGGTATTTGTTACCACTGCATTTTCCTTATTGGAGATTTTTGAAAGTATAATCAGAATTACTTTGGCAACATGCAGTCCTATGAAAATATATACAAACAAGAGAATTACTACGGCATCATGTATTTTAATGCAAAACTAGTTCCAAAAAAAGTTATGAAGATATAAGTCAATAAAAAGTGTGGAAAGCAACTGCTTTTATAATACACATCTAGCTTTAAAGAGAAAGAAAAGATACCGCCTTTGCAAGTATGTCATTGTATAAATTATAGCAAAATTAAGATTTTACAGTTCAGCTACTAATACTTTCCAGAACACGAACCATGAAAGTCTGAGTACTCTCTTTTTTCAAGCACTAAAGATTTCAAGTTTTTACCTCATTCATATTTGTTACCATATTCCCATCATTTGTATTTCATTGATTTCAAAACATAGAAAATGGTCTATCAAAATAAAACATTTTATAGATGTTACAAACTGTATTACAATCCTTCTACATTTTTTACCATGGAAAGTATAGTAATTTTCAAGTAATACAACTTCATGCTTACTTTCTGGAGTTTTAATTCTAAACATTTCATTCTATTCAGTGACTCAGTATTATCTGGTAGTACCACACTTTACAGCATTCATTCTTCTTAAGTGAAAAAAGCAGAGTTAGAGATAGTAACTGATATTTGCATGAATCAGGAACCTAAGCAAAACTAAGATACCAGGTGTCTGTTAATTAAGAAGTCAAATCACCATTAAACTACCCCTTTGAATATTACTAATATTGGTAAGAAAATTTTCAACTCAAGCATTACAAGCATGATTTCTTTCCCTAATCTTTCAACAGATGAAAAACAAAGAGCATTTTAAGGAGAGAAACATGCATCAAATCCAGTATCTGGGAAAAAACTTGCTGGATTACTATCAGCCTTATAGAGTCACATTAACTGCTTGCCTTCAAACTTCAAAGTTAGTGGTCCATTAGTTTTTAGCTCTTTCTTCTACTATTGCTTTGAATTTCGTCTTTTTGCCTACCAAAATACCTGAATTGATCTGTGGTTGCAAGAATATGATTCTCCACCTGTTTCATCCGTTTCAAAACCAGTTAGAGAATTCAAACTGAAGGGAGGCTGTCCATAAAACGACTTAATCAATACATTAACATACTATGGGGGTTTATGCTAAAATAATGAATACAGGAAACTTATTTAGTACTTTTTAAAATGCTCGTGGGTCCTGCGGGTGCCCGGCTGCTGCGCGGGAAGGGCCCTCTGTGCCCTGAAGCCCCCGCCGGGCTGTGCGTGCGCACCGTGCCAGCGCCAGCGCGGCTGCCTCTGCCTGGCCCCGCCAGGGCGAGAGCCGGCTCAGCCCCAGCTGCGGGAGGAACCGGCTCAACCACAGCTGCCAACGGCGCGCGGCTCTTGTGGACGTAACATCTTCTGCTAGGAACTCTCTCTTCATTTTCCCCCCGTGCTAGAACTTTATGAGTTTCTTACCCAAACTAAATTATGTTCCTAGTGTTTTATATTCCTTTGAGGAGAAAGTAGTAAAATGGAGAGTAGGATAAGAGTCTTTTATACAAAACAAAACATTCAAAATATGCAACTGTGTAACCATCATAGATATCTAAAATGGAATTTAAAAATGGGTTCATTTTGAGAAACTTTCCTATTCACGGGAAAGCACCCACAACGTAGAGAGAAAGAACAAATGCAAGTAAAAGGAATCAACCAGATACAGAATCTGAGAGAACTTTCAGTGAAAAGCATTTTACCACCCCTAATATGATTAAATATTCATCTTGCAAATAAACAGTCCAAACAGTAGGAGAAAAAATTAGTAACAATTTCAGATCAAATTAAAATGAACCATCGGATGGCACTGAACTGTAAAACAGGAGAATCTGGATTCATTTTGCAGAGCTGTGTCTGACTCGTTATGAAATCTCATTTGCTATACTGTCTCAGTATCCTTCATTTGCTTTCTCAACTCTGGTGAGCTACAGAAGTTATGGACCAGTTCTCACAGTGGACACATCTGTGCTAAAATCAAAAGAGTGACAGAGGGGGGTGCATGAAAACAATCCCAGCCTAGCTCTACTCTCCCTGGCCTGCTAAACTGTCCTAGTGAGACTTTAGTTGTCCCAATAAGTATCCAGGATGTCTGGCAGATTTTTGCATCCTGTGCTGTAGTCCATGTTTCCTGTCAAAGTTCCTTGATAAAGTTTCTTTCAGCTATGCCTACCAGTCCTTCACTCCCACCACTTACATACAGTGCACAATAGTAATTTTGTATATGTGACAGCTGGATCTCAATGGGCTCTCTTAAGCACTACTTTATAACACATAAAACTAGGTGCTGCTGAAACACAAGCAACTTTCTTGCACTGATGATTTGTTGATGAACTAGCCCTGCTTTTCACCCAGTTTGCTTCTAAAAAAGCATTTCTGCAAGTCTGGGTGATTCATGCCCCCTCTGCCTGGAGCGTGGATCCCTGCCGTTGGTGCACTGAGCAGTCCCAGTCAGTGCGAGCCCTCTGCACCAGGCCCTGCAGACAGACACCCCCGAAATGCGCCGGGGAGCCCATGCATCGCCTCCTCCTGCAAGCACTGCAACAGCCACTGCCCACGTGGTTGCTTAATGCCAACCGTATGATGCATATTTCCTGTGCTGAGGGAAACTGCATCTTTCAAGAATTGCATCAGGCTCTGGCAAAAAAATAAAACAGCTAGGGAGAACATATTTCAATATGAGTGAGCTAATTATAATTTTGGCCCCTAAAGCTTTTTAACAGCCAACATATAAAGTCCAGCTGGCATGTCCTTCCGCCTGCCTGAAGGAAATAATACCAATTTATAGCATAATCAAAAATCATGTTTCTGTATTTTGGGGGTTTTTTTAAGTTACTGCCAATACATCAGCCTATGGAAAAGCCTCAAATTGCTTTCCAAGTGATGGAGTGCCAGGAAGAAAAAGTTTCAATGTATACACATTTTACTGCCTCTACATTCGTTTAAAAAGCACGCAAGATTGCTGGCTGGAAGTAAAGGGAAAAGAAGTATCAGTTAAGTAAGGAATTTGTGAATCACATAGCCCTGTGCAAGTAAGGGGCCATTGTTAATGTTCAGGTTGTCGTAAAGCCATTGGTGAATTTGAGACAATTCAAAAACCAGTTACAATAGAAGGAAGAGGAGATTGGGCAATCCGCTGAAATGAAATCCAGCCCACAGAAACAAAATCCTGCAAGAACCCAGCACTGAAGTATGCTGTGAGAATAAAACGTATATAAACAAGCACACAGGTATAGTCTTTTAAAGACCAATGTCATTTGGTATGAGGGCAGAGGGTGCTGCACAGCTCTGAACACAGGTTTGCTAAGTATATCAAGCTCTTTGTTCTTTCAGTCAATTATACTCTGAAAACCTTGAAACTACCACAGATGAACAGGGAAGCAGCTATACGGATTTTCACTCACTATATTGTAGTAATAAATCAATCAGTATCTCTCAGAAAAATACTATAGCACTGCTTGCCCTGAAATAGCATTTTGAGTACGCACCTGCAAAGGCAGATAAATTTTTCTACATCTAAACTAAAACACTGCACCACAACTAGCAGTTTGCAATGATCAAAACAGCATATATATGTCTATTTTTAAGTGATGTTTCTTTAGCAATATAATTATGATTTCGATTACTTATGCATCAATGTAAACTAAATGAAACATATTCTAGGTTGTATTGAAAAAAATGTAAGTGACCAAACCTACAAACTTTATTAAAATACACAAGTCTTAAATAATCAACAACATTGATTTCAGCATGACTCTTTTTGTATGCAACAAGTTTATGTAGTAACCCTAAATTAATGAAAGCCCAGGCATGTCATCTTGATCAGTAATCTCGCAAACCAAGGAATAGGGAACCACATTTACTCTTCAACTGATAGTTACCTTGTGGGATCTGTAGCACACGAAGTTTAGAATGTAACATTTACTCAGGTTCTGAGACTGGAAGTTGAATAGGGTACACCTCCTGCATTCTATGGTGCATTGTGACTTGAATGCAATTTTCTATGCCATACTCATCCACTCTACATTTGTATGCTCAGGTATTCAAATTCCTTCAGTCTAAGTCAATGCTTGTCCAAGCCATCCTGTCCAACAGCAGAATCTAGATGGAGGACTTTAGGTGTCCTTTAGGACTTTAGCCAACTTCAGCAATTTTCTCTAATTGCAGAAATTCTTTCAGTAGTTCAGCAATCTGCAACCTTTAAGCATGCTTCAGATGGAAATGAAGGCAGAATGGAAACCCGCCTCCACACCCTGCCTGCTACTTCAGCCTTTAGCCTTTGTAACACCAAACCCTCCAACTGCTCCTGGTGCTTCACCTCAGCATGCTTTATATTATTGCACTATAAAGGAAGTAGTTTGAAGTACCAGTATTTTATGACCTCCAAGTTCAATCTATTGCTACATTATAATGACATATATATCTGTGACAATTGTCAAGCACCCGTCAGCCTCCCAGTACTAATAGCTAGTTATTTACTAGCAACTACATCCAGACCCCTGATTTTCTCTTAGGACCCATGAGGATTTTCCTGTCTTATCAGTTAAATACAAAATTCCACACATCTTTATACCTTGACTGTCTGGGTATCTTAGCTACATGTCCTTCAGAGGTCACTCTTGGGTTGTATGAGCTCCTGAGGAGAGGATGCCAATCTCCAGGTCTGGGGCTGCAGGGATTGCCAGGATCCACGTTTTGGGGCTGGGGCAGATGAGGCAATGTCCTTGCTGGCAGCAGTGAGCTCGCACTACATCTGGTGAAGACAGCACATATCATCCTGGACTGTAGTAACAGCATAATCAGCAGACTGAGGGAAGAGAAACTCATCACTTGATAAACCACATCTGTACTAGTGTATTTGGGGTTGGGATCTCTATCACTCAAAAGGCACAGGTAAACTGGTGTGTCACCAACACTGTCAGGGACAGGATACACATATGTATCCCCAGAATATATGTATACATCCAGAATATATGTATATATCCAGAATATATATGTGTATAAGCATTTCTTGACTCACAGCTGGCTTTGTGCTAGAAAAACATTTAGGTGATCTACTTGATGTACATTTTCATATCTTTCCCTTATTATTTTGCTACTTTTAGAAATAGGATATTGGGCTAGACAAACTTTTCATGTGATTCAATATGAAATTTTTTATAAAGATTATTTTCAACTGTTTCAGTAACATGTTACGTTTACTATCTCAAATATCCAGAAAGCATAATTGAAAAGAATCCCAATAATCTAGAAGGGTTTGGATTAGGTCCTGTTTTCCATAAAGAAAGTATGAGGTTCAGGAGACTGGAAGACAAGATGAACCACAAGAGTATCAATCTACAGCCACGGTCCACAAAAGTCTGAGAACTACCAAATCACTAAGTACTCAAAATTGTCTGCAAAATATGAATAAAATATTGATTTCATTAAAAATGTTAAGGACTACTTAATTCAACAACATTTTATATGTTTGCATATTTATTTCCAAATTTGCATATCTGTTTGCATATATCTTGTAAAGCTGAACGTTAATTATACTTTAAAATTGCGTATAAATGGTAACCAAGAATGTTGTATGAATTTTTGAAATAAGAGACACGCTCAAGTACCATTAATTATAAACTGCCATTTAAAGCACACTGAAGCAGACATCATATTGAAAAAATATTGAGCCCTTGACAAATAAAAAAGGCAGCAAGAGTTATTAACTGGTCTAGCTGATTAAATGGTGTCTTCTACAAGCATAGCATAGATTTTTTTTTTTTCCTCTTTCTCCATCCAGACCATGGCTTACTTTTACTTAGAAGTGACAGATGACAATTTGCTGGCCAAGGTAAAACTGCTATAAACACTGTATGATTCACTGGTTTATAGTTTCTGTTTAGGGTAATTCTCTTTTTGAATTTTTATTCATGTTGAATTGACAGTAATATATAACAATAGACAAAACTTCGTGGGTTACTTTAATGGACTAATGTCAAATGAGGTGAGTTGAAGTGATTTTCTCACACGCTAATTAGGTATGTGAAATGATTCTGAGTAATTTAAAAAGCAAGATCAAATCTCAAGCAACTTCCAAAACCCTAGACTTGCTAAATACACAAGACATGATGATCTGACTACCACTTAAAGTGGCAATCAGAGACAGTCAAATTTCTAATAGCTTTAGATATAAATCCAAGGTCAGGTATCCCAGTAAACATTAAGAGCCAGGAGTTTCCAAAAAAAACATTCCTTAAGAATATTGCAAAAGTATTATTTGCTCTTGTTAATTTTGAGAAGATGTGTAGAAGATCCATTAATACTTAAAGAAAATAATTTAAATTTACAGCTTGCATAGAGAAGGCTCCACAAGTTTATTACTGCAAATCAGTGTTGCTGCCCATAAAAGTTACCGATCTCTGCACCAAGCTGTCCCCTTAAGCAAGGACAGCAGAAAGGTAAAAGTCCACACCTCTCTCTAGTCACTCCGAACTGATATCTTAATTTACATGAACAATGAAGCTGAATTTGCATTAATCCATCAGGCTGAAAAGTATGTAAGCAGAGATGCAAACTCACATATCTTCTTGTGCTAGCTTTGCCTCAGGGGTGGTAACATCAGTGCAAGGAGCAGACTGACAGCCAAGACAGACTGAGCAGTGAAGTCTCAAACTTCTGCATGTATTATGCAAATGGGACCACGGCCATCAGCTTTAGTGATGTTGCACTACAGATTGAATTTGGCCTGCATGGTATCAGCCATTCACACTCCTTGGTCAAGCAAGGGAACTTCCTTCAAATCTACAGAAGCCTCTTTGCCTGATCTGTATCTCACACTAGAAATACAGACTACAGCGAGAGGGAGAGCCAAGAGATGCACTATGGAAATACAGTTCTGTTTTATCTCTGTTAAAGTTTGATTACAGGAAAATAACCAAAGAGCAGCCACCTCAGAGACATAAACCTCTCATTTAATCCTGTCTTCAGAGAGACACCTATTCTGCCTGCACATTCCTTCTTCTTCAGCCCACACTTGAGACTAAGCAAGTGGTTCCCTTAGAGGACACACATCCTCATACAGAGGCACAGACCCCTACTGTTAATATTTCCTCCACCATGCAAACACTGTTCACACTTGCAGAGTTGAGTTAGATGTGCACTAAATTTTAATAGTTGTGGATTCGTAGGATAACATGTCAGTGGTAAAAAATCATGGTCAATTTTCTTGCTGTCTGCAGGAAAATAATGTGAAACCCCATGATTTCTAACTTTTGATTTTTCAAGATTTCCTAATTTTTCTGATTTTTCTTTCCCTTTTCAAGAAACAGTCTGCAAAGGAAATAAATTACACAATTCCTGTGACCTTTCATAAAATCACATGTCATTACTTCCAACAGTAACTGATTCTCAGCCTTGGTTCTTTCTTCTGTATCGGTGTAGAACTTAGAGAACTTAGTTTTAAAGTAGCAACAAGCACAGCAGGATAGAGCAACGAACTTCCCCCATGGCTAAAAATGCAATGATTAAGCTACCAGCAGCCATTTGATGCTTTTCTTCCAATCCCCATGTCCTTCACCTACAACCATAGAACATTTATTTTGAAAAGAGGGAAAAGAAAATGGGTGCTTCTGCTTCTTGAAACTAAGACATTTCTACAGCTGTAATTTTTCGTTCTAATGAGGATCTATAGAGAATGAATTACTAAAGCACTAGACAAGCACCAAATAGCTCTCCCTCCTGATTGATTACACTCTAACAGCAACAAAATCTCATGGTTGAGGCACTAATGAATATTAGATAACCTGTCTGTCTGGAATAAGAGCATGCTAGAGTGCCTGTAACAGAAGGACATCGTATCGATATTTTGTTACAGAAGTGTCTAGAACTAGATTTTTTTAAAGAACTGGGATCCAAACAAAGATCTTTGTAGTAAAAATGTCAATTGCATGGATAAGCCAAAATCCTGACTCAGTGTTATGCACTCAAACTTGTATGAATATAAGTATTTAAGTATTGAATCAATTTCTTTTGCTGAGCTTTTGTGACTAAAGTTATCTATTTAGCTAAACACAGAAGTAATTTAGCAGCATGATTTAAGCACATGCTAAACTAATACAACTTAAACTTCCTCTGCTCCTTTATTATGGTTTGCTACTTTGATACAAAACAGCAATTGTATTAAATTTGGGCCTCAGTAACTAATGAGTAGGTGGTAGTGGAATTAGTTAATACTGATTCAGAAATGTTAATATAGCAATTCATAGTTTGTGTCATCTTTGTTTAATTTTAGTGCAGGTAGGTAGTTCAGTAATGTTTGATAATAATCATTGTAGTTCGGCATATTCAAGTCTTGAAAGACTAATACATGTAAACTAATGTCTAACTTATATATTTTTCTTGATTTTTCAAGTCTAAGAATCTTCTAAAGTGTTTGTAGTGGTTTGGTTGTTTTATCAGCAAATTCATTTCTTAACAGTATACACAAAATATATGTAAAGATGCAGCCATCACTTTATTTATGCAAAAACTGCAAACACCAGTGTAGTTGTTGGAGAGTTTCATATGCAGTGTGCTTTAGATAACTGCTTTAAAATGGATGACCTGATAAATGT
This sequence comes from Dryoscopus gambensis, assembly GCA_013389985.1. Taxonomy (NCBI): domain Eukaryota; kingdom Metazoa; phylum Chordata; class Aves; order Passeriformes; family Malaconotidae; genus Dryoscopus; species Dryoscopus gambensis. Next base: position 29,351 of record WEIT01025888.1, on the reverse strand, counting down.
ACTAATTCCTTATTATTTAGCA
>WEIT01025888.1:14273-24589 GCA_013389985.1 Dryoscopus gambensis | reverse complement strand
AAAACACCACAAAAACCAACAAACAACCCTTTTTATTGATTATGCCTTTGTTCTTGAAGACTAAATTTTCAAACAGCATGGTGGAGCTTAATTAGTACCACTGTAAGCCTAGTTCTAACTTGCAGTGAATTCAAGAAAAGAATTTTCCATTTACATTGTAGTTGGTCTCAGTAGGCCAAGTTTATAGAGAGCACACCCCTGTAAATGTAGTCAAGTTGAAAACAATGGCACTGGTCACACAACTAAGTACAATTTTGTACAAATAATGCTCATAGGAAGGAAAGTGTTCAGGATACAGCCCTATTGATAACTTCTGCGGCACAAAATCACNAAAAAAAACAGGCTGCAAATGCTAAAGGTTAAAAAAAGAGGAAAATATACTTTGCTATATAACAGACAAAACTAGAGTGTCTTTGGATATTTCCTTATCATGCAAACCCCAAAATACGGTATGATTCACTCAACAGTTTCATTCATCCATTCAGCATGAAAATAAGTGTTTCATAATAATGTTTGTGATGGTTCTGAAACAATAAAGAAGCATGCAAATTACATCAATACAATAAAGACTTGATTATGCAACTGTTTTGCCTCCTTCACTGCAGCAATAAGCAAGCAAATAGAAACTGAATTGAACACGACTTTATACTGCAAAAGAATATTCACTTGTGTTACTGCTTCAGCTACTTAAAATAAATAATTTTGCTAAATCATGGTCATTAGGGGACCCTATTTAAGGGTCCAATTTAAGGTCTCAATGATCTTGAGACTAATTTCATCATGTTTGTGCTCCACTTCCAGATTTTCGAGACAGAATTGCTTTGCTCTCAAAAGACAGCAGAATACTTTTTACAAAATGTGTTCGATAAATTTTTAGGAGGGTCAGCATTCCATCTTTCAGAATTAATATCTTGAAATAATCTTTCCTAAGTATTTCTGTGTGGGTAGACCTATGCATATTAGAATTTAAAAGTCTTTTTTTAACTTCATTACACTTAATGGAAGTTAAGTACAGGCTTAAATGTGCTCTGCTATTTTTCCTTCTGAATCAGGATATTCCACTGTACATTTTAGACCAAGACAGAAGAACACTGAAAACTATGTATCAGGCAGCTTTCAAAGTGCACATACAAGATATGCTACACAAATCATGGCAACATGCTAATAAAATCAGTTATTTCTGTTCTCATGCTGTTGTATGAAAAGACACCAACAATGTTGTTTATGGGGGTGATCAGAAGAAACAGACACCTTTTATTCAGCTACATGAAATCTAAATTTAAGAGAACATTTCTCTTTCCTGGTTCTGTCTCAGAGCAATAGACTTTCCCACACCACTGTGGATGAGAATCCACATTTAAAATTTGATTCATTAATGGTGCTAGAAGCAGCATTAACTCATCCTCCAGCCCCTATAAGCTGTGCCAGAAGGGGTCACAGAGTACTGCTGCTGGCCAGCAGCCAATGACAGCATGGCGAGCAGCCAGCCATTCTGCTATGAACTGGAGGGGGTTCCTGAGGGAATTTTACAGTTTTTCTGTATTTCCACCTTTATTGCAGCTCAAGATCTCCTGCAGAGTTTGCATGTACAGCTTATGGATACCAAAGGCTATGCTTTTCTTTCACTGAATGCTTTCATAAAGAAACCAAATCAACAGTAAGATTTTTTAAACAGCTTCAGGAAGCTTAGGAACCTAAGCTTAGGTTAGCATGAATTTCTTTTGGCCACATCACGTCCATATCCATGACTTTGAGGAATTGATAATTTAAGGTAATTCATGCTTTCCTTGCAAGCTGAGAAAAACAAATTTAGGAATTAGTAATACTATCTTGTCTAAGTTCTCTATTTAGGAGGAAAATAATCTTCTTTGTTACAGTTTCCTGTACTTTAACATTCTTACCAATGAATTACTGGATTTGGTCCTGTAACATTCTGCAGCAAGATTTGGAAAATTTGTACATACCTTATGAAATGAAACCAAGTTACACGTGGCTTCTGAGAAAAAAAAATAATTAAAGCCTGTATACAAGAAAAAGAGGCAGTATGGGTTATGGAGAAAAAAAATGTACGTTGGCATAGCACAACAGTAGGCAATATCACTGATACACTGTTTTCTCATACATATTTATAAAGGTCCATATGTAAAAGCACCTGCCCACAGATGCACAACACAAAAATCCACAGTTCTTTGGGAAATGGACTTTGTATAATCTGATAGAAAGATTTTACTGCACCATGCTAGAAAATAGATTGAAAATTATTGCCCCACTTTGAACATTTCCTGAAATGCACTGTAATATCAGTACAAAGCTGACTGCATCAATCAGGTATCTTCAGATGCTTCATTTGATTTTTCAGAGAGATGAGAAAGAAACAAAGTGACTCGACCAAGCAGTTCCAGGTACTTATAGCACATTAATCAATTTGAAATGAACTCATTTTGTCTGCTGCTGCAATGTTTTAGAAGATATTTCCTAAACAAATAGATAATACTTTCTTTTCTATTACAACTGTTCAAACTCTGAGACCTATATAAGAATTTTTTTAAAAACCCACCACACAATACTAGTGCCTTTTTTTTATTAAAAGAGCATGCTTACAATTGTGAAATCATGGTTACAGAAGTTCAAATAAAGCTTATTTTTTAAATTCTATCTGACCTTGGATTTGACAAAATTGTATATGGGTCAAGATTATGAAAGGGCTTTCATTACATGAAGTTATCTAAGTATTGTTCAGACTGGTTTTCAGGATGAAATACTAGCTGAAGTTTGTATTTACTTCATGTGCAATCACTTTAACCTTGCTATTTGCACAGCAGATGTCTTCTTCACAAGACTACAGAAGCTATTGACTATAAATCTTGATAAGATAAGCTGTTCATTCCTTCCTTGTCAGAGCACTCTAAAAAGTCGCATAAAAGAAAACAATTACTGAACTGAGTCAAATACCAAACGCTGATCCTCGAGTTCTTGTGGGGTCTTCTGTATGGCAGCTTCTGACCAAGTCAGAATTAGAACCCTTGCAGTAAAGTCATTATACAGAATTTGATTCACTTGGGAAATTTAATTCATATGAATGCCAAGACTGCAGTTACAGTTTTTCTAATTGGCACTATTTCTGAAATCTCAACAGGTAAAAGAAGCTTAAATGAGCACAGTAATTCAGCTACTTCCTTTATCCTTGCATCTTACCCATTCAGTCATCAGTGACACAATGTGTGGCTATAACAGGAATGGAAAAGCTTGTATTCCCCATCCTAGTGGAGAAGAGAGTGGCCAAGACTGCCAACTCAATAGTTTAAATTAACAAAAGCCTCCACTGAGTGCTTTCCACTATCTCTGGAAATAGTTTTGGAAAGCAGGTTCCATCCATTCTTCTGCTTTACTGATTAAGGAAATTTGTTCCACTTACAAAAACAACATCAAATCAACATAAGAAAGGCTGAGGGCTCCAACTTTCTCTTAAAAACAGAAAGGTATGAAAAATACACAGCAGATGATATTTTGGCCATGTGTGTCTTCACAATAATGGTTAAAAAAAAAAAGCTAGATAAAGTGAACTGCCCTGTAGAGAAGGGAAGATTGTTCCTTGATTGGAGAGCTATTAACATGCTCTAGGCAAAGTTTCAAATTCATCCCAAAAAAGTTTGGCATTTTTGAACTTAAATTAGTGGCCTTCAGGGAATTCATTATAAGGAGAAAAGTATTATCTTTTTAATCTCTCTCCATAAGGTGAAATAAAACCCAGCACGCTTGTTATTTCAATTGTCTTCTACAAATGAACCTTCTTGAAATACAAACCTGGTTCTGCTTTTACTTATGTGATGCTAATGAGCTGCTCCTGAACCTTCTCAAGTACATGAACAGTCAGGTTACTTCCAGGAGCAAAATTGACTTTTTGTGGGATTCACTGATGCTAAGCAGCAAAAGATGCATTACAACTGAAGTAATTTTCTTATATAGGATTCCAAGCTTACAATATTCTACAGCCTTTAGGCATCTGGGAATCTCAGAAGAAACAGAAAAGTTATCTGCAACCCTACCTTAAAAGATGACTTATTGGATGAAAATAACAAATAATTGGCAGATCACACAAGAATGCCATAAGATAGTCCCCTCTTTAAAGCGCATTCACATAGGGACAGGTCTCAAAAACAGTATTAGCGTTACTATACATAAATTAGTTAGATAATCTGTGTATGTTCAGTCCAATAAACTGGATTTACTCAATTCAAACAGGATTCTGCAGTGGCAAGACCACAGTCACTATTTGCATGCTACAGTTCAGTCTCCTTCGCCTGTATGCTGTTGTTAAATTTTTCTGAAAAGCAGAGATTCCCTACTGCACATTCTGAACTAAATGAAACAGAAATTACAAAGGTGTACAGCCTTTTAGTACAGCCCCTTTAGTACTTGATTAGCTATCCAGTCAAAGAGTGAAACCAAGCAAGATGATATGACTGATTATACTGATCCATTTGGATTGTTATTTGTCACATTATTCTTCGCCAAGTGACCACAGAGACTTAACACAAGTAACGAGGAGAGCTATTCTTTGGTTGCTTAGAATCAAAGTTTAACAGATCTGCTGGTGATTTTCCTGCTTCCCCTGTCAGCCCTCCCAAATTTCTTTTCAGCAAACTTAATACCCAGTTATTTTTGCCAAGTCTTTAAGCTTTTACTAAGTTAGAAAAGCATGATGTATCTGTTTTCAGAGGCTGTGAGTCCACAATTTTCCAAATCCTCACAAGTAGCAGACCCTGCTATTTGACCACCACAACCCAAGTGTTCTTTCACAGCCACCACACACAGTAAAGCAATTGTTTTGAGGTCATTTCAAAGTCACCTCTTGTGTGGAAGAAAAGAAAATAGTCATAAGATCAGATATGCAACCTTGTGAAGATGGCAAGTTACATGGTGACAAGGTAGGTGAGCTGTAGAATTAGGTCTGCAAACTGGAAAGCATTTCTAATAGCCTTGGAAGCAGCAAACAATAAATGTGATGGTGCACAGGAAATTCACGATGCAGACCTATTTACAGGAGAACATGCAGAGAGGTATGTGATTACTGTCTTACAGCAAATAAAGATGACATAACGTTATCTTTAAAGGAGGCAAATTTCACACTAAGGTAAACAAAATCTATCCATCCTTCTTAGCAAAACATCCTATGAGCTTCAGGAAACAATCTCATTGCTAGAAAGCCACAGCTGTTCACAGCCATAGGTTGAACCTGCGTGATTGACGGGTTTTTAGGCCAATCGCTTTTGCAATTTTGCGTGTAAAAAGCCCGTGCAAAAGCGAGAGATTCCTCTTTGTCTCTTGCTTCAAGGGCCGAAGGGTGGCCAGAGGGCCCCGGCCCCTCCCTCGGCCCCTCGGTGCAGCGGCACAGAGCCGGCCCTCCCCTGCTAGGGGAGAGCTGTCCCCGCTCCGCAGGCAGCCTGTAACCGAGGCCATGTGGCCGAGATGATCTGAGGTCACCGAGACCCCGCGTGGGGCCGGCGGGGCCCGTGGGACACCTTTGCATCCAGCACAGCTTTCGCCAAAGCCGAAGAAACACCGCACCGCAGCCAACAAAGACACCTTTTCTTTCAAGTCAGCAAGGAAAGAAAAGTCAAGTCACATGGGACGAAACCGAACATGGCAACCCTAGGGTCAGAAACAGAGGGAAAGGGACGACACCACGTGGGAAGGCAGCTGGATGGCGACGGGAAAAGAGGGTTGCTGTGCTTTTTGGCGGGAAGCTTAAAAATACTTCTTGCAAAGCCGTAGAAAGGGCTTTAATCCATTTGGAAAAACTTGGGGGGATGGGAAATTCTTGTGCAGCCTGTGACTTTAAAGAAAGGCCTACGCCAGGCCAAATAAAAGTTGTGAGAAGCTATTAGAGACTTGAAGCAGAAAATTTTTGCTTTCAGGTTGAGATAACTCATCCTTTAAAAATTAAAACCCCATTTTTTCCTGTGGCCCCTGATTTGGCAGTGTGGGAAGACTGCGAAATATTCATGAGAGAGATACCTTTTTCACTTCAACATATTTTCTCCAGGCAGGACTATTGGTTCGTGAAAACTCTATGGCACAGTAGAAGAACCTCTTTTCCTAAAGCATAAATAGACTCTTTAAAAAGATGTAACTCTGACCAAAATGCCATGTTCTTGTTTTGCTTTCACTTGTGAAAGGTTTGTGGTAAAGAAGGAGGCATTGAGGGAAAGAAAAAAGTGTTGAAAGGTTTGCTTTAATTTCTTATCAGTTCTTTTTTTTCATTCTGTTAGTAATAAACTTCCCTTTATATTGCAACTGTTTAAGTGTAGACCTTGTTTTGCCCCATAGTTTCTTTACATTTTCCTCAATAAATCCATATTCCCCTTATGCACGTAATTGGATTTCGCGTGTTTGGCATTTAAACCAGCATCAAACCACAACAAGGTGTTGTTTCTATTTCTCAGTAAGTCAGGTGCTGCATCCTCGTATAGTTTTGTAGTGTAACACAGGCCTGTTACCTGCTAACAGACACAAAATCGTATGATCGAGATGCATCAGCCTTCCAGACTCTTAATTTGTTCAAATACAATAACTGCCAACTTTTAACTTTGGTTTGCACAAGACATTCTGATGCATATAGGAGCTGCACCTGCACATACATCTCAGCTCAATCCCCACAAGGACTTTTTTGGGGCTTTTAATCAGAGGTTGAATCCCTTGTCTTGCTTGTTGTGGGCACAATATATAGACTTTTTCCAGAAAAGTGTTACCACGTAGGACCTATGTGCTTCAGAAGGACATTCTGTCTTTCCGCTGGAGCTTTCTACAATGTCCAGCACTCCAACACACAAATCTAATGCTAAATCCTGAAAGCAGACTGAAATATGCTACTTCTAGGGAACGTTTGCCTCCATTGCAATCCCTTACTCTTTTCTGTTCCAAATCACCTTGCATATTGTAACCCACTTTTTACTCACAGAAGAGGAGAGAAAACTTAAACCCCACAATTCTACTTTAGGAGAATAACAGGACAAAATTCAGTTTAGAGAAAAAAAAAAATAAAGGAAAGAAAAGAGAAGCAATTGAGATATCTAAGAGTCCTTGAACACCTAAATTTTTCCCTACCATGCCTAGTTCATATCTCCAGCTGCCAGTCTGTCAAGTCTGACAATAACTGCTGTAACTGGAATCTGCTAAAGAAAATAGGATGCTATGAGCAGCCATGTTTAATTAAACAGTGGGAAGTTCATATTAGCAATAAACACAGGAAGTGTCAGAAATCTTGGCAACAGCCAAGCACAGTGCCACTTTTCTGCTCTGTACGTAAGCCGTCCTTTTTGTTGTCTTTACAACACAGCAGAGACATTCAGGACTTCTACATATGGATTCTTAGGTATCCTAATGAAATACCATGTGATTCCACCTGTCCAGAATAAGAATGCCTAATTCTGATTCATATGTTCTGCTTCTAAAGCTTTGATTCACAATTTCATGGAAACCTGAATGCCGACATGGAGAGCTTCATGGACTGAAAAAATGCCTCTCAGTGTGGATTTCTGCTTTGGTAGTAGTAAATCTAGAAAGGAGCACTAAAATAGTCCCATTATCTGTTCTACAGTCATAGAAGAGATGTTATTAAAATCATTTCAGATTAGCTACAATATTGGTACTGAAATTATTCTTGAAGACCACATAGTATCAGAGGTTAAAAGCCCAAACCAAAACAAACCTGCGTAGAACAACTGAGTAGAATGCTTTTTTATCTGTCATGGAAATAGATAAAGACAAGAAGCCATATTCTGGTTTTCTTTTTCACAGTACACACCACTAAAACAGACACTGTTTTTTATTAGAGGTGGATGTGAAAATCAGTTCTTTTCAATTAGCTAAGAGAAGGCCAGCCATGGAAACACCACCGAAGTTAGAATGTGATACTCAATAAGAAACATATGAAAGAAAGTTTAAGAAGGGGTTAAACCTGACTGAACTAGAAAAATCATCAATGGTAAGAATGTACTGAAAACAAACAAACAAACAAAATGTGGCATTTATTTCTTTCAGGGAGATAACATCTATATAATGAAAAATGGTTGAATAATCAGTAAGATTAGATTTTATTACAATCCAAAATGAAAGAGGTTAGCCATGCTTGGAGATCTAGAATCACTTTTTAATAAAGGAAATAAAAGTTATTTGCCCAGTTAAGTCACACAATCCAGCATTAAGCTTATGAAATAAGCAACCTGATACAGTAAACAATGTAAAATGCAAAAATGTTCCCTTTAAAGATTGACAGAATTAAAACTTCATGGCATTGGTCTAATTAAGAAGGTGCATGAGACCAAAATCTTCAGAAATTTGGGAGAAAAGCAAGCTCTTCAAGTCCAGGATAATGCTAAAAAACCCCAGCAACTCTGCAAGTCCTGAACTGTCCTATGGAAGTTGTTCAGAGAAAAGGCTCAGATCAGATGGATCAGCAGACAGGTACTTTCAGTAACCTGCAAAAAGATAAACATGGCCACCATTTTTGTATCCACCCATAACATTTTTAAAAATACTTAGTCTGCTAGAAACCAAGGAAGCATTACAGAAGCAAAGATGAAGCCTAAAGAAAAAGTGGTCAATGCCAATATTTGTTTATGCTGCATGTGGGTAACAACCAGGTTCTGATGAGCAGATTTTGAAAAAATGTAGAGTAGTATACATTAAATATTGTCTCCCTCAGTGCAGATGCTGACTGTTCCCTGGGACTGCTGCTGTTTGGCTCAGGCTTAAAACAATTATGTTTCATTAGAAAAATAAGGCATTTTCGATGAGAAGTAAAATGGTATAGATGTTTTTCAATATCAAAATCAGTACAACAACACAACAAAGCAACCCCAGAGAGGAGCAGAACTGAACCACTACAAATCATCCTAAGGCATTCTCTGACAATATATCTGCCTCAGGAAACAAGAAAGATTTCACATACATATTTTTAATTAATTCAAAGGAAATTTCTACTGTTTTAAGATAAAGCACCATTCCATTTCACAGCAATTAATTATTTCTTCATGCACTATTATCAGGATGCGATACCTTGTATTTCAAACTTTGCAAGTTCAGCCAAAAGTGTAATAGCTGAGGTTAAAATGCACGCTGCAAGGAAACTTTACTTAGCATGTACGGAAGTTACACAACTGTGGTATTTAATGGCCTGGGAAAGGAAGATAGGAATAGCAATCTGCAATTTTAAGTGACCAAACTAATTGGGAAGAGGAAGTCTGGAAAAGTGCACTGAAAGGTCTATGTTCCACTATTCAAGTGAATAATAAAAACAACAGTAGTCTTGGAATACAATGCATCTCTTCTAGTCTTACAGAACAGTTTCTTAATACTAAAGGAGTATTTAGACATGGAATGAGGAGTGAATTAATCTATCAGGAAATTAAAGGTAGCAGATTAACCAAAACTGAAAAATTAATGACAAAAATAAAGGACAAGGGAGTCAGCAAGTCCAGTGCACCTCTTACATTTTTAAGAACAGCCAACTTTCTTTCTTAAAAATCTTATACTTAATATTTGGGTTTAGACTATTTCAGTTAGGCCTTTTTTTTTGCTGTTCATTTTTAAATATTTTTTGTGTTCTGCAGGACTTTAGCTGCTGGTTGCACAATTTTGGACTCTATTCAGAAACAGAAAAAAAATACTGAACAATCACCCTGAAAGTGATTCTTTGTTCTAAGATTTTCCATTCTTAAGAACCTCAGTTCCCTTTAAAGCCAGCTGCACAGGGATCACAGAAGTGGGCAGCAAGAAATATGNAACACCCCAGATGAATCAGCACTGAGCCACAAGTAACCTTCTGACTACTGATCCTTCAGCTCCGCAACACCAAATTTACTGACGAAAGTGTCTGGACTTGGTGAGCTCCATTTTGGGAGGTCATTCTAGAGCCCACATTTGCCTATGATACTTTCTCACCTCTTGTTCCTTTGAATCTGTCTCTAGATTCCAGTACATGCAATACATTTCTGTGAGGTGGTGCATTCTGATTATCAGAACTCACACCATCTGTGTATTTTAACTCTTTGATAAAGAATCAGAGACTTCATCTTATTGTATTATTTATGCAATCCAGTTTCTCTATTTTCCCTCCCAGGCCCAAGAAGAACTTGAACCAAAGATAGTAAGGCGCTCAAACCAAGATCTCAAAAGCAGTTGAGACACTTGGACACATACAGCTTGCTTCCGTTGAAATAAACAGTGAAAAGCCTCAGAAGAAACTGGAAGGAAAATCAAAGTTTGTCCCTTGTCACATGTGCAGTTCCCTTGGCAGAGAGCTTCCTATGTAA
>WEIT01025885.1:67083-197479 GCA_013389985.1 Dryoscopus gambensis | reverse complement strand
ATATATACCAATATGCAGAACACAGCAGTAGCTTTTGTATTTTCGTTAATGTTTCTATTTCATTTACAGCTAGGTATTAGTTGATAAATTCCAAATTCTGTTTCCTTTTGTTACCTGGGGTAGTCCCACTAAAATCAGGAACAACACTTACATACAGGAACTAAGCTGGATCTGAGTTTTGATATCCAGGCAACTAAACAGTCTCCTGTGCGCATCAGGTACCACTTAGGACTGTGGACAACTGGTGTGCTTTTCTCATTAGCTTCCTAGTTATCATACAGCCTTTGAAAGTATCCTGTGGACCACAGGCTGGAAATCCCAGAACTGAATTTTTACAGAGTGAAAGGAGATTGCATGTGCAAAGTGGAAAATATTTTGGATGGAGAATTGATTAGAATCGTGTTAAATATAATAATGAGCAAAGTCTATATGAGAGATGAAGCTCATAGAGAAAGGGTTTTCAATCCAGTCAGGCTGGAGATGTGATGAAGAGAAATAATTTCTGATAGTAGAGGCAAAGGAGTCTGAAGCCTATGTCAGTCTGTCATCAGAGATAGAGATGAGGCAGGAAAACAGCTTTTGCTGATCTTGAGCATTCCCAGCTGTTGCTGTAAGGAGGAATCTCACCAGACTTTCTGTATATAATATATGCTTGGCATACTAGCCTTTGGGAACTGGATCTCAGGGAGGAGAGCTCAAAGTTCCATTGATACACAAACTGTAGCACCTGCCTACTTGAATGGGTGGTCATGTGGATTAAAGGTGTTACTGCACTGAGTTTACATGACAGTAACATTTGGGAGGAAGGATGTTTCTCTGACCCTGAACATGGGCTTGTTTGCCCCAGTAACTGCTGCTTCTCAGCGTGGTAGGAGATAGAGGCATATAAATGTATGTGAGCTTTTCTTGATGAGCAGAGACCAAAATGACTTAGTCATCTGGTCAGGAAAGAATTTAATTTTTTTTCTTATTGACGAGAAGGCCTTTAGAACACTTTCAGATCCTCCATGTGGCTGTCAGTACAACAGAGTTTTGGTTTTGTTTTTTTCTTTTAGATGTGGCATACCAAAGTATCCTGTTTTCTGCAACTTTGATGTGGTAGAGATTTGAAGAAGACAGATTATTTTCCGTTCCTGTCATAGACTTCCACAGGCAGGCAAGGGGTGATGTTTGTGAAAGGAGGGAATGGATAGGTTCCTCATGCTGACTGAATAGTAGGTGATTATTAGGCTGATACAAAAGTTAACATTCACGTTGCACCCATGCAAGGAATTTTCAAGGTATTTCTGCATCCCTCCTTTGTTCCCTTTAGAAACAGTACCAGTGTTACTAGAATATACAGAGTCTGCATAGTAATATGTCAGTATATTAAGCTCTGCCACGTCTGTGCATGGAGGGCTTATAAAAGATTTATGTGAATCTCTGTGTGTCTGCGTTTTTGTTTGGAGGCAGGTTGCTGTATGCAGCTATGTACAGTATTCTGTCTTAGGGTAATAGAAATTTTCCATTTATTTAGAAGGAGGGAATTGTGTTTGGGCAGTTAAATATATCATTCTGTTATCCATTTCTGTAGGAAGCAAAATGGCTGAGAAAAAGCATTTTTGTGTTAGACAAATTGCAATATAATTGAGGTTTTTAATGCAGGAATAAAAAGAAATGTTTTATTAGAGGTCATTGGAATTTTTTTCAATAAAGTGTTCTAATAGCAAAAAACTAATTTCACAGAATCACAGTATCAGTTAGGTTGGAACAGACCTCTGAGATCATCAAGTCCCAACCTCTGAACGAACACCATCTTGTCAGGTAGACCATGGCACTAAGTGCCACATCCAGCCTTTCCTTAAACACCTCCAGAGATGGTGACTCCACCATCTCCCTGGGCAGCCCATTCCAGTGCTTGACAACCCTTCTGTGAGGAAATTCCTTCTCATGTCCAACCTGAACCTCATTCATTGTTGTTGTATATAAAATTAAATAATAAATAAATTACTGCATTTTTAAATTTCCAGGCATACATGCTAATTTACAGAATTTATTAGGACAGTCCCTCTTGTACAAATTAGCATTTGTTGTTAGAGAGGGAGGAAAGATCCATATTATGTAAGCCAGTAACGCAGTTGTTGCTACCTCTTTGGCCAGTCACGCATTTCTTCTATGCAGATTTCCTGGAAGCAGTGACACTGCTGAACTTCCGTGATGCTTAGTTTATCTGTGTCATAAAATACATTTTGGGGAGAGAGGAACTGGAGAGGTGAAAAATGTCTGTGGTGTTACATGGACTGAACAGGAAGGTGCTCTGAAGCAGAGAAAGAAGACTAATCAGTAGCCGTATGCACAGGTATCCTTTTGGTTCTGTCATACCAATGGAGTGGGAGGCCAGGAGTCCAGATGAATGTTTCAGTTACACCTTGATGGGGAATGGGAATGTCACACTGATGGTTTGTGCAACTGTATATATTTCATATCTGTAAATATTTCATTTACAAGAAGTGTGGTTTGTCCAAGAGTGTGTGTGCAGCTTCCCCTCTTCGCTGCTACTGTGCAAAGCACTGCCTGGTAGTCTTTATTCTCTGGATTCTTTCTGTTCAGTGGAATTGTGCATTAAGCCTGAAACTTGCATTTTGTGAGTGTTAGGAGGAAAGTTGGTGTGCTTGTGTATATATTTTCCCATGCAGCTAACAAACACAAGGCAAGAGAAACAACACAAATGTTATGGTTACCCTGCCCACCCATCTTTACAACATTGTATGGGAGGGGTAGTGCAGTTAGAATGTGATTTAGGAATGCTTGTCTATGCCCAAATGGGAATGGTTGTTTACTGGATAGCAAATACTGAAGCTTTATCAGTGGGAGAACTAGACAGGAAAAGTCTGCAGTTTGACTTTGCTAAACTTTTACACAATTTTTCCTCCACATGAAATATTTCCACAGGAATCTTATGTGTGTGAAAGATGGTGGATCACCAGGTGCAGAGATTGAACTCTACCCACTGGAAAGGTAACAGGAATTAGATTTTATCTTTAGAACACAACCTTCACTGCATCTCACTCCTTGACCTGGAAAGGCCTTTTCCAAGGTCAGAAGAGGAGTTTGGTACTCATGGCTCAGTCCTTGGTGTGTCTGTGATGCAGCTATCAAGGAAGCCAGACAGGTGCTGGATACAGAGATCTTTTTTTATGATGTCTGCTTGCATTTCTGATGTTCGTATTTTGGAGTGTAGACTAACTTCTTCAATGGTTTATTTCTTTAGGTTTTTCTACAGCAGCAGGAGGTCGTCTCTTGCTTCTTGTTGGAACACTTAGCGTTTTGATAATGCCTCCTTCACAATGAAGGGAAGAAAGGATGGATCAGCAATGACGTGCAATGGAGTGATGCCCACACGTGGCCTTAACAGTCATGATCCCTTTCCTACTAACTTGGAGAATTGAATAAAAGAGTTGAATTGTAATTCATGAGAGTGTGAGATTCTTTTTGGTACCTTTTGCACCATCTCCCCTTTCGTGAAGGGCTGGTGAACTTCAGAAACCTGTTGATCTTGTATCAAAGCTGCAGCTAAGCCAGAAGAGTAAAAGCTGCTGGATATTCTTCACTTTATTAACACTTTTTTTCCCTCCAGGAGTTTTATTCCTAAGAATTCTAAATGCTTTATATTGACATGAATAATCTTTCCAAATGCCTTCTAAACTTTAGCATCAGGACTTTGGTTTTATCAGTCATGTTATGAGTTCACCTAAGTCACTGAAGATACAAGTCTCCTGAGTTTTAAAAGTGAAATCACCGTACTGATCATGCTATACTTCATAGTCACTTTGGTGACTGCTAGAGAAAAAGAGATGCAACTTGGTTAACCTACCAGAGATAATATGCCTTTGGATTTTGAAGGCATAGTGGCAGGGCTTGTTATAGACATGGGCATGTACATTCTTACTATCTATTGTTTTTCTGAAGAGATCTAATCTTTAAAACCATAGATCTTGCACTTAGCTCTCTTGGTTTGTTGTTAGTGAAGCACTGTAAAGAATTAGACACACACTGACGGTATTTCCATAATGTGCCTTCTTGAAATTTGTACAGAATTTACAAAAGTGAAGCAAAAAAGGGAAGCAAGATTCTGAGTTGGTACATTATCAGTAAACACCTCTTATCCTTGACATTCTTCCTGTTCATTTCGTGGATATTCATTTCATGTAAATTTTAATTCCTGTTTTCTGTGTGCTTGTTCTAGTAATTTACATGTGAATGTAACCTAGGAATGTGGCTGGTAGCCTGTCTGCAGCTACGCCTTTGCTCCAGTAGCTGCAGTTTATGGTTGGTTTATTGCAAATTTGTGTGTCACACGGTGCCTCTGGCACCCCTGTAAGCAGGTGGAATGGCTGCCTCCACACAGTAGTGGCCATTTCATCTCTTGTGGTTCAGTGCCTGTTCATGTGCTGATGCATATGCTGATGCTTCTGTAAGTGCTTTTCTGCCTTAGTATTTCATGTTTAAAAAGTAGAACAGCTGAGAACTTTCTACATTCCTTCTTAGTTTCATATATCCCATCTTGCTAAGCTGCTTCCAGACCCTGCCTGTATTTCAGTTCTCTTATTTTTTTTTTTTTTTGTGGGTGTTCAGCAGTGTTCTCTGTTCTGCTGCCTCAAGTTCGCTCCTCCTGCCTTCACAGTCTTTTTTTTTTTGGTCTTTTTTCCCCCCTTCTTCTTGTTTCTGCTCTTAACTGGCCCTTCTTGTTCTTGTCCTTGTCCCAAGCACACACGCACATGGTAACCTAAGAATATTTCTTACTCTGTGTCTATTAAAGATAACCATTCTTTCTATTACTCTAAAAGTGTGTTTTCCTTTTTTTCAGAGTGAGAAATGCTCTGTTACTACATGCTTCCTTTTGGTATTTCACAGCCCTAAATGTGTTAGAAGTAAAATAGAAATTAAAAGAAGTTTATCACTCTGTAATGTCTTAGTAGTGAGTGAGAGTTAGCAAATTGCAATACCGAGGAGACAATTCCTGGCTTTTGCATTCATTTATCTATCTTTGTTGAGAGGGATTGGTCCTGCCATTCATCTCTTCATGCACCTCACTTAAAAGCTCAAATTCAAGAGCTGTGGTCAAGAATCTGTTGGTGTCATGTTAAGTTTTGCTTTCCTTTGTCTTTCTTCCTTTGAATTTAAATGCTGGGTATCAACAATTAAATAGTAATTGGATATTCATGATAGAATATTTTGATATAAATTGTACAGTATAGAGAAAACAGAGTAATAATGGTTCTGTAGTGATAATAGTGACCTGCTGTGATGATTAGGTTAGAAAAAGTTCTTATTGCCCGTCTGCATTTCCCATTGGAATTGCGCTGTTATGCCAGCTACAGAAATGGAGTACTTGAAACTCTGCTTTGCTTAGTGTGATGAGATCTTGGGGTGGGGTATATTTGTATTGAGGCCAAACTTGGAGAGAGGTTGTAATTTTGTTTAGTATTAGATCTGGAAAACCTCCATAACTTGTCTGGCTTGCATTCCCAGTTGTACATGACATAAACAGAGAGCTATGTCTTGACCACTATCTTTTTCTATTTTTCTGGGTCATTTTCCTTATATTTGCCTTATCACCTAGGTTGCTTCTCCAATCCACTCTTTCCCTGTCTAGACAACTTGGTTTATCACTGTGCATTTACCTCTAGGTGGTCTGCAAAATCTAGGTTTGGAACCAGACATCGCATCATCATCTCTGTGACTCTCATCCCATGTTGTCATCGCTTCAGTATTTTTCCAGACACAGTGCTTTGGAGGCTGCCCTGCTGCTATGGTAATGTTGAGAAGGGATTATGTTGTGCAGTGCAACGACCAGGTCACCTCAAAAGCCTCTAGGGTGGAGTCCTTGCGAGAGAGGCTGTCACTGTATGCTTCTTCCCCTTGCACTGACCCCCTTAGTTGAGCTGGTGGTGCACAGGCCAGTCAGCAGAGCACAGGCTGATAGAGCCCTGCACCGCTTCCTGGCTTGTGCACTTCATCCTAGACATGGGCCAGTCAGGGAGATCAGCGATCACCGGGTCACTACTGCTGTTCTCTTCTGTGCTTTGCACATGCCTGGTGCTGAGATTCAGGCAGGCTCCTCGGTCTCCTGAATGTTTGCCCCGATCTGCTGTGGATCTACTATCCCAGTTGGTGGAAGGGAGTTGAGTAAGTAGTACTGGGCTCCAAAATCATGTTAAACACATTAAGAAGAGTTTGTGTCAGAGATGGAGTGCACTTCCATATTTTTCTCAGCATTTTAATTTTAAAAATTATTTGTATTTTTTATAATCACACGTCTGAAGATTTCTAATGAAGGCAAAACTCTTTCTTCTAGTTCTGCCCATCTTTTTCTTACTAGAGAGCATATATAGCAGCTGCCAGAGCTGTCTGTAATATACCTGCTGCTTCTCCCCTACAGCCCCCAAGATTCAGGAGAAAGAGATATAATGATCTTCCAAGGGAAAAGATTGGGTTGCTGCTCTCTAGCATCCCTGATAACCATCCATGTTCAGCAGCCTAGCAGTAACAGCACTTATGTCTGTAACTGTATGAAATTGTGACAGGAGGAAGCAGGAAAGGAAACGACAGTGTCCCTTACAGCTGTGATGTCACTAATGGACCAGAGGTCACATCTCTGTGTGGGGATGAGGGAGGGTGGAGAACTTGGGCTTTTGGAAAAGTAAAAAACCCCCACAGTTTTCTTATCCCTTCTTTCCAGCCTTGTGGACAGTGCTGTGTTACAGGGAAGAATATCTGCTTAAGCTTCCCTGTAACGTCCCTCTGCACAGCTTTCTGTGGTCCTATATGCAAGGTAAGACTCTGAGGGAAGAAGTACTCTCAAAATCATTCAAAGTGTTCTCTGCAGCCTGAATATTTCTGTGGCTTGGATTGAGCATCTCTCTTCTTAGCCCAGTCTTAGTAACAGCTCATGTATTTCAAAAACAGCTGAATTTGTGAGCAGTGAGTGGAAATGAAGAATTGCAGCCCAGTTATGAGACTTCACTCTGGAACAAGCAACCTCTGAAATAGGAGAGGAGGCCCAGTAAAGGGAAGGGAAGAAAGTGTTTTCAGTATCTAAATTTCCAGATTTAGTTAGGGTTGTGTGTGTAACTTTCTGTTACAACACCACTGGTTCTGGTATCATCAGTTGTCACATGGAGTCACTTTGGGTGGGAGATGTTAAAGGAGTACAGCCTTGGTTAGATGCAGGTGACTGTTTGGTGTAGTAGCAAAAGGATAAGAGCAGTTCCTAATGACGCTTTCCTCTCTAAACTCTATTCCTATTCCTCCCATTGCTCTCCTGTTACACTGTTTTGCATTGTGATTTAGTAGGTGGCTTTTTTGCTTTAATTTCCAGGGTCGACTATTTTTAATTGTTGCAGATTTCTCTCCTGCAACCAAATTGAGGTCGTGAGACTAGCCATTGTTTTTAAGATATCTGTGTGTCTTTTTAGTTACTTATTGAGATGAAGGTGGCATTGAACATGTGTTGCTGTACCAAAAGATGAGCCTACTCTGGCAGGCAAATAGCTGAAGCAGACGACAGGACACAGGAAAGGAGCGCATCAGTAGCTACTAGCTGTAACTCATCTGTGGTGCAGTGACAGCTGTCCATTATGCTGTAGAGTCCATTGGATGGAAAGAGATGAAAAATGACCAGGATTCTGTTGGTTGGCTGGCCACTATTCTTCCCATGCATCCCATTTTTCACCTTCCTATAGGGAATTACTGCCAGTCACACCACATTTGCAGGTAGAAGTGTTTGTTCTTGAACAACTGTGCTCTGAGAGGAAGGGCAGCAGGGACCCACCTGCCCAGGCTTAGGTGCAGTTTTCTTTGTCACTTAGGGAGCCCCCAGTGAGCTACGTGCAGCTGAAGATGCCAGCAACAAAAGCAAGGATGCAGCCACAAGAATTCAGCACTGAGGACACTGTGCAGACCCATTTTTGAACATGTTCTTAAGGCATCCAAATCTTGCAAAATTACTAGTCACAGCCATCAACTTTTGATTAAATTTCCATCTCTTTCCTTTAGCCCACATGATTGGTGTTTAATGTCACTGCATTCAGTGTCCCTTGGAGCAGAACACGCTGTGGTGCATTGTTTTGTTTGTATAGAGTTGGCAAGCAGGTCATAATGTGTTGCTTTGGTTGCCTGAAGGAGTTCAGCATCTTTTAATTACACGTTTTTGGAAGTGTCCTTTAACAGATGTAACCCTTAGGAGCTGGAACAGTGAATATGAGAAGCAAGCTGGTTCGGAGGGATTTGGAAGCAGATGTTGTGAGCCCAGAATGGTGAAGCGCTTTCAGAGAGGTGAAATTCATGCTCATATGCAATCCTACTCTTGGAAGCTTTTTCTACAATTCCTATCTTCCCCATTAGTTTTGGAAACCTTCCCAGAGTTTTAGATACACCTCCTCAGGGCAGCAATGCTCCCCTGTCACTGAACTTCTGAGAAAACCTATCCTAACCCTGCACTTGTCTTTTGCATAGAAAGGCTGTGGGCTGTCAGGGTTTGTTTTTCTCACTGGTGTGTCAGAAGACCTGCCAATCATGTCTGTTTCCAGATGTGGTTTTGTCACAGGCACCTACCAATGACTGGTGTTTGAATGACATCTGCCAAGGTGAAAGAGGTGAATTCCAACATCCGTAAGTCACTTCTAACTGTGCTGGACTTGGATCTTATTTTGCCAAGTGCGCTTTGGACCCATTAACTTAACGGAGAGTAGGAGACGCCAACATGGAAAAAATCAAGCCCAAGATGTCTGAATCACATATTAACAGATACATCTCAAAGCAGAGATCTCTTTTACTTATTTCTGTTGGTGTACATAGTAAATACAGGAAACAAGATGGCATATCCTACCATGTCGCAACGGGTCTAATTTATCCCTGGCTAAATCAGCCCATTTCAGTGGATGTGATGGGTGAAAAACATCTCCTGAGAGGGTGAGCTAGTTTTCTTGAGGCTGTGTTTCCCTCTGCTGGTGTGGAGTTAATACTGCTGATGTTTCTTTTCCTCAAAACCAAGCTTCTGAAGCTACTGCTTCCTCATATTCCCAAGAAACATTTAAATTTGTCCTTCATCATAAAGATTTTATTCCTTATATCCAATCTAAATCTACCCTCTTTCAGTTTAAAACTTTGACCCTTGTCCTCTTTCAGTGTCTCACCATCCTCACAGTAAAAATTTCTTCCTAATATCTAATCTAAACCTGATCTCTTTTGGTTTAAAGCCATTCCCTCTTGTGTTGTCACTGCGTGCTATCACTTGTAAAAAGTCCCTCTCCAGCTCTCTTGTAGCACCGCTAGGTGTACTGGAGGGGGCTCTAAGGTCTCTTTGGAGACTTCTATTCTCCAGGCTGAACAATCCAAACTCTCTTGGCCTGTCTTCATAGCAGAGGCTCTCAAGCCCCCGATCAGCTTCGTGGCCTTCTTTGGACTCTGGACCAACAGGTCCACGTCCTTCTTATGCTGGGGGTACCAGAGATGGATGCAGCACTCCAGCTGGGGTTTCATAAGGGTGGAGTAGAGGGGGAGAATCTACTCCCTTGACCTGCTGCCCACACTGCTTTTGGTGCAGCCCAGAATACAGTTGGCTTTCCGAAAAAAAAAAAAGCACGGTGTGCAAGAGCCTGGACTATCTGGCAGCATTAAGCAAGCACAGGGAATGAAACAATTTAAGTTAGGGAGCTAATGTGTTTTGAGATCTGAATATCACAGATAGTAAATTCACTGGCTGTGCATCTCTGCAGGGAGGGCAAGCTGTTGGCAGACCATCTGAGCAAGACGGCCTGTGTACTCCAGCAATGATCTCTGCAGGTGTATTTTGATCATCAGCTTTAGGTTATCTAAGATCATCTCCCTGTTGAAAAGATTAATTCTACAAATTCAGCAATAGTACAACCTGAGATTAACTTGAGATGGTTTTCAAAGTGGATCCTAAAGCACCTATAGTACCCTGAGTATTCCATAGATTCTTACCTCCTCCAAAGTGGGTCTCTCCAAAGAGAATGCAGATTGTCTTCCTTTCATTCTCCTTGACAGAATAGCTCAATATCAATAGCAAGTACTTCAGAGGCTTCCTTAGCTGATACACAGCCTCTCTCAGTATAAGTGGGGTTCAGGGAAAGAGTAGAGAAGACAGTGCTCAGTGGTATCAATTTCAGTTTAACCCCGAGAGCTCTTTATTTTGTGTTCTCTGCCCACACAACCACCAGAAGTCGTCACTGCTATTCAAAATGATAGTGTGT
Source organism: Dryoscopus gambensis (assembly GCA_013389985.1). NCBI lineage: Eukaryota > Metazoa > Chordata > Aves > Passeriformes > Malaconotidae > Dryoscopus > Dryoscopus gambensis. The sequence continues at coordinate 187,223 of WEIT01025885.1, read as the reverse complement.
TGCAGAATTTAGAATTACTGTTCCATCAAGACTGGTATTGCTCACCTAGTAGTGTGGAGTATTCCTGAGTGCCATCTATGACAACAAGATTGTTCTACAGATACCTAGAGAATGCTACAGCAAAGCTCTTCTGTGCCAGAACCATTAAGTGGAAATATTTTTCAAAGCTGAAAAAGAAAGTGCTTTAGACAATCTTCACATTCAGTTGCTTCAGAGTGTTTGTCATTGTTAGAACCTATTTTACAATAGGAGAGAGTTGCATTTGATAGCAATTTTTGCCTGCTACTTACCAGTGCAACATGAATCCAGTGTCTCAGACCAAGCCAGGAAGATTTAATCCCTGTAGCACTTCAGGTCTTTCAACCCTTCACAAAACCATTGTTCGAACCTCTGTTTTCTTCTTCAGTCTATTCTGTATTAATGAAGATGACTTTTTAGTGGCTATTATTTCAGCTTGCAAAGACAAACTGTATGTCAGAATCAAAGTTTCCAAAGTATTCCATTCAGAACCATGAAACATAATCCCACATTTCTCTAAAAAAAAAATCGTGCCAGACGTTTATGATGATCAAGACTTAGGAATGCCTTTGCTTTTAAGTTTGTTTTGTTTAGTTGAGTTTTTTTCCAATGAGCCTAATTATCCTGAAATTAGGCAAAACTGTCACACCATTGTAAACTGACATTCTAAGCCCAAAGACTCAAACAAAATGAGATCCCTGAGCAGGTTCTTTGATTCTACCTTCTTTTGACAGCACAGAAAATTTGGATCAAAGGCCAGCAGACACATCCAGTTGGAACAGCTTATGCTATCAACAAGCTGAATCTTCCACAGCATGGCCCCCTAAGCAGTTTCCAGAGCTGCTGCAAGCATTTACCTACTAGCTGTAGGGATGGTAGTATTCAGGTGAACTCCCAGCTCGGTGCACTGCCAAGACCAGGCTCTAGCTCCTTACTATAAGTGGGATCCACACAAAAAAATATTTGTTTTTGAATTCCAAGACTTATTGATATATTACTGGTTTTTGGCAAGTGAAAATCCCTTGACACATCTCCTTGTACTTTGCCTGTGACTTTAATATTCTAGAAAAATAAGAAATTAGAAGACAGAAGAGGTTATTCTGCTCCTTACTACCTGGGAGTGGGACACAAAATTTGTTGGGTACACGTTATCCTTGATGCAGAAATATTTCTAAGATGCTGTATGTGCAGCTCCTGTGTATCTGCAGATGCCTGAGAAATTGTTCTCTCTGGTTTCTGGGCGGAGAGCTCTGCCATAATCCAGCTTTCCCCCCACCTTTGAATGGTTTTCTCTTTCTTGCCTCTGACCATATATATCAACTTTCCAGTAATTTATTTCCCTGCTTTCCCTGTAGTCTCACTCCTGCTGGTTCTGGTTCTTAGCAAGTTCTGCGGCCAAGTCTGGCCATTCACAGCTGCTGCGTGCAGGCTGTCCTGCAGTCATCCATCCCTTTTGTGTGCCTCTGGGTGCTGCTTTTGACCCTCTGCAGCTGAGCATCATTTGCCCTTCACTTACTGAACGGTAATGCGGAGAAGGAAGCGAACGTTTTGAGCGGACAAGGCCAACACTTGTCTCAGCACAAGCATTTGCTTCTTGCTGTTGAAGCTACATCTGTCCTCACTTTTGGAGCGCTAAAAAGGAGTTTGCCAAGTTGCACTGTGGGGATGGTGCATGTGGTGGTTAGTCAGCACTAGCAGAGGGGCTTCAGCAAACTTTCAAACTCCAGCACATTCTGAGTGAGCCTGTGCTTGTTTCCAGGCTGCAGCCCCAACGTTAGCTTGGTATAAGGAAGGATCACCAGGAAATTTTGATGTTGAAATTCAACATTACAGTTCCCTACCTTCCTACTTGGGAAGGTGTGCACTTTGTGGCAGAAGCGTTCAAAGGACTTGGTGCAAGGAAAATGCAGCCCTGAAGGATGTGACCCAGGACCAGTAACTGCAGCTGAAACCAGCTTGTTACAGTGAAGAGAAGGACCCTTAATGAGGTGCTACAGTTTTGCTGTGAGTTAACCTGGATTCGCAAATCATTTCTGGCATGTGTAAGAAACAGGTTTTGCATGATCTGTATGTGTGCAAGCACACCCAATGGTTATTGCACACGTGGAATGAACCCCAAGTTTACACAGAAGCAAAAGCTGCAGCCACAGCCACGGAATCTCCTTAGGTAATCCCTTCTGAAACAGTAACAGCTCAGCCCTTGTGTGAAGAGGGCATGTTTGCCTGTAAGGCACAACTATATTGGTGACATTCCTTTACTCCGGAAAGCAGATGTTTCCTAGGGAGCAAACTGCCCAACAGTTCCAGGTTATCCACATTTCAGAATTTGAGTGGAGCCAGCTCTGGGCAGAAATCCCAAATGCCAGGTATTTTGCTTAGGCCATAGATGAGGAGAAAGAAGATTCTAAAAGCCTAATAAAGATTTCTATAGTAAAATGCTCCCTTGCTTTTTATTATCTGATGTTGTTGTCTGACTTCAAAAACATCTTTTGTTCTTGTTAATTGATTCAACATCTCATTATTTGTCTGCAGCTGATCTCATTTTGCTTTGAGGCAGAGAAGTGCTTTGCCTTCAGAGTTGTCTGTCTTCCAAGTCTGTTGTCTGCAATTTCTGAGCATGCCTTTGTAGTTTCTAAGTCCCAACTGAAATTAAACTGTAAAATTAGCAATAGTTAGTTCCAGGCAAAGTTTTGAATGAAAAGCAATGAACTTAGGTTCTCTGAACTAAGGAAAACTACTCAAGAAATTACCTGTCCTTAGGAATATTCAGCTTTTAGACATCACAAGGGAAGACAGTGACGCCAGGTACAAGTACCATGACAGCCATAAAACTCTATGTCTTTTACCTGACTGATGGCAGGTAAGTGTATATGAATGCTCTCTTAGAAGGGTCAGTGTGTCCTTTTTCCCTCCCCTTTTTGGGTGTCTTACTTTGTGGAGACAAGGTGTTAAATGCAAATAGCCAATAGCTGAAACACTTTCCACTCTCTCCTATGGCCATGACAGTGGCTGGGAACAGAATTTCAGAGCAAAGACCACCTGGAGATGCTGGGGACTGAACCTGTAAGACATGGTGTCTGTCAGTGGACCACAATTCCCTGCACATGCTGGAAAAGCCCTGGGAAATTGATATCAAGTTCCCAGAGTTTATTTGCAGTCACTGTGGGACTCTTGCCTTAAAATACGAGGTTAAGTCCTCAGTGGAGGTTCTTGGAATCCCAGTTTGTCAGAAACTTTATTCTACCTGTTACCTGCCAGGTTTGTCTCCTAAGGAGATCTGAAGTGGAAGCAGAGAAGGCAAAGGGTAAAACATTAGAGAATGAGAAAAGGCAGATCAGGGAAAAAGATGTGCAAAGAGCAGAGTATATTGGTTACACTGTAAGCAAAACATCCCATCTATTTCTCCTGGTATGTGGGCTTGGGGACCTGTCATAAAACACACGAGGTTCTTTGAGGGGACCACACTTCGACTCAAATGTTTTTAAAAACTTCAGGATAGGGTCTGCTTCTCAAATAATGAAGGGGCAGTTTTTTTAATGGCTTTTATTGCTCTTACCAGTATTGCTAAGAATAAGGAATTGTTAAATAAGGATTTCTTGACATTCAGCCTGAATTTGCCATCATCCTTCAGCTTTACCTACTCTGCCTGTTGAGCTCTACTCTAAATATTTTTCTGCTGCCTTGATCTTGACAACTTTCATATAGTTTGTAGGTTGTGATTCTGCTTCCCTGTCTTGAAATTCATGCTCTTTTTATGAAGGTATAATCCTGTCAAGGCAAACAAAAGGCAAATGTGTTGTAAATAGGTATAATCTTTATCTTCCTCTCTCTGGCCTTTCTGACTTTTATCTGTGTTCCTCACTGTCCTGCCTCACTGTAAACTGGAAATCCTCAGGCAGCTCTGCCAGCCCTGGTTGCATGTTAAAATAAAGTAAATAGTGAAATGTGGCTTCATGGCAACTCTAACATCCTAAGGGCCTGAATGCCACGTCCCTGTACACAAGTTGAAACAAAAGAGATCATTTAGGCTGGACAGACATTCTTGGTATTTAACAAGATGCCTGGAGACACACTGGGAACACAGTCTGGAATTAAGGTGCCAGTGAGGAGAGTACAACCATTTTCAGAGCATCCGGTTTTGTTTGGCTGAGAGAATCAAGTAGGAGTAGTTAAAAAGTGATTAGAAAGTCTCATATAGCTATTTAAAAGCTTTAAAAAAAAAAAACCAACCAACATCCAACAGCTGGTGGGGACTGTGTCTGTCAGCCTTGCAGTGGGACTAAGACCTTTCTTGAACTCTTCCCATGGTTCTTGGGATAGTTCCCAGAAATCACTCTACTTATATGCAAGGTCAGGAAAAAGCAGAAAATGTTGGTATGGGCTTACCAATACATAGAAATATAACTTATTTCTGAAACTTGTGTTTCTCGGTTCATTAGCTGTGGGCAAAGTGTGTTGAAAGAGGAGCTTCCCTGTTATTAATTCCAACAACATCTTGATTTCCAAGTATTTGTGACTGGAAAATTGCAGTAGTGGAAGTTTAAGGTTACTGTGCTGTACAAATATGCAAGAAGACTTAAAAAAAGCCACAAAGGGAATCATAGGTCTAGGCATATGCGTACATTCAGCATGCAAAAGGAGGGACATAAACAACTTTTGCTGGAATCCTGGAGCTTCCAGGCTACTGTAACAGCTACCATAATGCAGATGAATAGAAAATAACCTGCATGCATCAGTAAAAGAGAATTTTACTTTTATGATCTGAATCTCAACAAGCAGTAGACCCTTCAAAATTTAAATCCGTAGATAATCTTCAGAAAAGGCTCGTTGTGAGCAGTGGAGAATTGTTTCCATTGTTCACTCTCAACTTTTTGCAGCCTCCCCTTTGAACAGCCTCATTCCAGTAACTGCTTTCCTCTGGCTAAACGAGCTGTTCATCCAGCTGCTTAACTGTTTATTCTTTTCTTCCTCTGCTATCTTGCTGTCTTTGTGGGAGCGATTAGCATCTGAAAAGGCTTCAGTCTGTCTCACCTGCCCCATGCGGGGCCTAACAGTGACAAAAAAACTGTGCAAACTGTGCCGCGGCTTCTCCAGGATCAAACTGGCGTACTTGCAAAGTTGGAGCTGTAAGGCGAGATCGAACTGATTCCTGGTGACAATCTGATTTCCCTCAAATCCAGGTATCTGGGAGAGATCCCAGGACACTGTGCTGTGAGGGATGTTGTAACCATGTTTCCTAGGTGAGGCAATCAGTACCTCTGAGCTGTGTGTTAAATCTCGCATAAATGAGCTATCAAACCCCATACCTGTGATCTGCTGCTGCTTCAGGCTGACTGGGAATAGCAGCCACAGCACAGAAGCTGTTCTACCATGCTGGTGAGTTTTAGACAGAGCTTGGTCTGCTGAGCACACCTACCTGGTAAGATTCAGGAATTTTTCCTACCTCAAGTACTTTACAGCTTTGGATGGATGTTGGATGAAAGGTCTGATGGCAAAAACATAGCAAAGGCATAGGGAATACCGTGGGAAGGGGCAGGGAAGGAGGCTGGCAGCTTGGTTTGAGTGTTCATGTATTATTCTTCAGCTAGGAGGCTGAGGATACAGTGAGCGCTCAGTGGGTGTGGGTAGTTGGTTATAATGTGATATGGGAACCACAAACAGCAGTTATGAGGTTTTTTTTCCCCCAAGGGTACTGTAGCCAAAGGGACTAAAGGAGGGAGAAGCTGGACATTTTTGTGATTTAGTATGACTCTTGGGGAGGGGGCTGTAGCAGGGGTTTTGAAAAGCCACTAGCAGTCTTGTGCTGAGAACCTTTTGATAGAACTACCTGAGTAGATACAATTTTCCCTCTCCAGTTTCACCCTCTCTTTCCTGTTCTTTGTAAGGTAGAAATAGAGGAGAGGGGTAGTGAAAGCCTCCTCCTCTCATTCCATTTGCCACAGGTTTTTCCCTACGAGGAATTGCTAGTCATTGCCATAGTGTCACAGAAGGCCAAGGACTGGAGCACGTGTAGACAGGTGCCCTGTGGGGATGGTTCTTCCCTCTCACCTCTCTGCCTCTGTCTCTTTCCAGGCCTCCCTGCTCAGAGGCACAGTGGTGATGAAGGATGGTGGCCCAGGCAGAAAGGTGACACAGGTGTGGTACCTCAGTGGAGGCTTTGTTTCCATGGCATTGCCACTGAGTGGGAGAGAAACAACCCCGATGTCATGGGGAACAGCTAAGGGCCTCTTCTGACTGAGAGGTGGAGTACTGAGTGTTTGTTCCTCCCACCCTGTGCAGGGCACATCCCCAAGCACTTGTTGCCTCAGTCTATGCACCCTCCTGGGCCGTTTCCTCTGTATTCCCAAATGCTAGTGCTGGAGCCCACAAACATTGCTGGGTCCCTTTGACACCTGAGAAGGCAAATCCAAGGTTCGGATGAGTAGCCAGCCTGTGGACCTGGGAGGTTATCTTCAGAGCTGAGTCACCTCACTCTAAAATGGACTCTGTGTGTCTCTCCCCACTAACTGAAAAGGGAACCTAAAGAATTAGTTCAGATGTACATGCTTACAGATGGCCAAGATGAATCTCACGATGAGTAAGTCATGCTCTCTCTGCATAGCTGGGTGTCTGTCTTTATTTCTTTTCCTCTGTTTACTTTTCAAGAGGAGTTTACACATAAGGATTGTGCATATGAGCTGGGGACAATCAGTCCCTGCTACCAGAGGAGCTATTTACACCTGCAGCCATAGTCCAGCACCCCAGGAGATACCTCAAAGCCAGGGGCCTGCACTGGGTGCTGGCCTGTGCCAGAGAAGGGGGTGTGGACAGATTATAATACTGACCCTGTGGATCACTTCTTTGTGAGAAGCATGTGGGGGACTTGGCATGAGGCAGTGGTGGCCAAAGCCAAGATGCTGTGGGCAATGGCAAAACTGGCCTTGACTGCAGCTTTTGTGCTCTGTGATTAGGTCAGACAGCCCTGGAGGTGGTAATTGGATACAGGCAACTGTCCTCCTGTTCCACAGCATCTCTCAATCCCTTCGTGCTGTTGGTTCTATTTTTCTTCCAGGCATAGTAACTAGCTGTGACCTTTGCACTCATTTTTTAAAATATCCCCAGGTGCATTTCTCCGCTACTTCATTTCTTGTTGTCTGATCTCATTGTATTTTTCATGACATTAATAGACGATGAAGGAATGGGAAGGATTTTCAGAGAGGGGAGTTTCCAACTGAACACGTCAGGGAGACTGGTTGGCGTTTCTTTTCCAGGTAAGGGGAATGACAGGCTTGTTGTGGATCTTCAGAAACTCATTGACCTTGAGAAGGATGTTGGAAGTATGGAAAGTTGCTGCTGAAGTAAGGACACTGCATCCTTTTGAAGGCAGGAATGCCTTCAAATCAGAGGGCATAATGGAGGAAGGCATGTCTTGGTGGGCTGGGGAAGGACTCTCGGAGGGAATAGTGTTAGATCTGGCTGATTAGACTCTGACTTCCTCCTCTGTTTGTCCTAGCCCTGAAGTTCTCTCTCTCCATCCCTCTTTCCTCTTCTTACTCTCTCCAGCCCCTCACCAACAGACAGCAGGTCTCAGCGCTGGGAAAAGAGCTGGAGTCTCAACTGCAATGTTTCCAAGGTCAGCTGATGCCAATTGAAGTGCTAGAAATTATTTGCTTAATAGATTTCAGTGAACAAACAAGAAGCCTTTATTTAATCAGTTTCATCTTCTTTTGAGCTGATAACCAGTATACACTGAGCAAATACTGCCAATGTTGCTTTTTAAACCTATTTTTGCTGTCCAGAAGTGTGTGCTGTGGCTGTGCATGTTTGATCACCCCTGCTAGGTTAATGTTTTAGTATTCCCTTTTTGTAGTTTTTCATGACAAGAATATAATGAGATAAATATAAACTTTTTTTTTCATGCCATAATTCATTCCTGTACAGCATAATGGAATCTAGACTTCAATTACTTCACAAATCCCTCAGCACCTAAAATTCATCATTAAATAAAGCTACCTTAGATGTTTTGGATTCACTGAAAGTAAGCTCGTCTAAACATATTTGACATTTACATGGATTCAATTTAAACAAGGCAAGATTTATCTCTCAAAAAATAATTAACTGATTGATTTTTTTCTCTCTCTTGTTCTGGTCAATGTGTTCCTCAGTGTTTCAGAAATCATGGAGCTTAGCTCCTCACAACTAGTTCCTATTTGCAGATATGCAGGGCAAAAGCAATTTCCACGCTTTTGCAGTCCCTAAAGGCTTTTTCAGTTTGAATAAGCTACTCAGTACTTTGAACCAGGTGAATAAACAGGAAAAAAAAGGGAAATATTCCGTGGAGGCATGAACAGACCTCTCTTGTTAAAAACTGGCTGAACGCTGTTGTAAAGTATTTTCTGGACATTCACCACTGATTTTTACTTGCTCAATAGTCTGTCTTTAAGACATTGTAGTAAACATGTAAGGCTTTTATAACTTTTTAACTGTAATTACTTGACTGTATTCTAAAAGGAAACAGTGTCTCACCACCTTCATGGTAAATAATTTATTCCTTATATCCACACTAAATCTACCCTCATTCAGTTTAAAACTTTGCGCCTTGTGCTGTCACTCCAGGCCCTGCTAAGAAGTCTCTCTCCACCTTTCTTATAAGCTCCAGTTAGGTACTGGGAAGCTGCTTGAAGGTCTCTCTGGAGCCTTCTCTTCTCCAGGCTGAACAACCCCAACTCTTTCAGCCTGTCTCCATGGGAGAGGAGCTCCAGCCCTCTGATCAACTTGGCGGCCTCCTCTGGCCTCACACCAAGAGATGAATGTCATTCTTGTACCAGTGGCCCCAGAAGTGGATGCAGCAGTCCAGGTGGGATGTCACTAGAGCAGGGTTGTGAATAATGCTGGTGAACATGGAAAACTGGTTCTAAGGTCTGAATCCGAGCTTGTAAAATTGCATGTTTTTTTTTTTTTTTCTTTAGTCCTGCAAACCTTCATCCTGGGGTTTCTTCTCTGCAATGTCTCAGGTCAGTTTGCTAGAACTATTCCCATAGAAAATGAGTTTTGTTTGGTTCTTCCACCGAGAAGGAGTTCCTTGGTTGTAATGAAAATTGCCACTTAACTGAGAAAGTAAGTGGTCAAAATTAGGAATCTAGCCTAAGACCTGACAAATGTGCCCACAAATATATTACAGGCAGTTAAAGCTTCACCACAGTTATTCAAGGTGGAACTTGCTTTATGTAGGACCCCAAACTTTACCACTAGGCTCTGGTTTGGGTTTTGATTCTTTGTTAACACTAGAGATTATTCCTAAGCCACTGTGTTCAGATCTATAAATCTTTGTGGTGTTGGTTGAGCCAGTTTATCAGTTTGTAAACGGCTTTCAACTTCTCTGAGCGCTTATCTACTTGATGGCCAGATTTGAATTTACAAGTCAGGATGTCATGGTTGTCACTATGCCAGGAGTGCTGTGGAGACTTTCTCTGTTCGATGGGGTGAGTAAGAGAGGTGAAGTAAGAGCCAGGGGTTTGGTATTGGGCCAAGAAGGTTCAGAAGAGAATAGACTCTTTCAGTGGTGTGTGAGGATTTTCTGAGTGTTAGCTGGTGCACTAGTTATTGAGCCCTTTCGTGAGAAGAGTGCTAAGCTGCAGGTCTCAGGGTTCATATGTGTCCTTTGAAGAGAGATCCACGGCTTGCCTGTGGTTTGAGCATCTTCTTGTGACAGTTTCCAAACTCCCTTGGGCATCATTTCAAAGTTTGCCCAAACTGAATTCCAACTAAAGAAATTAAAGCCTACAGTCTAAAAGCTGCACAAAAAAAAATTAATAAGATTTGCAGCTCTCTGAATGATCTTGGTGTAGGGGCCAAGCATTGAGAGAGGCATAGAACAGTTTACACTATGTTGCCTTCAAACTTTCTGACCCAGTCAGTTCCTGCTCCTTCTGCTGTGTTTGTCCAGGTGTGTTCTCAATTCCTTGCTTGGTTTTGGTGCAATGGACAAATCTGCTGTCAAGGCAGCAGAAAGAGGGTGCAGCAGTCTACTTTGCCATTGTGGAGAGATTCTTTAAAGGGATTCCATTATGTTATGGATGCTAGTCAGGTTGCAGAAACACTATGGCCTGGCAGATTTTTATGAACCTTACATGGGCTATGAAATATCCTTAATGCAAAGGTTTACCTCACTATCAGAGCGCAGGGATAACAAATCTCACTGTCTTTGAAAATGCTACACAGCAGTTACGGAGTGTGTGTATGTGTGTGTGAGAGGCGAGTTGGAAATGTCAGTGATTAGGAGCATGAAGTTTGTGATTGGAAAGGAAAGAAGGCAACAACACAGGAGGCCCAAGGCCTGTATGAAGTTCATGATAAGCATCTAGAGGAGAATGCAGAGTGATTCAGTTGCTTTGATAAATTACTCTGCACTACAGGCTCTCTAACAGATGTGATTCTTCAAAGGAAGTGAGGACTTCCTCCTCTCTGCAGTCTCCTATCAAAGTGCTCTGCAGAAGTTGGTACTTCGCCGGTACTCTTCTCATGCAGTTCATTGAGACTACTGCCTTTTTATGTTCTTCAGTGATGTTAAAACACAGGAGTGATTTCCAAGGTCCTTGTCCTCATTCTGAACCACAGACAGTGTTATCCATTTATCATGTGTGACCTTTACTAAGACTTCTCTGCTTCCTTTGCAATTTTTGATTCAGATTTTAACTGTGGAGAAGAGGTACCTGTATGGTTTTGCATTGCCAGTATGCACTATGTCCTTCGCTCCAGCTGAAGTGTGTTTTCAGGAGGAGTAGATCCCTTACTCCCCCTGGGAATCTTGGCTCAACACTTCTATCACAAAGGCCTTCTTGGAGTCCTTTTAGAGAAAGAAAATGAAGAGCTAGAAATGCTGCACAACCTTGCTTTGCTTTCTCCGATGCAGAGACTTTGTCTGGGTTTGTGACACCTGTGCAGCTGTCACTCACTGCCTTCAATGCAGATCCTTCAAATGTATGTTCATGTGACTGAAAGCCAGGTTTGCCAAAGCTAAACAAGGAATAGGGAACGCACCTGGGCAAACATGGTAGGAGGGCATGGTGGGACAGGGTCAGGGAGATCTCCCCAGTGCTGGCCCACTGGGTGCAACTCCTGCCAGGAATCTGCAAGCATCTGGACCTCTCTAGCTGTGATTTCTGATAGACCTGGCTCATGCTTTTTGTAGGGAAATCTGGTTTTAGACAAAAAAATTTTAAGGTTGCCTGGCAGACTCTCTTCAGTGGTGCTGAGCAATAGGACATGAGGCAATGGGCATAAACTGATGTGCAGGAAGTTCCACCTGAACATAAGGAAAGAACTTCTTTGCTGTGCAGGTGACCAGAGAGAACAGATTGCCCAGAGAGATTGTGAATTCTCCCTCGCAGGAGATATTTGAGAACTGTCTGGACACAATCCTGTGCCATGTGCTCTGGGATGAAACAGCTTCAGCAGGGAGGTTGGACCAGAAGACACCTTCCAGCCTGACACATTCTGGGATTCTGAGTGTCATTCTCAGCAACATGACCTCTTTCTTTGAGAAGGACACAAAGAAACAAGAACGGGGTGAATGTGTTCATCAAAATAAAAAGTGTCTAGGCTCCCAGGCAAGGGAGACTAACAGTGATTAAGACCAACTCAGAGCTGATTTCTGGCTGATTTCTGAATCAGCCTCCAGCCAGTTATCTCAATCAGCTGAGCAATGAAATGTTCACTTGAGACAAAGGCAATACTAGCTAGCACTAGCACCCTGTACATAATGTGCAGCCCCCATGATGCATGTCAGTCTTCCCAACTCCATCTGGGAACAGACTATGGAGAGCCTTGGGAACAGGGATCCCGAATTAGCAGAACACTTCTGCGCATCCTGCTGTTTTTGCCAGATGAAGAGATCCCAGCTGCCTGCTTGAGTAACACCATGCTGGGACCCAAGGATGGAAAGCTTAGGTTGCACTGGCACTATTAAACAGCACTGGGAAGTATTTCCAGGCACAGAACTGTAGCTGTCTATATTATTAGGATAGTCCCTCACACATTTCAGCCCAGGCTAACTAATTCTGTCTCACACAAAACTCAGATGTAGTTTGTGGACTGCTCACAGCAGGCAGTTTATGTGGCGACTGTGCTTTTCTGGAGGCCAAACTGGTTAAACAGGACAATTGTCTACCCACTGTACAGGCTGCCATCAGCGCTTAGAAAATGTCCCACATATTTAATTTGTGAGTTTTAACCCGACCCTCAGGTTCAAAAGCAGAACCAAAAGGCTGTATCCCTGTACGCCAGACCTTTTAGACCCAGACATGAGTAATGAAGAACTGGAAGTCGTTCCTGAGGCCCCCTCCTTGCAGATGATGCCATGACCAATGAGTGTTGCAAGGCACTGGTCGAGACCTCTGTGGGCCAGTATTTATTTTCCATTTTCCTCACTGTATGCAGGGAAGGAAAAGGCAAAGTCATTAGCTCATAAGTGGTTGCTGGCTGGTGGCAGTGTTGCTACAGCACTTCCTTACACACATGGAAGGATTCGCTCCATTCTCAAGCCAAACAGCCCAAGGAGATCCACATCCCCCTAATCTGATCCAGAGCTCCTGAGCTCTGTCCCAAATGACGACACTGCTGTGTGCAGGGGGCAGCTCTTGCTGCAGGCTGCACAGCAGCAATCCATCTCCAGCTGAAACAAAGGGATGCAAGTGACAAGTGATCAGGACCTGGCCTGGGTCACTGATCAGCAAAGTTCTCACTGTTTTTTTGCCATGAGAAGTCCATTTGGTCAGGTGTCTCCATGGCAGCCTTGCAGGAGGGGATGTTCTGAACTGGTGGATGGCAGCCAAAGTGGCTGCTATTGGCTAAGGGGCACTTGGCACAGTACATTTATCCTTAGACCTGCCTGTGTGGAATCTCAGGAGAGAGTGAGAGGTGGGGAGAGGCTGGCTCCTCCCCACATCCCACCTCTTCATTTAGGCTGTTCTAGAAAGAAATTATTCCCCATAAACAGCCTCAGATGTTTCAGAGGAAGAGAGCCATTTGAGACTGGGCAGCAAGAATCTCCAGGATGAGGATAGCCATCCTCCTGAGCCTTCTGCTCCATGCTGCAGCTGCTTCTCACCAACTGTGAGTGATGCTGAACTCCTGTTTCAGTCTCTTTCATGAAAGCATCAGACTAGCCAGATGGACCACATCCCATGCCATCAGCTCTCATGCTTCCTGCTCTATCAAGTCACCCCAAGGATAGCTGAGTCATATACCTTGCCTCCTGTGGCTTAGTTTGACTCCTGCAGGTCAAGACAAGCCAGCCTTTTGGGGGACTTCCAGGTCAGAGAAGGGACTTCTTAGGCCCAGAGGTGTTTGCTCAGCAGTTGCAATGCCAGATCAAGTCACAGGTGTCTAGAATGCAAGGTTAGGAAACCACTTCTTCTGAAGACTGCATGGGATGTTTCTGGAGAGTTCAGAAGATTACTGGAGTAAGGGGTTTGAAAAAGGTTATAGGGCTATACTTGAGCTAATCAAGCAGAAACTGTTTCTTAAGTTTCAGTGAAGCAACCACTTTGCTGGGCTCACTGTTGCTTTTGAATGTTGGTGGAAGCCATGGCGCATTGCTGAGGGATTCTGCAGTAGTGGGCCACGGCAGGGAAGCTTTCTTGCACCTCTTGAGACCCCATACTGATACCAGCTCTGCTGTCTTCCCCTGCTGCAGACATTACCTGGTGGTGATCCCTGCAGCTCTCCGGTACCCATCCACCCAGGTTGCCTGCCTCCATATCACCTGTCATGACACAAAGATTCAAGTGAATCTGGCCTTGGAGCGTGCTGCAGGATGGGAGCTCTTAATGCAAGAAACCATCCAGAAGAAGAAGGCTTTCCTGTGCACTAAGTTCTGGGTGAGCCACCCCAGGCTAGTGCCATCACTGATTTTCCCTTTGGGAAAACGCTTGTGTTCCTCCCTAACCAGGGCTGACATGGATAGTGTCTACTTTGTCTTGGTGTGAGCCTTTTAGGAAGGGGAATGCGTGGTGCCTAGGGATGCATAGCCCAGCACAGTATCTGTTGGTTAGCATTGAATTTCCTTTCTGAATCTAGTTTTTAAATGGAATTTACGTTTGTTAAAATCTACCAGAGTTCTGGATACCACCTGTGTCCTTCTCCATTACAGACCGGGTAAAGCAGCTTTAGCTCTTCCTGAAGGACTTGTGCAGGTTCACAGCTAAAGCTTGGGGGAATGGTGTCTTGCAGGACATACTGCAGTTTCTGTAGTACCTGAAGTCAGGCAGCAACTCAGCTCTTGGGCATTACTGAAGACTAGCTGGATGGAAATGGATATGTTTGTTGTTTTAAAACAGCGTCTTAAAAGTTATTTATTGCTGGTGAGAACTTAGCAAAGATCTGGGATAAGGCAGACATGTCTAAGCAGTATCCCTTTTGTTATATTGAATATTCTGTGCTGAGGCTGCTGGGGTCTTTGGCTTCCGGAGTCTTTCTGGCTGTGTTTCCTACTTTGGATTTCTTGCTTGTAAGTGCTGGGTAGTTCTGAAGGCCTAGCATTTGAGGCTGTCTACTGCTCAGTCTCTCTCTTTTGAGTCTCTGCTTCCATCTCCCACCTTCCTGTCATCTGCCCATTTTCCTGAACAAGTCTGAAGACTCAAAAGTGTCAGGTGCATGCTTGTCCCCAGTGGGGAAAGGACAGATTCCATGACATGCAGGGCCTCCTGGTGTTCATGTAGGACTGTGTGAGATCTGGATGTGATCTGGTTTCAGAGATTGTTGGGAGCATCCTGGCACAGTGGGAGGGAACTTGTTAATTGTTCCACTTTACTCTCAGAAAATTACCTGGGGCCTGTGTGTTCTCCCCTCTCTGTCTGTACAGGTTGCCCCTCCAGCTGATGGCACAGAGGAGATTGCCACTGTCAAGCTGACCATCACAGGAGATGGGGTCAATATTGAGGAGCAGAAAAAGGTCCTGATCTGCAAGGCCAGGAATGGCACCATCATCCAAACAGACAAGCCTGTCTATGAACCGGGGCAGACAGGTGAGATGCAAATGGGAGCAGCTGAGGGTCCCAGCCTTTCTGCTGGTTGCACCATCTGGAAAGACTGTGATGCCCTGAAATGCATGAACAGCCCTAGCAGAAGGCTTTGAGACCATGTCTCTTGCTGAGTGGTGTTTTCAGTGTTTGTAATGTCTGGCTTCTGATGGCTGTGGAGTTGCAGGAGGCAGTAGGTAATAATAACCATGTCCATGGTACCTTACACCTGGGAATGTTAGTGTCAGATGTTACCACAAGTGTGTCTAGGATGGAGACAAGAGCTGGGGGAACAGATGAGAAGGGGGCTGTAGGGAAAAACTGAGATCTGATAATATATTCCCTGATTTCCTTGCCTTCAGTGAGATTTCGCATTGTGACTCTGGATGAGGAATTCCTCGCGCTCAATGATTCGGTAAGCAAGTCCTGGGGGGTTGTGGAAGACACTGCCTTGTGCCATGCGTGGATCCTACCTCCTTTCTACCCTTCTCATCTGCCAAAGTTCCAACTTTTCCACATTCATCCCTGGCAGGCTTTATGAGTATGCAGAGGGGACTAGTAACTCCAGTAAAAGCTGGTAGCTCAGGAAGATGGCAGAGCTGTGCATGTCTCTTGCTCATCTTGGTCGAATGGTCATGCAGCGGCAAGTAGGGGACATACTGATTCCTGATGTGATGGTGTCATGGTGGGAGTGAATAGTTTGTAAATTGGGTTTTCCTTCTTGTGGGGAAGGGTGCCTTTAATCTGCCCCCTACAAGTTGGAATGTGGGAAATGCTGCTTAGACATTACGACAAACTTTTTCATTAAGCAAAAATACGGAAATATGTCCAGAGAAGGCATTTTCATCTTTGGAGATGTTCAGAACCCAGCTGGAGAAGGCTATGAGCAATCTGCTCAGGAAGACATGTTTCAGCAGGATCTTGGATTAGATGGACTCCAGAGGTTCTTTCCAAATTATGTGACCCTATACCTCTGTGACCTCCTTAAGACTGCAGCTGAACCAGAGCTAGGTGTGTTTGCGTAGTGACTTCTGAGTTTTTCTGTCAGGAAGTCATTAGCAAGTGCTGTGTGACCTCCAGATTGGTTTTTTCTCTCCCCTTCCTTAGACCTTACTGTAATGAACCCACCAGGTATTTCTCCTTTTTGGTGGCATTTGTTTTACTTTGCATTGTTGTCAGTGGTCTTAAGTTTCCAAATCACCAGTTGCACACCCTTCAGAGAGGGCTCTGAGTCTGAAGAACCTTGAGTGTGGCATGTGTTTCTCTCTTCTAACGTTTTTGCTTTTTTCCCTCCCCAGATCTCCCTGTTTCTCCAGGTGAGTGATGCTGAAATCTCACGTTAGAGTAATGGTGATGGCAGTCATTTCCCTGTGCTGCTCATATTCGGTTTCTGGTAGATTTTACAGACCTCTGAGCAGAATAGCAGACCTTCATTTTTGTTGTTAGATTCTTAAACTAACATACTCCTTTCAGCTTCTTTTTTATGCACTTATTTGAGGCTATGCTCCCAGTTACTTCAGTAGAAATCTGTTGTTTTAGACTGGCAAGAGTATAAATAGATAACTTAGACACCCATGAAAGAAACTTAGAACTGCAAAAAATCTTTCCTTAGGATCAGAATTTACATAAGTGTAGAAGGAGGCTCAGATGCTGGGAGCAGAATCTGAGCATTATCATGTCTTCAAAATTTCCTGATCAATCTCTACCAAACCTCATTGCTTAGCTATAGAAGCTGGTAGTCTACGACACTGCAATCCTGAAGCTCAGTTTCCATGGGGTGTGGATCAGAGAGATGCTGGAACAACCTTTTCTTTCTTGTGGGTGCAGGACCCTAAGAACAACCAGATAGAGCAGTGGCAGAATGTGGTCCCTCAGGATGGCATTGCAGACCTGTCTTTCCAGCTGAGCGACGAGCCCCTGCTGGGAATGTACGTCATCAATGTCACCAGCGCCAGAGCCTACGGCAGCTTCTCCGTTAAGGAGCATGGTATGAGCACATGGGGCTTTGTCTGAGCTGCAGAGAGGGCCTCGCACTCCTGGTCCAGGAAGTGGGGTGTTTATTCCTTGATAACCATCCTAGGAACACATGGGACAAGTAGTAGCATCTGTCAGAGGAAAGAGTCTGAGCTGAGGCTCGGGAGAGGAGACCCCTTTGCGACCTTGGCTCAGTGTGTGGGAGGTGTGTTGTGCATGGCCCCAGACCTTTGACACAGCTGATTCCTATGGATCTTGGAGTCAGATAAAACAAGGCAATTTAGGATGGACTTTTCCAGAGAATATGAAGTCCAGTTCCCTCTCACCTCAATTTTATTCCCTAATCAACTGTGTTGGGAGCCTCTCAGTGCAAATTGCTGTCAGAAGTGCAGGGACATGGGCATGTTTGGTTTTCATTTGGGAAGGAGCAAATCGTCCAGGGCCTACACACAAATCTGTTAAAAATACATGGAAAATCTTTCCTTTCCCCTTCTCACCACCTTCATTCTCCATTTCCAAACCCTTATTCCATCACAGTCTGCCTTCATGTTAATTTTCCATGAAGGCTGTCCCTGGCCTGTGTTTCCTACAGTTCTCTGTTTTTCCCTTCCAGTGTTGCCAAAATTTGAAGTGATCTTTGAGGCGCCAAATCAGATTTATGCACTAGATACAACCTTCCCGCTCCGGGTATGTGGCAGGTGAGGATTCTGGATGGAGGGATGGCCCTGTGTTAATTTCTGGCCTGAAGTGCACAAGCTGTCTGGGTAACCATGAGGACCTAAGGGCAAGTTTATTACACTTCTGTTACAGGAAGCCAGAACCTTCCATGGCAGCTGTTTGCACCGTGGGGCAACACAAAGCATTCCTATAACTATCATCCTGATACTCTAAAGCCCCTTTCCTAAAAACACTTCACAAATCTCTACACACAAAACCGGAGGGAACAGCCTACCCTTTGACAAGCAGCCATTTGTGGGACAGGACACGGCAGATACTTGGTGTTCATCTCCCTGAAGAACAAACTCATGGCAAATAAAGGGACTCTTTGCCTGATTATGCTCAAATGGAAACTAGACGGAGGCAAAAAGGAATTGCCTCAGGTGTAGTCCAAGGACAACGCTAGAGGTAGCACCATGTAAAGGTGATTTTTTTAATAAAAGGTACTTTTTAATCACCCATGTTTCTGCTAATAAGATGATGAATGCCTCCAGCACATCCTGGAGTTATTGCAAGTGATGCTGAGGTATAGTGCAGTCAGCACCTACAACACTCTAGTTACCCAAAATAATTTATTTGGTGCTAATTATATCAAATCTCCCATCATCTCCCATCACTGCAGAGCAATGGCCTGACCCTACTTACTGGGTCAGGACTCCTGGGCCTGCTGTACGGCTGCCACTCTTGTGCTATATTGTGAATATCCAGCAGTGAGTGGTCTCTGGGGCTATGCAAAACAAGCCATGTGTTGTCCCACTGTGTGTGACTGTCTCTGCCTTTCCCTGCTCCCCCAAACAGATACACTCGTGGGAAAAGCATCCAGGGGATGGTTCATGTAAGCCTTTGTCAGAAGATAGCCCCGTTCCTGCCCAGTGCTTCCAAACCCGATCTCTGTCACAAATTCAGCAACCAGGTGAGGTGCTTTACGAAGAGCTGAGCTGTATTCAGAGACATCTGTTCTCAGCCTCAGGGTAAGACAAGGCTGCTGGGTGCTTTAGCTGAAGTAGTAGTGATGATAATTTGTTGTTTTGGCTGCTTGGCCACTGCAACTGGTGCTGCCTCTCAGCAGCCGTGCCTGATGATTGTGACCGGGCCTCATCATGTGCCTGCTCCACATCCTGGGCTGCGATGCCAAAAGGCAAAGCTCCCTGAGAGCAGGGGTTTTGTGCCGCTGTTCCTGTGCCACTTCCATAACTTCTAACCCAAGTGTCTCGCTCATACCTTGCTTCCTCCCTCTGTACTTTCAGACAGATGAGGCAGGCTGCTTCTTCACAAATGTGAGCCTGTCCTCCTTCAGCCGAGACTTTCGGTACTATCGGGACAGCATAGTTGCAGAGGCCTCGCTGGTGGAGGATGCCACAGGTAACTCTGGAATTTCTGGTGCCTGGGAAGAGGCATATGAAGATGTGCTAATCTTACCAAAAGCTCTGGAGACTGTCAGGCTAGCAAGGGACCTGAGCCTTCTGAGCCCACTGGGGCCTGCTATGTAACCTCACAGATAGAGACAGAGCCAGCAGTTCCTGATGGCATGACACACTCACTCAGAGTGTCTGCAGCGTCAGGTGATGAACCTCTAAAAGCTGGAAGTTAAGTGGGAGGAAGACCAGATACGCAGAGTCTTGGGCAGATCACCACTGTGATGTGAAATGTGTGTGCAGCTGAACGTGTCCATCAGTATTACCAGTGGGTCACTCTGCAGGGAAATTGCTGAGGAGTGCTTGGCGTTCTTGCTCCCTCTCTCATGTTTCTGTCTCGCTGCTTTCATTCAGACATACAGGTCAATTCTTCCCACAAACTACTCATCTCCAGGATTGGCGGGATGGCCTTGTTTGATGATGTGAATTCTTACTACCACCCTGGACAGATGTACAGAGGAAAGGTAATTCCCAGTTTCAGTCCTTTGAAGGGGAGAGCGTGAGCAATACTTTCACAGTGACTGTTACCTACTGTCTTTTCTGACCTCATCTCTAGCCAGGGGCTTGGGAGGGCACAAATGACTCCCAGAGACAAAACTCTTGAACTGTCCAGTGTCAGAACACCCAAGACTGCCATTTACCAAATAACCCATGAGGGGGAGCATCTATGGGCATTAATATGTGGGGTGCAAACACAAACATTTGGAATTTCAGCAGCCAGGAAGCCTTCTGCTGTGGAGTGGACCACATGACCCACTGTGATCCCTTCCAACCTTGCCCAGTCTGTGATTCTGTGATTCTGTGATTCTGTGATTCTGTGATTCTGTGATTCTCTGAATGAACACGCAAGTGGTAATATGACAGGACCAGTAGCAGCGTTGATGAAATTATTAGTGACCGAAAGAGTGATCTTGCTGTCCTTGGAAACACTGCTCCTGACTTGGGGAAGCCAGAGATTCTGTCTGCTGATTAGACTCTTCTGCACTTCTCTTGCTCCTCATGATGTTCTCAGATTAAAGTAATCGATTACCAAGGCAAGGCACTGAAGAACAAAGAAGTCCTCCTCTTAGTAAACTGTGGTGAGCAGCAATTTAGGCAGAACTACATCACTGGGGACTCTGGGACCGCTTCATTTAGCCTGGACACATCTGCCTGGAACAGCACATTGGCCTCCCTGGAGGTAAGTGAGGAAGGGTGTGTCTTGTGGCAGGGGTACGTGTGCATGTCAGAGCTATTTACTGCCCCACAGACATCTTCCTTATTCCTTCCTGAGGGACAGTAATTCAAACCTAAACCACCTTAGCATGTTCTGGATCTTGGCTCCCTCTAAGAGCTCATTCTCCAGGTCCCAGTTGCTTTCCTCATGAGCTCTCCACACAGAGACCTGCCCTTTGGTGTCGTTCACATCATCTTACCAAGGTGATTTGCAGCTGACTTTCTTAACTAGAGAAATTAACTGGTTTGGTTTTTTTGTCTCACCAGGCAAGTGTCCTGCATCAAGGTTCGGACAGAGAGCCTGGGGCAGCTGACTTGAGTTACCAGCGAGCCTCTTATTTCATACGTCCATTCTACAGCACCAGCAGGAGCTTCCTCTCTATTGTCCGTGTGCCGGAAACGATGCCCTGTGGCACAAAGCAGTCTGTCCAGGTGGACTTCAGAATTTATGAGGAAGACCTGGAACATGGGCCCAAGCGTGTCATCTTCTCCTACTTCGTGAGTTTCTGGGGAAGCGCTAGTGGGTGACAGCTAAAGGGACAAGATCAGCATCTCTTAGAGGTTCAAGCCTGATATTTGATAGTCTTGGCTCAGGCCAGGACAGGGAGTTCATCTGGTCATCATGGAACTGGATCCTGGTTTTGATTCTTGGACTGCAATAATAGCAATGAAGGCAGAACCTTTCTTTTAGGCTCTGCACAGGTGCAGGGCAGGTATTGGCCTTACCTGTCCTCCCCCACGTCTCTTCATCCCTGAGCTCTCCTTACTAGCTGAGAGCAAATAAAGCCAATATCCCTCTCCCCACCCCCATTTAATCTCCCCATTTAATTTCAGGGTTACTTTGATCTTCATAGTGATCTCAAAGGCTATGTGACTATGTGACTATCCCTTTCTGTGTTCTTCCCTAGGTCACAGGGAAAAGAGGGATAGTCCATGCAGGTCAGCAGACTGTTTGGGTTGGGCCACCGAGAAGTAAGTGCACTCCCCAGTGTCACATCTAGCAAGTACTCAGGGGGCTCTGGCACCCACTCTTATTTGGATAAGTGGCGTAAGCCTCCCTGCAATGTAGGGGTGGCTCACCACTTGTGTGCTGCCTCAGAGCACTGTGCCTTTCCAGATTTCATGTTCCCTTTGCCCTCCTGCTTTGTACCAAGAGAATACTCAGCATTTCCCAGCCCATAGGCTCATCCTCTATTGTCCTCAGTCTCCCTTTGCTGCTGCTCCTGCAAGCAGCATGAAACTGTGGCCTTACCTTCCATGCAACTGTGTCTACAAATAATCTGGGTCATTAGGATGCCACAGTTTATAATTTTGATGTCTGTTGACCCACTGTTGCCTATTTCTCCAGCTCTTGTTTTTTAAAACCTGAATATAAGTGTTTTGGGACAAGGCCACCTCTTCATTGGTGATGGGATGGGAGATGTTGGGTGTGAGGAGGCTTTGAAAGTTACCTGACACTCTCACTCTGTGGAGCCAAGCTTGAGGTTCAAAGTACTGTTTTGTGTCACCATGTCGCATATTCAGTGCAATGAGCAGAACCAGGAAAATTCTTTCGCTGGTCTTGAATACCAGATCCAGAGGTGTGCTGATTGTTTCAGTAGTCTCCAGAAACCTCTTTGGTTTATTGTTTCAGTAGTCTCCAGAAATCTCTTTGGTCTTGAAAGACTTCAGTAAAGGATGAAAGGATTTAAACAGGCACATGTAGAATGGCAAAACTGATCAGACTCTATTTTTACTATCAAGTCTACTTCCTCTTATTCCCTCTCTTCTCCATCTAGTGCTGGAAGGCTTCTTCTCCATCCCTCTTACGTTCAGCTTGACCTACGCCCCAGCTCCAAGACTCGTTGCTTATGTTATCTTCCCTAATGGAAAAATCATTGCCGATTCTGCCATCTTCAGTGTCTCCACGTGTTTCAGAAACAAGGTAGGGTTTGTATGTGAGGCTTTGACTGAATGTGTGAGCGTGGACGTGTCTGCTGCAATGAAAGGAGAGCTGTGTAGCTGTGTGTGGCTGACACCGTGTGTGATGCTGTCACATGAACTGCAGTTTGTGATTGGTGAGGTGTGCTGTCACGTTTGGAGCAAGTGCATACTCAGCATTGTGGGGGCTGCTGCAGTGTTTGGGAAAGGCAGAGAGTTGCTGTCTATCTCCATAGGCAACGGCAGCCTGGTAGGATCAGAGATAATCCAGCCCAGCACAGGTCATTAGTGTGGTTCCCAGGAGAGCTCAGGGCTGCTCTGCTGCTGCAGCAGACACTTAGAATTGTTAGTATGTGGTGTTGGGATCACATATGGAAGTGGGTGATGGAAGAAGTGGATTTTACTGGCCATACAGCAAGGTCTGGTCATTGTGACATCTGTGGGAATCTGCTTTCTTGGCTGCGTCTTACACTCCAAAGTTGAACTCCAGAGAGGGCATTACCCCTGCTCCACAGCTCCACAGCTGTTTGTCTGCCATAGACAGTCAGAGTCAAGCAAGAACAGGAAGAATTTCAGGAAACTGAGGCCCAATCCCACAAAGAGCCTGGAGATGAGCCTGCTTATTTTTGATCTGGGGCTCTGGAAGAAGGGGCTCCATAAGCCAGTTGTGTGAGGTGTGTGGCCATGGCTGGCCGGTTTGTCAGGTAAAGAAGAGAGAACTGTGCTTTGACACAGGAATGTGCACACTGATGGCTCCTCCTCTGCCATCTTTCCTGTTAGAACCTCACTGTGTTTTTTAAATACCTTCTTGGGGTCCTTGGGAGGGTCCTTGGGTTTCTGTCCAAGTCAGGTCTTTGGAAACTCTCTTCATGTAGGTCCCTTCCCTGCTTGGGAAGTGGTAGGGAACCTCAGAAATGTCACTCAGGCATTGCCTGCATTCTTCCCACCCAGGTGGAGCTGAGCTTCTCAACGCCAGAGACTCTTCCTGGCTCACAGGTTGGCCTCCGCCTGCAGGCAGCTCCTGGGTCTACATGTGCTGTCTGGGCTGTGGATCCAAGAGCCTTCAGGATGAAGCCAGGAAAAGAACTGAGCAGCCACTCGGTGAGTGAGCCTGCTCTGAATTCTTCCCTTCCTTACTGACAGGAGGTGGGAGAGAGGGGGCCACTGTACCTGTGCAGAAACTCAAAGCACAGCCTGGAGGGATCAGCAGCACTCCCAGTGTGGATGGGTAGGATCAGGGGCTGAGGAAGAGGTTGAGCATCACTCAGTGGTGAAACAGCTTCTGTGCTGGCACTATCAGAGGAGAGCCTGGGAACAGTGACAGCGATCCTGGGCTTTCTGGCACGCGTTCATACACAGTAGCCAGAAGCAACTCAAACAGGCCTTGGATGTGTGAGAGGAAGGGAATGCCAGGTTTAATTTGCGCTGATTTTTTTTTTCTTTTTCTTGCCTTCCCAGATCTATGGGTTGTTCCCATCTGTTTATAACTCCAGGTATCCTCGCCAAGTATCTGAAGATGATCATTCATGCGGGTTCCCAAATTCTGATGAGCCTGATGTGTTTACTGCATTCAGGGTAAAAATGGTTGATTTGGTGGGTTGAGATAATTCATAAACTGAAGGAAGTGTGGGCCCTGAATTTACCAATATCCAAGGGATGACATTGCAGACAGGACAGTGAACAGGTGCAGTTTAGGCCCTTGTAAATCACTTATTATTTGAATAAGGAACTTGAAATATATAAGGAAAAATCATTGTGTGGTTACCACACTTGAGTTGTGTGACTCAGGATGCCAAGGATTATTCATTACTTTAAATGGATTTCACACAATTTGTTTAATCTTCATAGCATGAGCAATTGCACCCTGCAGGCTGAGAAGGCATAGTACCCAAATGACCATGTGTTTGAAAAGGAATATATTTGGCTGACTCAGGCCAGATTAATTACCTTAGAAGACCTTGTTTGCCAATGGGATTGCTAGGGATCTGAATTATTCCCTATTAAAATGAAGCAAGAGAATACAGGGGACAGCCAAGTCCCCACTGTATGAGGGGACAGGAAGGCACAAGGGTAGAGGGCAGAGAGGAGAGGACAATCTTCTGGTGATTAATGTTTTCCTACAGGAAATGGGGTTGAAAATTATGTCCAACACCAATATCAAGAAACCCAGAGAGTGTCCAACCACTCCATTGACAACTATGCTGCTGGGAACAGGAACGGTTATTTCCAGGCCCATGCTGACGTTTGCCCAGCCCCATAAAGTGTATAACAGTAAGCATTTGCCAGCTGTTTCTTCTT
This sequence comes from Dryoscopus gambensis, assembly GCA_013389985.1. Taxonomy (NCBI): domain Eukaryota; kingdom Metazoa; phylum Chordata; class Aves; order Passeriformes; family Malaconotidae; genus Dryoscopus; species Dryoscopus gambensis. The sequence continues at coordinate 162,667 of WEIT01025885.1, read as the reverse complement.
ACATGGGATGCTTAGTCTTTCATGTGAAAGCAGTCCTGGATTTGAGCCAAGAGGCAGCACTTGCTGCAAGGGCAAATGGAGGAGAAAGAGGGTTTCCTGTCCCTAAACCTGTTGTGCTGATGTGAGGGCTGTTAGTGGGATGTCTGGATCCCAGGTTTTATCTCTGAGGTGAGGGAAGGGTTGCCTGTCCAATGGTGCCTCCACATGCAAGTAAAGCCCAAAGCACCTCTGACATTTGAAATGAGGCAAGAGATTTTAAAATTTGGGACAGCACTTTCTGTTCTGTTGCCATGCTTCCCAAGAGCTGACTGAATTTGCTGCAGCCTGAGCTGTGCTGGAGCTCCTCTGCTCTTAACCAGGACCTGAGGACCCCGTGGTGACTAGGTCTTTGCTGTTTCCAACAGAGCATCTGACATCAACCTATCAGCCCACTATGTTTCCACCTTTTTCTTCAGCTGAAGAGAAAGTACACAAGCATTTTCCCCAAACCTGGCTATGGGATTTGTATTCTGTGGGGTGAGTAAACTGAGCAGTGGGGGTTCAGTCTGGGTCATTTTGTGTGGTTGGGAGTGGCAGCAGAGGCAACTGAGTTTAGATCATAGGCATCTGTGCAAGAAACTTAAGGACATATGTTAGGGGGCTCACACCTGTCAGGCTGTTCATTACTGGAGCTGATGTATGCGTTAAATGCATTTTCCTCTACTAGAAGTGTTGTCCATCCATGAGAGGTGGCTGGCATAGGAAGATACGAAAGCATGTGAGGTGCAGCAAAACAGCTTGGTTTACTGCCTACACTCTGCTTGTGGTAGCCCTGTGGGCTTGCATTTCCCAAAATGTGCTCACAGATGGATCCTGGTATCCAGGGGAAGCTGATGTCCATAGAAGTCCTTCACAGGACTGCAAATTGTGTTCCATGAGAAAGGCTCAGTGTGTACACAGGGTCTTCCGAGACAGCTTTTGGAGATTTTTCATCTGAGACTTCAAGATTTTCTTGTCTGTTCTCTGAAGATTGAAATATATTCAGGCCAGATCCTCCTACATCTGCCCTCTCCCACCTCCACTGTCCTTAGAGACACATCCACCTCCTCATGCCTAGCAGATATTTCCTCTGTGACTTGTTCCCCAAATTGATCTGAGCCACCAAAAAGTTTCTGTGTTGTGTGTGTTGCCTTTCTGCACATGCATGGCAAAATACGCCAAATAAGACCAGCATCTTCAGCTAGGGCTGCTTTTTATGTTGGCCGTGGTGGCAGCTGCAGAACAGTCTGCTCCTCTCAAAAGTTGTGATATGTGCGCAGGACAAGTCTCTGCCCTGCCCTCATGTTGGGCTTTAAGCTGTCAGTGTCTCATAGGACAGTGAATGGCTGGATCAGCCTTGTCTGCTAAGCCCCACTGCTGCTAGTCCTGTTGCTCTTCTGGTTTCTGGTTCTCCGTCTCTAGGCCAAGAAGAGTAAAACTGCTGACATCTGTAAGCCATTTTTAGATGTGCAAAGGGCAAGTGCAGTCTGTGATTGATGGCATCTTGCAGCCATGTGACCTACTGACCCAAGTGTTCTGTCAATATAAGCACTTGAGGCAGGGGTCCCCACTTCTGCCAGGACTTACTTGTAACCCCAAAGGGCTGCAAGTTCAGCAGGGGTTGGACTGAGGTGAGGGGATGGGGTGCTCTGCAGAGAAGGACACAGAGCAGGTCACCTGGGGTGGCATATGGCATCATTCAGTTAAATGCTTCTGTCACTGTCTGCTTCTCCCCAGTCCCAGCGGGAACGAGAGCGTCACTGTTACTGTGCCAGACGCCATCACAGAATGGAAAGCAGGAATGTTCTGCACAGGACGTAATGGCTTTGGATTTGCTCCAGCTTCCCGCCTGCTTGTTTCCAAGCCCTTTCTTGTGGAGTTCCCACTGCCATCTTCTGTGGTCCAGGGTGAGACCCTCAACTTGAAGGCCACAGTCTTCAACAACCTGCAGCAATGCATGAGGGTAGGTGAGCCCTGATAGCCTCTGCAAGAAGAGTGGGACATGGCTGATGCCTGTGATCACAGAATCACAGGGGAAGGGACCTTAAAGATCATCCCGTTCCAAATCCCCTTTGAGAAGTCATGGCAATCCAGTGATGTTCCCACTGACTGGAAAAGGGAAAACATAATCCTCATTTTTAAAAAGGGAAATAAGGAAGCACCCTTGACAGGCTTGAGAGTGGGGCCTGTGCAAACCCCATGAAGTTCAGCAAGGCCAAGTACAAGGTCCTGCACCTGGGTTGGGGCAATCCCAAGCACAAACACAGACACACTTGTTGCCCTTGATAACCCTGGCCAGGTTGCCAGGGCTTTAGCTTTGCCAGCCTGATCCCTGTCTGCTCAAACAATCTGTGTATTCCTCTCAGGCTGTGCCCCTGCTTCCACCCTCTGTAGGCTTCCTTTTTGTGTTGTTGATGTTTATTTATTGCCACCCGCCATCCCTGCTGCCCCTTCAGATCCAAGTGACCCTGGAGGAGTTTGCACACTTCCAGCTGAAGCCATGCAAAGACTGTGTCTACAGCAGCTGCTTATGTGCCGGGGAAGCCAAGACCTTTCAGTGGAGTGTCACAGCTGAGCAACTCGGTGAGAAGCACAGGGAGCTGGGGTGGTGGAATTGGGAAGGGGCGGGACCAAGGTGAGGATGTTTTGTAAGAGCTGACATAGAGTGAGGAGCTGTTTGCTCTGTTACTTGTTTATCCTTATCCTACAGTCGTGGTTACTCACAAGCCTGTGCTACGAGGTACAGGAACATACAGGGCTCTGATCAAATTTTTTGCTGTCAGCAGGTGATGTCTATTGTATTAATGGGAAGTGTTTCCTCAGAAGGTGTCTTATGCACCTAAATGTGTGTTATTCTCAGGGCTCATGAACATCACCCTCAGCACAGAGGCTGTGGCCACGGAAGAGCTCTGTGGTGAAGAGATACCATTCGTCCCAAAACAAGGCCAGAAAGACACAATCATCAAACTCATTCAAGTCCGGGTCAGTCAAGCTGTTCTGTTACTTAAGCCTCAAAGTAGGCTTCGTGCAATTCCCAAATTTTGTGCATGTTAATTTTGGGAGTTATCCCTTGCTGTTCAAGATGTGTAATTATCATCTCAGGGCCTGAGCTGGACCCAACCATGAGGGCTGATGGATATAGGAGGTAGAGGGGTGTCCACCACTTCAAACCATGGAAAACTTTAAACACTCTTTTATGTCCTTGCCTCCTGAGTTCTCTGCTGAATCTTATAGCACCATTTTCACAGATATTCAGAAGTTAGGATATTCTGAAAATGCATGCTGGTTTCTGATCTGAAGTGAAAATGATTTGCATTTTTGTGTGATAATGATGATACTCCAGCTGACTGTCCACCCTGAACCAGGATTCTGAACATAGCTTCTTCTAATCCACTTGCGATCCCGTTTCTCTCCTGGGTGCTCATTAAAATGCTACTTTTATGTGCTCCAACAGCCAGAGGGAGTGTTGGTAGAAAAGGCTCACAGCTCCATCCTGTGTCCCAAAAAAGGTAGATGGATTGTTTTCTTCTTTCACCCTGTTCATCCCCCTCTTCCTGCCTAACCACCTTCTGGTTATTTCCACTTGTTGAACTATTTTCTCTGTCCACATGATGAAGCTACAAAAGCATACTCCAGTTGTGGTGCCAGCTAGGGCTTTTCCCTAGGCAAGGATGGGGGGAGGTCTGGTCTTTTACCATCAGCATCCCTGGCACTAATGGGACAGCTTGAGGCCTTTTTCATCTGTGGGAATAAAACCACGCTACTGAACATGGTGAGGCTGGAGGACATGGCTTAGGATTGCTGTTCCTGTCTTGAATTTCATGGTGTATGATGGGGCCATCAGTTGATTTTGAGAGCATGAGGTGCCTTGAGAAGACAAGCCTGCAACTGAAATCTAAAATGAGATGGAGTAACTTCTGTAGGGAAGAACAGGTGGCTTTGACCCCTGAGGGTTTCCAGGAGAAAATCCTCTCAACCTCTTTATAAAGAGGGGTGTTAGGACAGCACAGTCATGAGATGGATGGAGGAAGCTAAGGGTGGAATGGGACATGGATTTTGAAGTGATTCACAGCCTCTGTGACAGGAAAATAGGAAGTTATCACAGAACAGCCTTGAACAGTTCCTGGGGATTTTGAAGGCTGTTTTCATCAGAACCTCTTTCTTTTTGTTCTCCCCCACCTTACCTGACTGGTGTCAGGGAATCCAGCACAGGAGTCTGTGTCCCTGGTGTTGCCTTTAAATGTGGTTGAAGGATCAGTCAGAGCCACTGTCTCGGTCACTGGTAAGGAATTAAGCTATGGTAGTACCTTTGCAAATCCCGTATCTCTGAGTTTAGCCCTAGGAAAGTCCAAACCCAAACTCCCCCACACTCCTTCTGAGATTTCCAAAGCTCCACTGCCATGTTCTTCCCACATGTGTGGCTGCGTTTCCTGATTACTGACAACCTAAAACACTCAGCAGGGGACAGAGTGTTGTGTTAATGAGCTTCCCCGCCAGGATGGGCATGTGTACAGTTCATATCAGGGGCACAGTGGAACTGATAAGCTGGCTGGACAGTGGTGTCCCCACGCTGCTGTGCTGGGGCTGCCTTGCTTGGTGCACTGCTGGGAACTGGTCACAGGTAGGAGGAGGTGAATCCTACTGCCCAGGAGGTGGTCAGCGTGCTTATCTTTTGTCTCAGGGGACCTCATGGGGACAGCACTGCAGAACCTGGACCACCTGGTGCAGATGCCCCATGGCTGTGGGGAGCAGAACATGGTGCTGTTTGCCCCTGTTGTCTATGTGCTGCAGTACCTGGAGAAGACGAGGCAGCTGAGCCCTGAGATCAAGGACAGGGCTACAGGATTCCTGCGCAATGGTGAGTACCACAGACCCACCCTGCCCCTCTGCCTTCCCCTGTGTCCAACAGTCCCAGGTGCCTACTCCCCTTCCACCTGGAGCACTCAACCACCCCACTCCATCACAGTGATTTCATTGCAAATACCACTCTGAGCACTCAAGTCCTATCCTGCTTCCCAGGGTACCAGATACAGCTGCAGTATCAGCACCCTGATGGCTCCTTCAGTGAATTTGGTACCAAGGATGAGTACGGTAATACTTGGTAAGCCCTGGGTTCTCTCCCTGCTGTCTAACTGCTTTCTGACAACCAGGAGGTGGGCAGTTTTCTGCTTCCAGCATTAAACTGTTGGTGTTCTATTGAATCCAAAGTGTTCTAGAAGCTTTGTGGACTAGGGCACCCCATAGGTAGGCAACTGTCCTTGGGAGGAGCTGATCTTGGACCAGCACATTAGAAATAGCACAACAGGAAAAGAGAGACCCACCAGGTTCAAACTCCCACTTTTTTTCTTTTTCTTTTTCCTCAACTTCTGCTTAGATTCTTTCTTTCCACTCATTCTTCCTGCTCTTCCATGCACTCCATCTCTCTCTGATTCTCTCTTCCTTCTTTCATGACTTTTTTTTCTGTTCTCCTCAATCAGGCTGACTGCATTTGTAGTTAAATGCTTTGTCCAAGCCAAGCCATTCATTTACCTGGACAACCGGATTATCCAAGCTGCTCTCACGTGGCTGGAATTCCACCAGCTTCCCAGTGGTTGCTTCAAAAATGTGGGACAACTTTTCCACACATTCATGAAGGTAAGAGCCAGTGCACCTTGAAGGACAACACCAAGCAGGTCTTGCCAGGTGTGCTGGTAATTGTTTAAATTCACTTTGCTGTGTTGTGCTTTCTTGCGAGGGAGCAAGCCAGGGATAGGTGAGACCTCTCCTAAAAAGCTTCAGTATTTGCCTTTTTAACTTTCCCAGCTCTTTGGATGTCTATGCTTTTTTTAGGGAGGTGTAGATGGGGAAGTCCCGTTGGCTGCCTATGTCACCGCTGCATACTTGGAGGCAGGAGCAACACCAGAGGTAAATACTGGGGATTCTTTGCCGTGGTCTTGCCGTAAGACCTGAATCCTAAAGAGCTTAGTGGTAACACTAGGGCGGGCAACAGAGCACCTTGGAGGGACTTGTGGGAAAAGTAATAGAGTGAGTGAGGAAGATTTTACAATTTCTCAGGAACAACTCTCCCTTGAGGACGACATTGCTGGGGGGGGAGAAGGTGAGGTTAAACTGCTGGGGACCATTGGACTTCATGGCTAGTTACTGTGTTGGCAACTTGCCAGGAATTAGCTGTTCATTCCTGCTCCCGCCACCTCCCACCCCCTTGCTGGTCCCGCACAGCAGAAGGCTGATTGTGAGGTGGGTGGAGCTGCTCCCACAGTCAAGTAAATAGACATAATGTAACTGCTAAGAGGGTTTAGCTTCACAGAAAAAGCAGAAGGGGAAGGAATGCTGTAGGGCGGCTGGAACTGCATGCTCAAGTAATAACAAGAGGAACCTCTTACCAGTGCTAAGGATTGTAGGTAGTTACTAGGCTGTGGTACTGGCAGGTAAATAACCAATTAACTTGATGGAGAAACACAACTGCAGACATTGAGAAGTGAAGCTCTCTGCAAATCAGAAAAGTAAGTGAAAAGGCAGTGCTTTTCAGTGGAACTGAAAGCAGTGGGCTTAGGCCAAAAAAGGAAGACAGATGGAAATTAACCTTCTTTCTGGCAATAGGTGTCCTTCAGGTCCCCTTTTTCTCACCATAAGTACAATTATTCACTGTGAAGGTGAATTAAACACAGTCGCCCTGCTCAGCAGGCTGTGTGTACGCATTTGCAGTTGTGTGGTTTTGCTGTTGTTGTGTTTGGACGGGGAAAGTAAGACATGGTGGTGTTATTCCAACAGCAAAAGTGTTCATTTCAGTGAGAGAGCACTGCTGAAGCCCGAAACCAGCTCAGGGGTGAGGTCTGTCCATCACCTTGCACCAAGGGCTGGAGACAGTGCTACTGGTGCTGCACTGACACAGAGAGCATCAGCAGCTCCGAGCACAGAGTCGCCTGAGTGAACGAATGGGGTGCTCTCTGTGCTGGCACAGGCCAGTGCGTGCTTCTGTTTGTGTGCCAGCGTCTGCCTGCCTGCCCCGCAGGGGTTTGTGTGTGACCAGCAGCGTGTACCTCTCTCCGGCAGAGCACAGTGGTGCGCAGGGCTCTGGGCTGCCTCGCTCCTGCCCTCCCCAGGGCTGCCAGCACTTACACCCAGGCCCTGCTGGCCTACACCTTCGCCCTGGCTAAGGACTCTCAGCGCACCCAAGAGCTCCTGGATGTGCTTGAGCGAAAGGCGATCAGAGCAGGTATGTGGACCTCAGTGCCAGGGGAACATTAGAGAAGGGACAGGTGACCTTTCTGAGCCCTTGGTTACATGCGGCCCCGGAGGACCACAGCCTTACCCTCTAGGCCTTTCACCAAAGAGAGTTTTTAGACATCCAGTGTATGATCTCATGGCATGTGCTGGCAACACTGTGGCGTGGGTGCTGGTTTCCTTCAGATCTCTCACCTTTTTCTGGTACCTGAAGTGGAGGTTGGGGTTTGGGAGTTTTGGGCTTTCTTGTGCAGGACTGCAAAATGCCAGAGAGGAAAGCAAGATGCCCCATGTCCTGTTAGTCCCTGACCCTCAGGGCTGGCCAGTGGACATTAGGTAGTTAGTGGACCTGGCAAATAGGGCAATGCAGGATTTGGACAACTGGGAGGTAATGCCTATGCAGATTATTGGCATATTAGTTTTTGTATGTCACCTTGGTGTGGAATATGGGGTGCTGGGTATTGCAAAATATATCAGTTTTCAGCCGACCAGTGCTGTGATAACCCAGCCAAAAGGTGTTTACCCAGTGGTCTCTGCAGATACAAGCCACTGTGTCTAGGAGGCTAGGCCACAGGACTTCTTTCCTGACATCCCTCAACATTCCCTCTACTACCTTCCTTTCCCAGATGGGCAGATCCACTGGAGTCAGACTGCATCCAAGCCCAGAACCAGTACCAGCCCTTGGTCACAGCCAGTGTCTGTGGATGTGGAGCTGACAGGCTACATCCTCCTGGCCCTGCTCTCCAAGCCAAATGTCACAGAGTCCGACCTCAGCACAGCCTCTGGCATCGTGGCCTGGCTCACCAGGCAGCAGAATGCCTATGGAGGCTTTGCCTCAACACAGGTAACTCATGGCCAGGGAAAGGGATGTTTCTTGAGAAAGAACCTCTGCGAGATATGCACGCAATGTACGCAAGTGTAAATGATTTGGGGAGAGGAGCCCTTGGATATGGAGGTCCTCAGGACACTGATTTCAGGTGTCTTTGGATATCAGAGCTGCACATGTAATTGTGTTTTCCTTTTCAGGACACAGTAGTGGCCTTGCAGGCCCTGGCTAAGTATGCAGCGCTGACGTACAGCATGCAAGGGGATGCAGAAGTGAGGGTGAGATCCCATGGAGGCTTTGGGAAGAAGTTCCAAGTCTCCTACCTGAACCGGCTGCTGGTGCAGGAGGCAGCACTGACAGAAGTCCCGGGCAAGTTCTTGGTGCAAGCCCATGGCAGCTGTTGTGTCTTTACTCGGGTAGGTTCCCACAGACCCTGCTCTGACCACCCTCCCATCCTCATCTTGTCAAAACCAAAACTCTCTGTTGCACCTCTGTGGAAGGAAATGTGCATTGGCTGTGCTTTAATCCCAGCCTGGTGCCAATGCAATAAACCTCTCTGTGGGAGGAAACAGAGACAGAACCTGCCCAAAAATGCTTCCACGGTTCTCAAGAGTATGGGAAGATGAAAATGTTTTATAGTGGCCCCTGCTGTGTGCCTGACTTGCACAGTCTCAATGGAAAGCTTGAGAAGGAACCCATGGAAGGTTTCCAATCTGAGTGACCTTTATTTTGGGTACTGGGATGAGTGTGCTTACTGCATATCATTTATCCATTCACTATCTGGGGTCAAATCTTGAAGATTAGAATAGCTAGTGGAAAAAAAAGTGTGATAGTTGCTATTACAGATGGCTATTAAACTAATTATCCATATATCCGTGTAAGATATACATGTCTTATTCCGTCTTTTTGTCTCTCCCTGCAGATGGTGCTGAGGTACAACACGCCCTCCCCACAAGACTCAACATCCTTTGCCTTGCAAGTGAAAACTGAGCCAGTCAATTGCACCAAGGACAATACACGCTCTGTTACTGTCCATGTTGATGTCAGGTGACTCTAAAGATCTCGTCCCACTTGGGAAGGAAAGCTGGGCATGGCTGGAGAGCTCAGGGGTGCTTCTTGGCTGCAGTGGAGGCACCAGGCAGTTTCAGCAGGAGGGCCGGATGGAGAGCCTTGGTTCTTGCTGGAGAAAGGAGTGCAGTAGTCAGCTCAGACTGGGGATGCTCAGAGAAGTGCGGCCATCCTCTGCCCCTGTGAGAGGGAGCAGTGACTGCCTTGGCCCCTGGCTGGGCTGCCTGGTTCAGGGCACTGCACACAAGGGATGGTGGGAGAGGGAAGGGGAAGCTGGGAGAGACTTTCTTTGTGATCTTCTTCCCCAGGTACAATGGGAAGAAATCCTCTTCCAACATGGTGATTTTGGAGGTGTCCCTACTGACTGGATTTGCCCTGGCTCCGGGATCTGGGATGTCTGTAAGAAGTGTGGGATCAGGCTGGGGATGTGGTGTCAGTGGGACCATCCATGCCCCGGGAGAGGGGAAGGTTGCGTAGGAAGGTGTTGCCTGTCTCTTCCTTGAGCAATCTCGCCATCCCCTCCCCTCTGCCACACAACAAACTTGCACACATACTGCTGGCTCTTTGTTTGAGTCTTGAGGATGGTGATACTGCTGGCCCAGTCTGCTCAGTATATCCATATCAGCTAAGTAGCCTAGGCTGCAGTCCTTGGAGTTTGCAGGAGCTGAGTGGCCCTGCAGGGAGATCAGCCTGAAGGGATAAGAGTCCAAAATACATTTGGAAGTGAGTGAATGAGAATCTGCCCACTCAGATTAAACCTTGCTGGGATGTCTCACACTTACGTTTCAGAAGACAAAACTAAATTGCTTCCTCTGCTCTCCTGTCCTAGCTGCAGCATGGGCACTCTGTGAGAAGAACTGAGAAAACACAAGGAGGTGTTGCCATCTACTTGGACAAGGTAATGCCTGTGCTGCTAGAGAAGCTGCGGGAGTGGAGGGCACTGCCAGAGTTGTTGGGAGAATCCAGGACCAGGGTTAGCAGAGCAGGATATTCAAGATTCATCTTAAAGTCCAGTGTTTGAGTGTACAGAGTTGTTATTGTTGTTTAGTAGGATCAAATTCAAGTGAGGAATAAAAAGAACAGCTCATAAGTGAACTGTCATTTATTTTCTTCCCCAGCTGAGCCATATCTCTGACACTTATGTCCTGCATCTGGAGCAGGAGATTGAGGTGACCAACCTGAAGCCAGGCCATGTCAGGGTCTACGACTACTACAACCCAGGTCAGTGTGGAGCCATGGGGTGCCAGGGCTGCCTGGGTGTTTGCACTTGGCTCTGTGCACGGATTACTTAGATCTCTCCTGTTCTGTTGCAGAGGAGCAGGCCCTGGCTGACTATAATGTCTTCTGCATCTAAGGTAGGTGCAAATCCCTTCCTCAGCCCCCTGTACAGACCCAGCAGCCTTGTGATGCTTTCTCTGCACCCTGGCCACTTCTCTCTGTCCCATGGGAGCCCTGCGCATCTCTCATTCAGCATGAATCATGCTTCATCTAGCACAGTATCTGAAACTCCCTAAAGCAGAATTCATGGTACTAGTTTCAGCTTACTGTGTTTGGGTATGGAGAGCTTCTCTTTATGGGGAGAGGCTGGGGTAAAACAAGGATACTGGATCAAACCAGAGAAACCCTTTCCTTTAGAGTCCTTACTGAGAGCCTGTGCTCCCTTAGCTGTTGGCATCCCATAGTTAATAATTTGGGTCATATTATTTGCTCTCTGGGTTAATCTCTCTTCTGCTCTCATTTCTCCAGGGACTTGGAGAAGGACAGGACTGCTTCCTTCCTGTCCACTGCTTCAGCTCACAGGGATCCCACTAGTGCAAGATGCCCCAGGACAGTGGGAGTGCTGCATTATTGCTCCTGGTGTAATGAGATGTGTCACCTGGAAAGTCACATCTCAGTGCTTGGAATGTTGGTGCTGGGACACATCTCAGGTTGGATTTCAGGACTAACTCCAGCCTAACCTATGCTGCTCATCCTGACAGCCATTACCTGGTGAATTCTTTGGGGTGTCTGATTAATTCTGATTGTTTTAATCCAGGGATTTTCTTGCTTGTAAAAAGAATGAAAATAAAATACAAATCACAAATCTGGGTGCTGTGCTGTGTGTTTGGACTCTGAGACAGTGTTTACCTGGGAGGAGTGAGCAGAAGCAAACTCTGTATCTGAACCCTGTCACTGGCGTTCTGGATTCTCCTCCAGCAGCCTTGTGCAGTCACCAGTATGGGGTGAGGACTCCTAGCCCTGCATGGAGACTGATCCCACTGAGCATCATCTACTGCACACAGGTGTAGCTGAGCCATAAGGTCTTGGCTGCCTGTGCGCTTTACGTGGATGTAAATCTACCCTCCTGTGTATCTCCCAGACTGGGTCTGTCCTTCTGGCATAGAAAGCAGAAAGGGAGTGATCTTAGTTTCTGCGCCTCCTGTGGAGCTGGATCTTGCTCCACACCATCTTAAGTTTGAACAGGACAGTTCAAAGATGAGTTGTCAGGAAGGGGTGGTGCCCTGGGGTTGAACCCACCGCTAACGAGTGAGGAAAGTGGGCAGTGTCTTTGCCACATTACAGGGAGCTGGACGGGCATTTCAACAGCAAAAGAGTATGTGAAAATTCAACACCTATCACTGCTTTTTAAAGTCAAACTTCACAATTTAAGTGCTAGTGATCACAGATCTTTTAGCTTGACAGTGACGTGTCTCTGTATAAACAGGCAGATCTCCACAGACCCTCCCTAGAGCTGGCTGTAAGCGTGCGATAGTTAAGCACAAAGGAAGGCTTAAGAGTGGAAGGTCTGGAAGACAGGCGAGGGTTGAGAGTCAGGATTTGGAAAGCTCTCCATAACGTGCAACAAGGCTGGAATTCGTGGTGGTTTAAAGGGAAGGATTTGGGAGATGTGTTTAAATTCCTGCAATGAAGCTCCAGGATAACCCTGAAGACTCAAGAAGTCCTGTCCATGAGACAAAGATATGAGCACTGCAAGTTCTTTTGGTTAGGACTGAACACACTGAGGGGATCTGCCATGAAGGCAGGCTGCTGACAGCCTGCTCTGTGCTTCATGTCCAGTTTAACAGGGCCAGAATGAAAGCATGAGCTCAGCACAGCAGTTGGATGGTAGCAATACCTCGTGCAGTGCCAGAAGTGGCTGAGCTGATGTTGCAGGTGTCACTTTCTCCTCTTGTACCTTTGTTTAAACAGATGATTTCTCCCTCTCTTTATTCAATTTCCTCAGCAGTCCATGAGCAAAGCCGGTCTCAACTCTGAAGAACAGAATTTTTAATACTTTATTTGAAACTTTTTAAAAACTCTGAAAATATTTCCTCTTTCTTTGCAAATGTCTTCTCTCTCCCTTGCCTTTACCTCAGGCGAAGTCTGTCTTTGCTGATATGAAAAAGCAGAACTGGAGCCAGTTAGGCCTGCAGCTGGTACTGGTACTTGGACAGCACCATTGGCTAGAGCTTGGAGCCTTGCAAAGAAGGAGGGACTCCACCTATCACTGCCAATGCCACCGTGTTCTTATAATCTGCTTTGCAGGGCTTGGCAAAGCGCAGATCTGAGAAAAATCCCCAGAACAGAGGTTTATTGGGAAAACAACTGCTGTGGTGGTTATACACATAGAGGAATCCAACCTACCCCTTACTGACACCACGAGGGGTAGCTTATTCATGAGCCTGTTGTTGCAGAAGGAGTTCACACACAACCCCTCGCTACTCCTATGCATATCCATACACACTGTGTAAAAATTACACGTAGTGTCACTTTTGTCTCAATGTCCATTGTGATTTCTATTCCACTTTCTTAACATCTCTTCTGTGTCCTTCAAAATGTTCTTTATGAGATTTAAATTGTAGTACCTGTGATGTCTGGCTACTAGAGAATTTAAAGACAGGGAAAAAAACACTTTTGTACAAAACACATTGATTTCTCTCTGGCCTAAACATCTCCTTCTCTGCTTAGAGCAGCAGATGTCAAACATCTCAGTCATTTTTTATCCTTCACAAAATTGAGGGGTTGTGGTGATTCAGGCTGGAACTTGGTGGTCTGCATCCTTCCATTTAGTTTGTGATCAGCTCACTGCTTGAGCACTGCCGGCCTCCAGGGACACAAATCCACTACTGATGTGCCTCTTGCCTGTCTCTGGGCCAGGCGATGAATGGGTGCGTGGGCTGGGGAAGGATCTTGGCACAGGACAGCACCCAGGTAATGTGTGCCCTGTCACAAGTCCTAGGGGGTGCAGAGCCCTGCTAAGAGGTGCTCCCTTCCCCAGTGCCTCCTGGCCACCAGCAACTGGTCACTGTGCTGGTAGTGGGCGATGGAGGTAAGACTGAGGCAGATGAATCACACACACCAAACCTGCCACTTTGTTTTGGTGCTCCTACATTTATTTAATTCTGTTTCACTGCCTGGGACTTAGACTGGATTGAGTGCTCAGGGTGTAGCTTTCCAATCAGTGCTAAGTCCAGAACTTCAGAGGTGTTTACATGTCTGCTCTCACAAAACAGCTGCTGGAGTCAGTGGGAGTCAGGACGCTCAATACCTTTGCCATTGTGAGCCCCTGTGCTGTTGAGGGATCTGGCTGTCCCCTGGCACTGCTCTGGATCTACCGTGAACAAACAAATGCCAGCTGGGACTGTTCAACAGGCACTGCCCGTACTTTTTGAGACCCATGGAGAGAAATGAAGGGCAGCTTAGTGTCAGAGAATGATTCACGTTCTTGCTCCGGTTCCTGCTTGCTTGTTTGTCCAGGTGCACTTACGCATTTTTCCCAACTGCTGGCACCAGCAGCTCTAAGCTGAACAAAGCCTATGGAGAGGGAAAGGAGAGAGAGGATTTGTATCTGCCCACTATGTATGTGTGCATGAGTGGATAAAAGAAAGCCCCAAAGCCTACTTTCCTTGTTATGGTCAGTCTGTACTAAAGCAAAGGAAAATATTACTAGGCCCTTCATGTTTAAGAGCTCAGTTTGGTACTGAAGAGTAAGTTAGTGGTACATTTTGATATGAAATGGCCTTGATACTAAAATAGAAGAACTTCCTTATTTTGAGAATAAGTAGTTTCAAGAGCCAGATTTTCTTTTCAGTTAGGGTAAGGTACTCAGGGAAAAGTTCAGTACGATTGGTGGACTAACATGTATAAAATTAGCACGTGGAAAGAAGATCCCAAATCAAATAATGTGGGTTCCCATCACCCAGGGCTCAAGCATAACCTTTTGGTAGCTAGAGAAGACCCCGCAGGACTTCAGCCATGAAGATTTTGACCTGTCTGACCAATGTTCAGCCCTCATTTCCTCCACTGGTGAGGGCGTGAGTAGGTTGGCCTTGAACTGGAGCAGGGAGCAATGTGATATAGCTGGGGTGAATTGCAGCTGTTCAATTTTCTCTTCAAACTGAAATACCTGTAGGGCAGAGGCAAGGTGAGGACTCCAGCTCTGCTTCCTCTCTGTGCTTTCCTCTTCTGCAAAGGAGCAGAGAACTAGGCACACACACTGAATTTGTACAAAGCCTGGTGTCCATTTCAGGACTGAGGCCTGCCTTGGGTGCTGCAGACTCAGAAAGCCTGGGGACAGTATGACCACAAGAGTTCACAGTGAGCTCCAGCTGGGTGCACATGCCAAGGGGTCATGGGACAATCCAGCCAGAGGCAAAACAATGGGACTTGGGCTGCAACTGGCACAGGGAGCAGGGGCAGTGCAGTGAACAGGAAAGAGGCTGCTGGTTAGCAAAATAAAAGGCACATTTGTCTGAATGATGCTGGTCCATCCACAGGGGAGCAGGAGAGCAGTGAGGCTGGAGTCCAAAAGGACTTGGATTGGCTGGGGAACATCCTGGACAGTACAACCCTGTGCCTGTGGCAGTATAAATGCAGGAATGAGGTGGAGGGAAGGAAACCTTGGGGCTTCTTACCTGCTTCCTGGGAGAAACGACAACAGCAGCAAGAGTCCTGGAGACTTTGGAAGGAGAGAAGCAGCACCCTATATTCTCTCCTGACCAGGTCTCCAGAGGAATCCACCCCTTTGGGGTTCTCCCATGAAGATGTGGACTCCCTTCCTCCTGAGCTGCCTGCTCAACACCCTGGGGATAGTGGCACAACCGTAAGTGCCATTTAAAAATCTAGTGATTGATAGTTGTGAATGCTGAGGGAGGGCCAAGATAGCAGGGAGAGAGTGTGGAACCCTGTGAGTCACCTCCTGGAAGGGCTAGACGTGGGGTGGGGTGTGGAGCCTTGTTGTGAACGCAGGGCCCTCCTGAAGATGGGAACCTCTCTCATGGATCTTGCTGCAGTGCAAGAGTTAGGTGAGCACTGGTGGTGGGAACAAGAAGAGTGAGGGACTGCAGTATGAGGCAGGATGAAGGGAAAGGCGTAGGATAAAGTGAAGGGCAAATGAAAAGGGCTGTGGGGCTGGGGATGGTTGAGCAGGAACTGACTGCTGTCAAGGCAGTTGAGGAGCCATGTCAAAGCAAGAAGGGCAAATTCTGTTCTGTCACCTGGAAGTATTCCTCTTGTATTTATCTGAAATTAACTCTATACCTTCTGTCACCCTTGTGCAAGGTTCTCACTCTGATAATCTGTCCCAGTCACTCCAGCAGAGCAGCACCTCCTAGCCTGAGAGAGATGGCAAACTCTCCTGTTTCCTCAGGCCAGCCTTTTAGTGCCAAGGGTGGGTGAGATGGCTCCCAGGATATGATGATATCTTTTCTCCCCACTGCAGGAGGTACTTGATCATCATTCCAGCTGCCCTGCCCTACCCCTCATCCCAGAGGGCGTGCTTGGACCTCCGTGGGGTTGAAAAGCCTATTCGTGTGGCCTTAACTCTTGTGCACCCGTCTGGCAACCTCAGCCTCTACCGCAAGGTCATCCGGAACAACTGGATCTTCGAGTGCACCAGATTTCAGGTCAGAGTCATTCTTGGCAGGGACCCCTAGCTGACAGCTCCCAGTGTGCTCATTTGCCTCTCACCAAAGAAAGAGAGAATGAGGAAGACAGAAGAGAAGAGGGCATGGGAAGGAGTGAATCAGGGGGAGTGTTTAGTGGCAGCTCGGTGCCTTTGCTCCTTGTCTTTGTCTGTCTGCATGGTATTATTCCTGTGGGATGTCCTGGTGGCACGTGGAGGGAAGGCTGCCTGGCCAGGCACCAGAGGTCTGAGGAGGATGGATAACTTGGAAGCACCCAAATGGCAGTTGTGCAGCTCATTCGCTCCCCTGAGGAGGATGCACTGTCACAGCGAGTTGTTTGTGAATCTGTGATGCAGAAAGAGTCAGACCTCTTATCTCAGACAGCTTCCCTCATGTCTGCTTCTTTCCAAGCTTTTCTATAAGGGCTTGAAAATGTGCTGGGGGACTAGGAAAGACATGGGAAGATGTGCACAGAAGCTCAGCACAAATCTTTCTGATCCGCCAAACTCATGATCCTTAATTTCTTGGTTTGCACTGATGAATAAGAGGGGATTTCAGTCTTTGTGACCCACACACTCTAGGAAACAGATTTCTCATCACCATGGGCCTTTTTTCCCCTTGAGTTAAGTCTTCTCCATCTTGCTCCGTGCAGATTCTAACAGTCGCCCCATGAAGGAGTAAACAAAATTTCAGTGTCAGAACAGACTCCCCTTTTCTCTTGTCCAAGATCTATCCCAACTGCTAAGTGTTGTTCCCTGTGCTTCCGTAGACATACCCTTCAGCCGCTGAGGGGACACCCTGTGGTGGCCTCCAGGGTAAGATGGCAAAGAGCCTGGCCTTGCAGGGCAGTCAAAATGAGGACAGCACTGCTCTGATGCCTGCTAAGTTAGTGGCTCTCCTCTTTTTTGTCCTAGGTGCCCCGACCTGCAGGCAGCCAGGAGGTGGCCACTGTGCACCTGCGGGTCTCCAATGGCCAGTACTTCAGTGCAAGCGAAGAGAAGAAAGTCCTGATCCGCAGGGCTGGGACAGGCACCTTCATTCAGATGGATAAACCCATCTATAATCCAGGACAGACAGGTGAGCAATGCATGGAGCACCCTGACATTGGCCCTGCCTTGATCCTCCCAGACTTTGTTCCCAATTTCCTGTGAGTGGAGTGCTGAGTGTTACGTGGCCTCCTTGGGGACAGAGGGGAGTGGTGCCTTCTGCAGTGAGGTATCCATGACCCATGCTTTAGCAGCAGGAGGGGACTGGGAGGGGAGCTCTCACATGCTCTAGGAGCAGAGCTGCCTTGGAAGAGGGAGCAGACCTGAACGTGGCCTTCCAGGCCAGGGCCAGGTGGGACTGGTCTGCCTACACTGCAGACAAGGAAATGTAAGGGTAACCCTGAGCGTAGCCCATGGGAAAACCCCTGAACTGTGAAGCAGCTGTGCTGCTGTCACATGCTTGGGGCAAGCAGAGGTGAGCAGGGTTGAGGTAAGAGGGGCTGCAGGGCAGGCATGGGGCTGCTGCCACTAGGGCTGAGTGCGGAGTTATGGTTCTGGAGTGAGACAAGTGCGGGGCAAGTCTGTTCCCGAATGTGTTCTGTCTGTAATGTGCTTTACTCCATTTTCTCCCTCCAGTGAAATTCAGGATTGTGACACTGACTGAAGATTTTATTCCCGTTAACAGCAAGGTAAAGCCTGTCTAAGTGGAGGCAAGGAAGTCCCCAGGCTTCAGATGGTTCTGCTTCCTCTACCAGCCTCATGCGAGGGAGGCTGGGACAGTCCCAGCACACTGGGTGGCCAATGCCAACCCTCGAGTAAACCAAATTTGAACAACAATTCAGTTGGCTGATGGCTCTGCTGTTGCTCTCATAGGGTGACTGCTGGCTGATGGGAGGGTTGGATGGTATTTGGGGAGTGTGCCAGCATTGCTGGCTAGCTGAGTTAGCTGACTGCTCCTGCCCTTGCCAAAAAAGCAGGTAGGGCTTCTAGAGATCTGTGGGTTGCTGGCCATGGGCATAATTATCAGACAAAGTTGTGTACAGACCTCACCAGACTCGGAGAACCCCTCTGGCAGCCCTGGAAGGCTCAGTGATTTGTGCAGCGTGTGGCACCTGAGGGTGGCAGGAAAGCCAGAAGAGAGCTGCAAAATTTTAAGGAAAATTAATTAATATGGGGAAAGATACAGAGGAAGTGATCATACAGAAAAGAGAGGCAACAGTATAACCAAATTATCCTGACTTGCTGCTGGCAGCAGCTCATTGTCCCCATGTCAAGGGAGGGCGAAGTTGCCAGAGACTTGTGTATGTGGTGGCCAGGAAACTGCAAGGCTAGTGCCATTCTCCAGTAAGCAATTATATCTGCAGCCAGCAGCTATAGCTATTTCACTCCTTGGCCCTCAAGCAATTTAAGGAGAGCCAACAGGAATTCGTGCCATGACAATTAAATACTGAAGGGCATGCATTAGGGGAGTTGGATCAAATCCTTCTAGGCTAAAATAAAGGGAGAGATCCTTCCGGCTTCTTTATTGCTGACTTAATTTGCTCTTTTTCGGGCTATTGGTGAGGTCCTAGGATCAAACACTCCTTTCTTCTCCCCAGAGGGAAGAATATGTATATTAATATACAAATATATTAATTAGATAATAGAGTATAAACCATACATTTACTTCCTTGCCACACAATGGTTCATGTACATATTTGACCAAAAATGCTTGATGTCTATGTGTAAGTATAAGCAAATTAACATTGTAACTGTTAATTATGCTGTGATGAAAATTCAGAGATCATGTTTAGCCAAAGCTATTATAAAGGCTTGAGTGCACTGCAGCATTAAAGGTGTAATATCTAGTTTGTAAATTAGATTAGTTGAAGTTAATATGGATGCTGTTCACCAGCAGGTTAACCTGCACTCTTTTTTTTTAATTTCAGTGAAAACAGAGTTGCCTCTGATAACTTGTATGAAAGCTTAGAGTGATGAATAATGTGAATTACATGTCAACTGCATGTTTACAGTCTGGTTACTCTCCCAAGCCCTGCTCCTGTCTCCTTATCCTTTGTGCTCCCAAGTTAGGGGCTCTTCACCAGTCCTGCCTCCTGGATGATAGATCCAGTGATATAAGAACAAATAGAGAACTAATGGGCCTAGAAGGGCTGAAGTGTGCCCTCCCTTGTCCCTCCCTGTCAGATGCAGTCAGCATTAATTCATAACTCCCAGCCTTACCTCCTACGCCAGGGATTTTAAAAGAAGATGTGGGGAGTATTCTTCCTATAGGTGATGTGGTTTTGGTAATTATTGGGATATATGTTAAAAAATTGAGGCCACTTAATGTTTGTGAACTTGGGATTATAGTATTTTACTTTTTCCCATTTTATTATAGCAGATTCTAGCTTTCATGGTTGTAGAATACCTATCAAAGTGCATCTTAAAAAATCAGGGATCAAAAAGCAAATCTAAATAACATAGATTTTTATGTTACTCATTTTCCTTACTATCTCAAAGCAATTGTCCTGCTTTCAGTAGGATCAAGCTTCTTGTATCATAATGTTTGTCACAGTACAGGGGCTGGGTGGGTAAGAGAAGTTTATCTGCAGGTTGCTGTATCATGCCAGTTTTTGACAGTGCTGTCTGTTTGCTTTGCAGTACTCCGTGGTAGAAATCCAGGTGAGTGTTCCAGACTCACCAGATGTTATGAGGAAAGGTATTTCAGTATGGATAGTACCTGGGATGCTGTCTTACTGATTCAAGTTACTTTTCTTAGGCTCTGTGCATGCACATTCTCTGTCCAAATGCTTCTTGTTAACAAGCCTTGACAATACAAATGGTTTGACTTCATCAATTTCCACATTCAGGAATGCCAGCCAGGCTTTAGCTAATTGTTACCGTTCATCTTTACTGGAGACTGGAGAGTCTCAATGTCAGGACCTTCCATACCTTCTTTTTCCATGGCTGTACAGAGCAGAGTAAACCTGGGTGGGTTGGGTTCACCTCTGTTGGTGCTCCAGCATCACCATCTGGGCTAAAACCAGCAGGAACCTGTGAAAGCCTCTGAAATCTCTGAAATGCCTTTGAATCCAGTGGGCTCTGGTTAGAGAACAGCAGGCATTGCTGATGACTGCCTCTTCTTTCCTTCCCTTGCACTGCAGGACCCAAACCAAAACCGCATTGGCCAGTGGCTGGATGTGAGACCAAAACAGGGCATTGCAGATCTCTCTTTCCAGTTAGCTGATGAGCTCTCCCTGGGGACTTACACCATCAGTGCCCAGTCCTCTAAGTCCAGTTCAGTCCAGTCCAGTACCTTTAAGGTGGAGGAACGTGGTAAGGAGAACGAAGAAAGGGGTGGAAGAAGTTGCTTGTTTGTTGCTTGCCTGTCTGTATAACAATGTAAGGTCAAATATTCTAAAATAGGCTTTACTGCCTGAGAGCTACAACTGAATACAAATCTATGGGCAATGTCAGAAATCAACACAAGGCAGATTATGCTGGAGATTCCTGGAGAAGGTATCTTCTGGCACAGAGTTAGAATACAGTAAAGACCTCTGCAAGACTGTTGCAGAAGGGGGAAAGGAGAATTCTTTCTTTGGTTTCCCTGTTTTTAATTAATGCTTGCTTTTACCTCATTAACATGTTCCTTCATGGGAACACACTCTTCCCTTTTGTGTTCCTGTGTCCAGGTGGTCTTTTGCGCTTGATGGAATAACTCTGAGGTTTTTGTTCCAGTGTTGCAAAAGTTTGATGTTTTCTTTGAGGGACCAGCTCAGATTTATGCTTCAGATAAAACCTTCCCACTGCGAGTGTGTGGCAGGTAAGGAGAATGTTCAGGGGAAGGGAAAGATCTCATCAAAACTGTGTGTCACCTTCCATATGTCTCCTATCTTTTCAATCCATCAAAGAGAGATGGCTCAAGAAGGGTCAAACAGGGCTGTTCCTTTAGAAGAATCCCGAATAGTTCAAGAGTCAAACTGATGGGCTCTTCCTTGGGGAAGAGGTACATGAGCCACACGTGAGAGAGAACATCCAGCTATAGGGAGACTTGTCCTAGGCAAGAGATACCCTCCTTTGGAAGCTGTGTCTGTCCAGCATTGAAAGATCTTATGTGGGAAAAAACACCAGATACGGGACAGACCTGCTGAGGTAAAAGAGCAGGAGCTGGCATTTCTTTAGGAGTTTATGCCTTTCCTTCTCACTTACGTGCTACTGAACTTATTGCCTTCTTAGAAGCAGTAGATAGATTTCTCTACTTATGTGGTTATCAGCAAAAAAATGGGCAGATGAGGGTGGGAAGGAGGGCAGGACCTCTGACAGTATAAACACAAAGAAGGGAGGACAGTGAGCTCAAAGACACTCAAAAGCAGGTGAGCTCATTTGTATTTGGGGCTGAATTCTCTGGAGACTTTTGGTGTCTCTTTTGCCACCGATTGGTCTGACATAATTTCTCGTTAATTGGGACAGTTACAATTAGGTCACATGAGGCTGTAGAAGTAAATAGTCCACCACTCTGCATCACCAGGATGGGTCATAGACGTCATCTTTTTACTGGTACCATCAGGAGCATTGCTCCAAAGGGCAAGTCTGAGAGGAGTCAAAGCAAGGAAAGGCAGCAAAGCGGGCAGAGGAAATACCTAAACGTCTAAATCAGCAGAGCAGGTCTGATGATGGAAACAAGAGCCCTGATCGTGAGATAAGCCCATAGTGAGGCAGGTCTGAGGTCACTCTGTGGCTCTATTACTGCAATTTGCTGTTGCTGTCTGCAGGGACACACATTTCTGTTGCTTTCCCCCCAAACTAATATCTTCACTGAGTGGATAAATCAGGTCCACTCTCTGTGTCTGCCTGCGATTCCAGGACAGCAGGTACCCAGAAGTGGGAGGGCTCCAGAGGGTGTGGGTCTGTTCCTGTCCATGCTTTGTTTCTGCATCTCTTGGATGTCAGACCACGCAGTTGCACTCCCAAAGTACTCAAAGTGCTGTATTTTAATTTGTGCCTGCCTGCTTGCTAGCTGCAGTAACACCTTCATCATGAAAGGCACCTGTGTGGAGCTGGAAAAAGCACACAGTGCCTCAGCCCGGAGGCTCCTCTGGTGTTCTCCCTGCAGGTACAGCTATGGGAAAGCCGTGCGAGGGACCATTCGAGTCACTCTGTGCCAGAAAGCAAGGAGGTGGCCCCAGAATGCCAGCAAGGACATCTGTAGGGAATACAGCGGTCCAGTGAGTAAAATTCTGGAAGGTATATGGGCAGTAAAGAAGCACCACACAGGACGAAATGTCAAGGGCTGAGTGAACAGAATGAACTGCTCAGAGCCCCGTCTGATCTGACCTTCTGGGGATGAAGCATCCACCACCTCCCTGGGGAACATGTTCCAGTGTTTTATGAGTTGTGCATTATTATTTGTAGCTGATAGTTATGAGAGAATGACTAATCCCTTGTACTTTTGACCCCTTCCCTTCTCGCCAGCCCCAAATAATACCTATCACTCCCTACTGCAGACGGCGAGCCATGGGTGTTTCACCCCTTCCGTCAGCACATCAGTCTTCAATCTGACTCCCAGCGCGGAAGACAACAAACTTTATGCAGAAGCCTCTCTCCTGGAGATGGGCACAGGTACCCAGGGGCTCAGCAGGGAAGGTACAAGGGCAAGAGGAAACATTCTAGGGGTTTGAGGAGAGAGGACACACCACCCCCTCTTCTCCTCCCTGCTGCTGGGATCATTACAGGGCATGAAGAGCTACTCTGTTAGCAGCAGGAGGATGAGGAGTGGCTGGGAGCTGGATGAGTGGTGTGGGCCCAGGAGGCTACAAAGAGGCTTGCAGATAGCATAACTAAAGAAGGAGCTGCCACAGGAGCAGCCTCCAAGCCTTGAAGAATGTTGGTGTTGGGAAGGAAGTTTCAGACACTCTGCTAAGAGGGGTTGGGAATAACAAGAGTGAGATTAAACTAGAGTGCAGTAGTCACCTCTGGTACTGATCCTGCTTCCCTTGCACTCTGCATTCCAACAGGGGTGCAGATCAACACCTCCAGCCAAATCCTCATCTCCAGGACAGCTGCAAGGGCAGTATTTGAGACATCCAATGAATATTACATCCCTGGAGTACCATACAGGGGGAAGGTGACTTTCTTCCCTTGCTTTTTCTCTCCCTATCATTTGCCAAGGAATATAGCATCTGGTAAATCTAGCTGACCGAAAGCATTTCCTGCTCCTCAGACAGAGTACTTTACCTTGCACTGTGTCACACTGCTTGACAGTGTGGCTACAGGGGCTGCATTTCAGATTCCCTGTTGCATTTACACCTCCAGCATCTGCTGCGAGCAATGAGTGGTGTCTCAGCAGAGATGCTGGGATGCAAGAACGCCTCAGCTGTTGGCTAGGAGTGAAGTTCCTTGTGTTCTAGTCACACACACCTTTTGGAGCAGACAGATTTTAACCATGCTCAGCTTCACTTTAGAGATGGGGGAGTTGTACAGTTCTCCTGTCTTCTTGGGGCCAGGCTGAAGTCTGTATGTGACCTACACAGGAAGGTCCGTGTTTGTCAGAGAGAGGAAGGTTTTGGGTATGACATTGGAAGAAATGTCTGACTTTGGCTTTCCTGCCTTGCCCTGTTGTCACCAGATTAAGGTTCAGGATCACTATGGAACTGGTATGAAAAACAGGAAAGTTTATCTTGTGATAAGGGTCATGAGGCGTCGGTTTATCAAAACGTACATCACAGATGACAGTGGAATAGCATCCTTCAACCTCGACACAACTGCCTGGAACAGCTCATCAGTCTCTTTGGAGGTAAACACCACCTCTGCATATGGGAAAGTGAGATTGAGCTCTGTCTGTGCTCCCCACTCCTGCCCTGCAACCCCCTGCCAGCTCAGGCCTGGGCTCACCACACAGCTCTGCACAGAGCCAGCTGGAAGGCACCAAGCCAACAGCCTTTCCCAAACCAAGCTGATGACAGTCTAACTGAAGCATGAAGCATGAAACCCTTCATTTCTGTGTGTCTCTGGTGTCCTTTCAGGGGAGGTTCACACTGGAGGAGCTCATGCGCACTGCTCGAAGGACTGACGTCAGTTACACGAACGCTTACCATCACCTGCAGCCCTTCCATGTCACAACCAAGAGCTTCCTGGACATACAGCCACCCACGGAAACACTGCCTTGTGGGCTCAAGCAGAATGTCCAGGTCACCTTCACGCTTAGCAGGGATGACCTGGGAGAAGACACCAGCCGTATAAGTTTTGCATATTATGTGAGTAAGGGTAGTAGATAACCTGGGGGGAAGGGCTGTACTGACAGGACCAGACCCCAGTGAAAAGTTGAGGATATAATTTAGGTCATCCCTGGAGGGATGACAGGTAAACCTTGTTCTCAGGGAACTGGGTGAATGCTGCACTCAGTAGGGCTCAGCCTGGCCACATCGTGATCCTGGTGCTGGAGCTACAGTCACCTCCATGGATGGGAGGAGGTTTCTGTCTTTGTAGCCCATCACCCCCTTAGCCTCTGCCTAGGCTGCTGCTGGAAATGTCTTCTCCCTTTAAAACTGGATGGGTTATCCCTTTTTGACTCTGGTTATCAAACTGTTGCTCAGTGGAAATGGATTTTGGTCTGGTCTGGAGGCCAGCCTTCTTAGAGGAGAAACACTTTAGTTATCACTCACTAATGTGCAGTAAACCCACTACCCATCCATTGTCCTCATGAACAGACTAGACCAGAATCTCCTGTGTTAAAGCTTCTCCTCCCAGCTGTGATGTCTGCAAATCTCCTGAAGTCTGGGGTTGGATTGAGCCCACAGTTAATTCTGGGGGTTTTATTTTGCTTTTGAGACCAAGATGCACATAGGTAAGTGTGGATGCATTCTGGTGGCAAACAGCAGTCTGCTCATCCCATGTCCCTCCTCCTGCAGGTCACTGGCAAGTCTGGAATTGTTGTCAGGGGCCAGAGGAATATCCAAATTGGGAAACTGAACAGTAAGTCCTGGCAGAGGAGGGGAAACAGTTGCACCCAGTCGGTTTCCAGGTTGGACGTGAGAGTTGCTGGAGTTTCTCCCAAATCTCCTCAGTCTGTAGGCCCTGAGCAGTCAGCAAACAGGACAGAGAGAGGCTGAGGAAGCAATTGTGTCAACTAGAAGAGGGCAAAAGGACAGAATGAAGCAATGATGGGAAGAGAGACTGGGAGGACGTAGGGGAAGATGGAGTACTTAGGGTCAGAGAGTGGAGGGGGAGGGCACACAGTGCAGCAGCAGGAATTAGTTTGACATTGTGGGATTATATAGCACAAAAAGAAGGGCAGAAGGAGGTCTCAGTGGGGCTACAATGAAAACACTTTGCCTTTCCTTCCCCAGTGTTGAAGGGCTCGTTCTCCATCCCTTTGACCTTCACTGCTGACTTGTCCCCATCACCTTCCTTAGTGGTGTATGCCATCTTTCCCAGCGGAGGGGTCACAGCTGACAGCATCCATTTTGATGTTGCCTTGTGCTTCCAAAACCAGGTGAGACTCACCTCTGTGGCTGGGGGAGAGCTGACGAGCAGGAGTCAGGAGGCCTGAGGGAAGGAGACCCTCAGATCCTTCCAAGAGAGAACTGAGCAGAAGAGATGGAGGGAATATCTGCAGCACAGGGCCCAGGGACCAGGAAATCTCCAGTTGTGACTTCTGACAGCAGTGGCTGAGCAGGGGAGATTCCAGCTAGTCTCGCTCTTTCTGTCTGTGCCATCTGTCTGTCAGCCTCCTCACACCTCTGTCTTTTTCATATTCCTTTCCTGGTGTGTTGCTCAAGGTCAAGGTAGGACTCCCAGAAAAAGAAGCCCAGGCAGGGTCAGCAGTGCAGCTCCAGCTGCAGGCAGCACCCGGCTCCCTGTGTGCAGTGCAGGCAGTGGATGAAAACATGATCTTCACCAGACCAGACCGTGAGCTGACCAGTCAAATGGTGAGTGTCAGTGCAACCAGGCAAAACCTCGGGAGTGATGGATGAGCTGGGCGAGGCAGGCAGGGGCTGTGGCAAGGGGAGCTGAAGGCCAGTGAATGAGGAGGTCTGTGTGTGAAGGAGAAAGCAGGGCCTGCCTAGGGAGAAGGACAGGAGCAGATGTGTGTGCTAGGGGAGGATGGAGTGAAGCATCTGCTCCTTGCCCAATCCTTCCCTGCCTGTGAGTTTCCCTAGGTCTATGGTTTGTTCCCTGCTGCCTACCGACGTGGATACCCTGCCCAAGTAGAAGAGCATTCAGATCGCTGTGTGCAGCCCCAGTCCTCATCATCTCTGCTACGAGGGAGGCCACAGAATTCCTTTCAGCCTGACATCTTTAACCTCTTCCGGGTAATCACCTCATGATGTTTCCCAGAGCTGTTGCAATTATGACCATCTGAGATATTTTCTCCTCAGACAGTCTGAGAAGGCCTTGCCTCCTCCAGACAGACCCTGCTGTCTGCCCCGACTGAGCTGTGTTGTCTCAAGAGATGTACACTCCCATTATGAGTAGGAATACCTGTATTGCCCTCCACAGATGCACAAAGCAAGGTGATGAAATCCTGGACCATCAAGCTCCATTTTTTTGGACTTGAATGGGGATGAGGAATGAGGTCCTGAGCTGTGTACTGTTTGTCTACTGGATAGAGAAAAGAGAGACAGGAGTGATCCCAAGCATTAGACTGCAGATCTTTGACATGGCTTAGTTGTTTGTTGCTCTTTGCCACTGTTCTGGGCAGTTCCCAGGCAGGTCTCTTGGTGTCTTTAGGGCAGATCTCCTCCATGCCTCCCTCATCACTGCTTGGGCCAGTGCTGCTCTGGGCTGCCTGGGCACTGAGTTGTCTTGATGCGAATAGTTTTCAGAGTAATTTTGAAGAGCAGCAGTCAATCTTCCCCACTCACAGACACTTTTCTACCTTCCCTGCCCTCCTTCTTTTCCTAACAGAACATGGGACTGAAAGTCTTCTCAAACCTTGTAATCAAGAAGCCCTCTCAGTGCTCTCGTCGGGCAGATAGGAAGCCAGTCATGGGTGAGCTGCACTTTGAGCCTACCTGGGACATGAGGTCACATCAGGTGGCAGAGCCCTCTGATATTTGGGGTTTGCTAGTGGTGGATATTGTCTCTCTTAGGAGCATTGGGTGCTGCTGTCACAGTCTAGCTGCCCAGTCCACCAGACTCAGTAGGAGTGACCCAGTCCCTATAAAAAAGGGCTCTGAAGAATGTCACTACCTGGATGTTCCCTGACATTAAAGTATGGCACTCCCTTTCCTCACAGACAAACCCAAGTGGGGTCCAGGATCTGTTTCCCAGGGCCTATCCCTGTTCCCCAGGCTGTGCTGAGACCCAGCTTCTGTCCCCACTTGTGGCCATGTTCTTCCTTTATGTCTCAGTTTGCACTTGATAACCGTACTAAGCTGGCTTACATGCCTGCCTGTACTTAAACGACTGCTTGCAGTGGAATGTGAGTTTTGTGCAGCAAGCAAACAGTACATTACTCACAGAATTAAAGAAATGTTGGTTAAAACAGCTCTCTGAAGGTCCTTAGTCTCTTAAGCAACAATTCTGGGTCAGGTCAGGAAACGGCTTTGTCTAACCAAGTCTTGGAACTGTCACAGCTCACTGCGAGCCAAGTGATACCACTCTCTTTTCCCTTCATTTTTAATCTTTCCCATGAAATCAGTCCACTCCCTTGTGCTTTTGTCTGCCAGACTCTTCTCATGTCTCCCTTAGTGCTTGCTTTGCCTCTAGCCCCAGTGCTAGGCTGTCTGTGGCTGGCAAGGTTCACCTCCCACTCTGGTGGGACTCCTTATTCTTTCTTTCAGGAGTGCCCTCTACAGAAGACCGAAGAATCACTGAGGAACAACCCCAATTCACAACTCACAGAAGATTTCACCACTATTTCTCTGAAACTTGGATCTGGAATATGTACTCTGTTGGGTCAGTGATTCCCGGCTTTACAAATGGACAAAAGGATGGCCTCTTTGTTACAGTCTTGGCTGCCTTGTGTTTGTGTAAAATAGGTGTAAAGAGATCTCTGCATGTGAATTTTGTGGCTCTTCCCTGCATTTGTAGTGTATCAGATTAGTAGACTTTGCAGAGCAGAACTGAAGTGTACACAGATTTAGGGAATAGCTTTGGTCTGGAATACACTTCCAGACCAAACCACCATACACTGAAGTACACTCTGCTAACTTCTCATTTTGGGGGGTGAACCAGCTAAACCTGTAGCCCTTGTTGCCACAGTGCTTGGCTTAAGACTGATGAATGAGCATGCAGGGTGATATGGTGCTGCTGCTTTTCCAGAGCACTGAGTGAGTGTACAGAGCTGGAATGCTTGGGCAGTGTCTTGCTCGGGAGAAGGACGTAAAGCCATTACTGATGGCATTTAAACAGGGTTTATGGCTCTAGGGAAGAAATTGCTGAGAGCTGCCTTGCTGTGAGCCCTTGGAGCAAAAGTCATTGGTAATACAGCAGAGGGTGATCCAAGCATGAGGACCTGTGTCACCTCCCTCAGCAGGGCCATGAGCACTCCTCATTGCATCTCCTTCCCTCTCCACTAGCAGATGAATCTCTTCATGCAAGTTCCTCTCTTCCTCTCAGCTCCAGTGGCAGCAGGAATGTCTCGGTCACAGCTCCTCCTGCTGCTGCACAGTGGAAACTCAAGATGTTCTGCTTGGCTGGGAGGGGGTTTGGCCTTGCCCCGACCACGAGCTTCAGAACAGTTCAGCCTTTCTTTGTGGACGTGATGCTGCCATATTCTGTCATCCGTGGAGAGACCTTCCTGATGAAAGCCACTGTCTTCAGCTACCTGCAGCAGTGCATACAGGTAACACGGTGTGGGACAGGCCTACCATGCCCTCCAATTTTAGAGCTCATTGTGCCAAACCATCTCACCTGAGGTGCCCAGTCACTCACCTGCATCTGTCATCCCCTCAGATCCATGTGGGCCTGGCTAAATCCTCAGACTTCCAGGTGGAGCCATGTCAGACCTGCAGGGACAAGGAGTGTCTGTGTGCAGAGGAGTCCAAGACCTTCATGTGGAATGTGACAGCAGTCCAGCTGGGTATGGCAGCAAAAAGGGACTGGTGGTGGGGAACCCTAAAACTGAAATGAAAGAGAGTGGGAGGTCCAGAGAAGCTGGCAGAGCCATGTCTCCTCTGAATCCTGAAGTTTGACCTTAATGGTTCAAACATGCAATCCATGATGTTTGCTTTCTTCCTCTCTTCTGAGACAGATTCACCAGACAGGGCAGGAACTCCTAAACAGAGGGCTGTGGGACCAGCTGGGGAGGAAGAGGCTGAATGGATGTGGGTGGGGGAACTTTGTGTTGCTGGTCCTGTGCAATGGGAAGGTTATACTGGGGTCCAAGGGCTGCTGGACCCTCTGTTGTTCCACTCATGTTGCAGTGCAGTGAAGTCACTGCTGGTGAGGCAGTACTGAGTTCCCTCATGCTCAGGGTGTCTGGACAAGCTGTCAGCACTGGCTGGCTCACCTTTACTGGCCAAACCACTGCGGCCATGAAGACCAACAACCCAAAGCATCTCAGACCACTATTGGTTAAAGCAAGTTTACTCCCTTTGGCCACAGGTATGAGAAAAGGACTCTGTTGAATTTATTTGCTAGGGACTCTGAATATCACAGTGAGGACAGAGGTACTGGACACCACGTCACGGTGTGGGGGCAGGAAGCCCTTGCCAGCTGCCGTAGTGGGGAGGCATGAGCTGACCAAACGCTTGCTGGTCCAGGTCAGTATGAGAACATGTTCACTTCTGTCTATGATAGCCCTGCCCTGGGGGGAAGGCAGACTGAGGTGGGCTAAATGGTTTTATCACCTCAAATTTTGGCCAGACATAGCATACCAAAGCTATGGCTTAGTTTACTTTGTTTCTCTCAGGACCTAGGCAAGCCTATTCCATTCTTGCAGCACTCTTTTTTTGAGCTGCGTTCCCACGTCTGTGTTTCTCCATGTACTTTTCCCTGCTTTTCATGCTGTACCTGAGCATTTGTATGTGCTCACTGACCAGACAGCCCTGTCCCTTGGGCTTACTCTTGATCCTTTGAGCAGTGAAGCAGGCAGATCTGCCAAAAATGAGGAGGGTGGAGTCCCTGACCTCTGAATTCAGACTTGAACTTGCTCTGAAATGCTGCTGTCATTTGGGAATTTTATATGTATTCTTGTTCCTCCTGTCCAACGTTCATGTTTCTGCCCTGACAGCCAGAGGGTGTGTTAGTGGAGAAGTCTTACAGCTCCCTTCTGTGCCCAAGAGGAGGTATGTGCCCGAGACGAGGTATGTGCACAGCCTGAATGGGTTCTGCAGCCTGCAGTAACTACACCTGAGAGTAGGACTAAACTGTGGGAGATCTGATGAAAGAATGTTTTGAAATTATTTTTCACATAGGAAATTTCACTTTCTATCAGACAGGAAAGAACAAGAAATACTACTCCCACATGTGCTGTCCTACTGAATTTGCCACTGAGTATTGGTGGCAAAATCCTGCTCTGTAGCCTCCTTCCCACACTGCAGTCCCTGGATGTTCCTGGAGCTTGGTAGTCAGCAGTAAGAGCTGCTCCAACCCTCCCACCCTGTCCCTGCAGCATTGCAAGTGTCTCCAGGAAGTCCCCCTGTTGAGTGGTGTCCAGCTGTGATTCTTGCAAGCCTTGTGAAGCGTAGTGAATTGAGCTGAAGTGAAGCTTGGTGAGCCCTCAGCCCCACCAGCAGCTCTCACGTATGTCCTAATCTGAAAAGTTTCCAGGCAATGCAGCTTGTTGCAATGACGAGGACAGTCGGTGTGAGTGGGATGTAGGCAGTGAGCCATTTGAACAGTCCTGTTCCTCCAATTAGCTTTTGGCTTGGTTTTTCATGCTACAGCTTTTATCCTATTGTTATCAGGAAACATGGCTGAAGAACCCGTGTCCCTTCGCCTCCCTGACAACGTAGTAAGGGGATCTGCCAGGGCTTTCATTTCCATCGCAGGTAAGTGACTTCTACTGTGGGCTCACAGACTGGTGGTATCAAAGAGCAAGGCTTAACTTGGTGTCTGAGGATCCATTTGACATGGAACTGCCCAAAAGAGAGGATGCTGTGTTTCTGTTCTCTGCAAACACCAGGCTTTCAGATTTTTGGCTTTCACTGGAAGAGTAATCTGCAGAGGAGATTAATCCTTTTTCTAGCTAGGACCTTGGAGCAGACACTCTAGGACCTTGGCTATTTCTGTGTAGATACAAACATTAAAGCTCAAAACCATCTTGCCTCCCTGTTAAGTTTCACTGCTACAGCAGAAGTTCCTGGAGAGAAGAAATCTTTCTCAGCATTATGAAGTTGCAAAAGAACACTTTGGAGAGGGTACTGGGACCAGCCACACCTACCATAAAATACACCTGTTTGTGTTGCAGGCCAGCGCTGGTATGAAGCCAGGCCTGGCATAAGTAGCCATGAATATTGTGCAACAGAACCCAACAGAGGAAACAATACAAAGCTTTTCTGACTGGCTGGAGGACCTACAGACACCTTCACACCATCTGACTAGCACCCCTGCTGGCTTCCTCACATTTTGATGCTTGACATATGGCCAGGTAGAACAGGCCTGGCTAAAGACCAGAAGCATTTCAACCTTTCCCTGAGTGCTGTTATATTTGCTTGTCTGTGTGACCCAGCCTGGGCAGGTGCAGCTCTGCTCACAGAGCTCTCATTATGGTTGGAGCTCTTCAGACTGCAAAAGCTGATAAGGGGAAGTTCTGCAGGAACTGCAAAGTGTAGTCATGATGCCAAGCTGGGAAGAGGCAAAACAGTCACTACTCTCCATCTTGCACTCTGTTGTTTGCTCCTCTTTCCTCCTTTCTCCAGTGCTTTCCTCCTGTGCTGAGATGAAGCACTATTATCCCCTGCCTGGCTGAAAAGGCACCTCAAATCATTCTCAGACTTTGTTTCTAACATCCTTGCATAGGTGACCTCATGGGGATGGCACTGCAGAACCTGGGCCACCTGGTGCAGCTGCCCCACGGCTGTGGGGAGCAGAACATGGTGCTGTTTGCCCCTGTTGTCTATGTGCTGCAGTACCTGGAGAAGACAAGGCAGCTGAGCCCTGAGATCAAGGACAGGGCTACAGGATTCCTGCGCAATGGTGAGTACCACAGACCCACCCTGCCCCTCTGCCTTCCCCTGTGTCCAGTGCACCAGTAACTCTTGCCCTTGCAGTCACTCTGTCAGCACTGTCCCCTCTGTGTTCCTGTGCCATATCAATCACTGTTCCCATCTGCCCAGGGTATCAGACACAGCTTCTTTACAGACGCAGAGATGGCTCCTATAGTTTCTTCGGGCAGAAAGATGGAGAAGGAAACACTTGGTAAGCACTGCAAACATCCCTCACTTCTGATTTTTCCTGTCTGGGTCAGAGCACCTAATGTGCCTGAGAAAGCTGACAGGATGTTTGTTCCTTCCTTTGGATTGAGGCAGCAGGAACTCTCTGAGAGGGAGAGTCTCAGGTACCTGAGCTATTTGAAAAAGCAGTCAGGCAGGGCAGCAGAGCTTCTGGGAAAGTGGAACAACAAAAGATGTGGTCCCAGGGGATAAAAGGTCTTTCTTTGTCTCTATGCCCTTGCTGTTGGCCCACAGACAATGAACACCAGGTTGTGCTGCTGGTGACCTGGCAGCCAAGAGGGGTACACATGGCTGGAAAAAAATCACGTGAGAGCAATAAAGAAATCCTCACCTCAGTGAATGGAGAAGAGCTGCCTTGGCACAGCTTGTACCTATGGTGCTTGGCTGAGGTGAATGGAGAAAGGAAGGGAGGAAGAAAATGGGGAATTCCAGACTGTCTCAAGTTATTTGGGGGAGATGAAGTGGAATGGGTAAAAGTAGAAGGAGTAGGAGGTTTTTTACCTGTGAAATGACTGGGTAAAGTACATAAGTAGTACGTAAGTGGAGATTGGGTAGGGAGAAGAACCACTTGGGTGGGTCCTGTGGACTGTTTCCATTTTTAGATTGACTTTCTTTATGAAAATTACTCTTTTTTTGCACCCCCACTATGTCACTAGTTCAGGGACAAGCTCCAGGAGACTTCTGACTTTCTCTTTGCCTTTTTTTTGTTTGCCTCTTTTTCTCATAACTTATTTTATTCCTAGGTTGACAGCTTTTGTACTCAAGAATTTTGGCCAAGCCAGAAAATACATCTATGTAGATGGCAAGAACATCCAGGATGCCCTACGCTGGCTAGAGCAAAACCAGCTCCCCAGTGGCTGCTTTGCTACCAAAGGGAACTTTTTTCACTCTTCCCTAAAGGTAAAGGTGGGCCAGGGCAGGTGGCACTGCTGGGGAATGACTGGACAGATTTGTGACAGCAAAAGATTGTGGGATCCCAAAGGATCCTAGAAAGTCATTCTGCAACCTGTGCAACCAGCCCTGAAGAGAGGGAAAACATGAGAGGAATGCTTCTCCTTCTGAGGAGTGGGCCCTCCTAGCACCACTTAAGAGTGAAAGATGCATTCCCTTCACAGGGCAGTGTGGATGATGAAATCTCTCTGGGGGCCTATGTCGCTGCAGCACTGCTGGAGATGGGTCTGCCACTGCAGGTGAGCATGCTCAGCTCCCTCCTGCTCCCTCCCCCTCTCCTGGGCACCACTGTGAGGACACACCAGCTTGTGATTCTGGTGTTCTCCAGGCCAGGAACTGGGAGGGAACTTCCGGGAATGAGCCAAAGTTTGGTCAAATGATGAAGTCATTCCTCTCAAGAGCCAGTGCTGTGAAACTGGCCTGGTGCAGTAGTGCGTGGTGGCAATGGCTCCCCGTGCACACTGGGGCTGCACAGCCTGTTTTCTGAAGACAGTCTGTAATTTAATGGGTTTCTCTGGAGCTACATCAGGAAGACATAGTGTGGCTCCCTGGAATGAGTTTCCCATACCCCTATTTCACCCCTGTCAGAGTCTGGCATGTGTCTCCTCCCAACACAGGGCAAGCTGATGCAGACTACTCTCCGCTGCCTGCAGAAGGTGGTTCACAACATCACCAACATCTACACA
Organism: Dryoscopus gambensis; assembly: GCA_013389985.1. Lineage (NCBI taxonomy): Eukaryota > Metazoa > Chordata > Aves > Passeriformes > Malaconotidae > Dryoscopus > Dryoscopus gambensis. The sequence continues at coordinate 128,704 of WEIT01025885.1, read as the reverse complement.
GAAGCCTTGCTGGCCTATGCCTTTGCCCTGGCTGGGGACTATGAGACTACCCAGGAGCTGCTGTACAAACTAGAGGAACAGGCCATCAAATCAGGTGCTGCCTGCTGGGATTCTGGACTGATGTACGCCCAGCTACAGCAGTCAGAAATGATACGTGTATTTATACATATTCCTTGTATTTGTGCAGTAACTTCATTATGTGACTGAAAATACAGTAAGTTATTTCACAAGCTGCGAGGGTGACTTAACAGAAATAGTTTGCTCAGACTGGAGGATTTCAAGATCCCTTTGAGGGAGGAGGTAGGAATTTGTGAGCTAAAACAAGCTGAAGCCCTGGAGAATAAATTCAAGAAAGCAATCCTGGCCTGAGTACAGGGAATGAACTGAAGGAGCCCTGAGAGCACTGTGGGATTTTTTTCCTCTGAAACCCAAGTTATGTCCTCTCTAAATAGCCTTCATGCTCCTTTTCCTTCTGCAGGAGGACAAATCCACTGGAGCCCCAAGCCAAGCTCTCCAGCCTCCACAGACTTCTGGCCTGGTACTCAGTCAGTGGACATAGAGCTGACGGCCTACGTGCTCCTGGCATACCTCTCCAAGCCACGGGTGCACGCAGGTGACATGACAACTGCAGCTGGCATTGTGGCGTGGCTGGTGCGCCAGCAAAATGCCTACGGGGGTTTTGCCTCCACCCAGGTAAGCAGTAGGTCCCCAGGGATCCTTTTGTACCCCAGGCTGGCAGCACAAGTCCTCTGGAGGTCTTCCTGTTCCAAGGCAGTTTCATTACAGCAGATGCTTTCAGAGGAGTGACTGTCTCTCCCTCTCTAGGACACAGTTGTTGCCTTGCAAGCCTTAGCGAAGTACGCAGCAAGGACGTTCAGCACATCAGGCCAGGCAGTTGTGAGGGTGAGGTCCCAGAGGGCCTTTGGGAAGGCGTTCCAGGTGAGCCGCCAGAAGCGGCTGCTGGTGCAGCAGGCAGCACTGGTGGAGATCCCGGGGCAGTTCCTGGTGCAGGCCCACGGCAGCGGCTGTGTCTTGGCTCAGGTGAGGAGGTGGGATGAGCGTGGAGAGAGGAGGACTCTGCCTCTTTTCTCCTGCATGAGATCATGCCTGGCCTGTCTTTTCTGCTCCTGGCCCTTATCCTGCAGACGGTGCTGAGGTACCACGAGCCTTCCCCGTGGACTCCTGTGATTTTCACTCTGCGTGTCAGCACAGAGCTGACCAACTGTAGCCAGGCGAATCCGCGTGTCCTCACCGTCCGCATCCTCGCCAGGTGACCCCAAGGGCTGTTTCCTCCTCCAGCAAGATGGAGTGAGCTTGGGGACAGCAGCCAGGAAAGTCTCAGGGCTCTGATCGAGGGACCTGGCCCTTGGGGTGAACAGGACAGAGGGTGAATTGGACAGGTGGAAGGCTTGGAGCGGGAAGGTGCTGGCTAACTCCTGTGAGAGGGAGCAGTGGCTGCCGTGCCCCCAGTCCCAGATGGGATACCTGGCTCAGGGTGTGGTGGTGGAGGGAAGGGGTGCTCGGAGGGCACAGAGTCCTCACAGAGTCAGACCCTCTGTCTGTTTTTTCTTCTCCAGCTACATCGGGAACAGAGTCACATCCAACATGGTGATTATTGAGGTCTCCCCACTGTCCGGATTCGTCCTCACTTCCAGATCCAGAATGCTGGTAAGGACTTTGGAATAAAAAAACCCAGCTGTGGTAAATGGATTGTGCCTGCTTACTCCTGTTGGGAATTTTTCATTTCATGCCAGGAAGTAGCTAAATTTACAGGGGACCTTTGCTGTTGCAATTGCACCAAAACTTCTTGCTTTCCTACAACCACCACAAGGGAGATCAGAGGTGGTTCAGCTTCTCCCACTGACAGTTTTGGGACTTGGGCCAGGAACAAAGTGTACTGCTGGGTGTGCTAACACCAGGATTTCTTTGTCAGAAATTCTAAGACAAGTTTTCTCAGAGATACTCTAGCTCTAGCTAAAAAGCTTCTTTTGTTTTCCAATTAAACCACAAACCAGAAAGATGAATTATTTGCACAGCCCCCCTTCAGGTGTTTAAAAGCAGCCAAACACTCAGTGAGATGAAATAACAAGAATCTCTACTGGTGCCTGCACCCATTTGCTGACCAACATATCAGACATATGTACTACCCACACAGCCTCTGGTCCCCAGAGGGGGAGATCCCTATGCCCTGGGCAGGGTCAGTGGTTCATACCTGAGATGCTCACAAGGGATGTCCAAGAGGGACTAGCAAAGATATAACCACTGAAGCCCTCAGGCATGAGAAAGACACAGTTCCACACAGAGTCCAGCTCTATACCTTCCCTTCACTAAAGCAGTGGGTCCCCCAGGTCAGGAATCCCTAAGGAAAATGCTCACAAATTTCCTTCTATTATTGCTTCCTATCCTAGCTGGAGAACAGAACCATTGTTAAGAAAATAGAAGTGAAAGCTAATGTGGTCTACATTTACCTGGAGAAGGTAAGTGAGAACAAAAGCATTTGTTGTGGCACAGTGAGAGCAAGAGGTCAGAGGACAAGGAGCTGTGTGAGAAGCCTGAGGCTGGTCTAGGTAAGGAAAGAGCACTGGCAGAATTGGGGGCAGAGGAAGCTTGCCCAATTTCATCGTCATTGGATTAGAATAGTGCTATTCCTCACAGAATACTACATTTTAAAGTCCAGAATCTCTAAAGGATGAGAGAAATGTAGTTCAGGAAGACATTCAAATCAGGGAAGATGAAGATGCTATGACTTCTTTCTCCCCTTCCTTGCTAATTTCCTTCCATCTCCACTAGCTCAACGATGAATCTCAGTCTTTCATTCTGCAACTGGAACAAGTAATTCAGGTGAAGAACCTGAAACCAGCCAGCATCAAAATCTATGATTACTACCAGCCAGGTGGGTTGCAGATCTGGTGTTGGGAGCTGGGTTCCCGGTTCTCTGGCTGGGAAAAGACATGCAGTCTTCATTGTGAGCATCCATACGTAATCACCTTCTTCATTTTCTTTTGCAGAGGAGCGAGCCTTGGCTGAATACAGTGCTGTCTGTAGTTGAGGTAGGCAGCAACTTCCTGTGTGACACCAAGCGTGGCATCAGGAAATGGTGGGTCTTGGGTGGGAAACATGGAATGTAAGCACAGACGGGAAGGGGAATGGTAAGCAGTGGGGAACATGTACCCAGCTAGAAACAGGAAGTATCTGTGTCGAGGTCTATGGAGCAGTCCTTTTTTGAAGCAGTGGTGGATACTTTACCTCCTCCTGTCTGCAACTGGAGGGGCAGAGATTTGCACGTGAGCAGAGGTAGGGAACTTATTTTTCCCAGCTGCTCTTAAATGCAATTTTCCTGGTTTGGGATTAAAAACGGTAAACCTGAATAATCATTCAATCAGACAGTTCTAGTCTCCTACTTTTAATAGGACGCCATGCACAGTCTGAGCCTTCCAGAAACTAACTGCCCAACAGGAAATTCCAAGCATTTTCTCTTTTCTTCATATCTCCATGTGGTGACAGTTGGCAGGGGTGACAAAGGACTGATGGACAGAGACTGCAGAAGAGGGATCTATCCCTGTTCCTGTGAAGACAATAAACGACAAAAAAAACACAAACAACTTTGTTCCTGAAGTGTTAAAACTAACCACTGGGAACTCAGGGGCCTTTTTTGCACCTTGTGACCAAATGGTACTGTCAGGCCAAGGAGGACAGAGCTCTTATCACCCAGAGGGTTGCTGGGCACTGGAACAGGTTTCCCCAGGAAGTGGTCACAGCACCAAACCTGACAGAGCTCAGGAAGCATTTGGACAATGCTCTCAGGCACATGGTGTGACTCTGGGGTGTCCTGTGCAGGGACAGGAGCTGGACTCCATCGTCCTTGTGGGTCCCTTCCAACTCAGAATATTTTATGATCCTAAGATTCTCTCTCACTTTATCTATACAAAGCCGGTGTCAGAATCTCCACTAAGGGTGTGGAGCTTGTGGCAGACATCCCAGGGCAGGGCTGTGTGCCTCCCTACAGGTGATTCATGGAGCAGGTGGTTTTCTTGATCTTGTGGGCTGTGGGCAGGAAAGCACGCAGGTGCAAGGAACGTTTAGAGCAGGGGCAGGCACTGGTCAAGCTTCAGCTTTGCCTTTGCTCAGCCTGGAAAGAGGACAGGCAGGTGTCCGTTCCCTAGTGTGGATCAGAAGCCAGACTGAGATGGAGAAAGGCTTGGCACTGAAATGGAGTCAGGCCCTGCAGTAAAGGTGAGCATGGCATGTTGTGTGCACGGGGCTGGAGGGATGCGAAACTGCAGGGAAAGTGCCAGTAAAAGGAACTGTGGTGACTTAAGTGTATTTGATGCAAAATGGCGGCACTTTCTGGTGATAGCACTTGGTACAGACAGCCCTTGTTTTCTGGAACATATCTCCAACTCTGTCATCACCTTGTCACATCAAATCTTCTACTTCAGTTCTCTTTTCCTCAGTTTAACCACTGGGATACAGGAACTCACCCTTAACTTGACATTGCAAATTGCTTTCTACCCTGGACCTGCAGTCTGGCAAGTTTCTTGACCAAGGGCCTTTGCCTGCATCTCCCTCCTTTTCCATACTCTTCAGGACCATGCCTGTGATAACAAAAGACATGTTGGGCCCTCACCTCACTCGCATGGGACACTGTAGCTCATCACTGCAGTTTCTTCTGGAAGACAAGAAAAAAAGTGCTGGTGAGACACATTGACAAAAACTCACTAAAGCAATCCAGAATTGTGCCATCCAGCATTGTGCCACTGTTCCTAGGAGCAGTGTTCCCTCCATTTACTGGCTATGACTCCCCTCGGCTTGACACAAGAAACCACTGGTGTGTCCCCATGACTCTGCAGCTGGTCAGGATTCACCCAAAGCACGTGGCTCTAAGTCCCAAAGAGCTCCATCACAATTATGAACTCCTCCCTTTCTGAAGGAATAGCAATCCCTGGCACATTTCTAGCTTTTCTTCCCACTAGGAACCCCACAGAACAGAGGACAAGTTGGTTTTGGTGTCATTTTTCGAACAGGGCCCTTACTCTTCTGAGTCATCCCCTCACCATGGGCCCTCTGCCTTTGCTGCCTCCCACAAAAGAAGTGTTCAAAAGCACAGCTCCTTGCTCTACTTTTATTGGGAGAGCCAGACCCTGAGTGGTTCTACATGCCAGCTTCAGGCCTGCAAGTTCTGGGGCCAGAGGGAGAAGGACCTACTATTTTGAAAACCAACAGGTTAAGTTCATGCCTAGAGAGCTTCTAAGGAACAGTCAGATAACCATATCAGGGATGGTATTGTCTTAGACTCAAGGAAATTCAGAAATTTTCTTTCCAGAAGTACATTTGGGCCGTTTTTGCAGTACAGCATCTGAGCTCACCTGGCATGTAGTAATCATAGATCTTGATATTAGCTGGTTTATGATCCTTCACTTGCATGTCCTGCTCCACCAAGAAAGTGTAGGTTTGAGGCTGTCTAGTCAGCTAAGGCCAAGAAATGCAAGGATTAAAACCAGAAATAAAGTCCCATAAGACAACCTCTTTCACCTGTTCGCACTTTGGCTCTCTGGAGACCTCACCACTGTAACAGAACTGTTCTGCTTTCTAGTCCATCTCAGAAATATCTTTTACTTCCCATTCTGTGAGTGTCTCCTCTTTTTGGTCACCAAATTTAACTCCGCTCATGAGGAACCTCAAACCTACAGAGTCAGTGTGCATTAAGTACCTAAATGGAGCGCTAGTGTTCCCCACCAAGCCCACCTTCCCATCCAGCTCTGCTCTGAGCTCCTTCATGCATCTTGCCTCAGTGGCTTCTTTCTTATTCACGGTGACATCAGCTCTTATTCTCCAGTCTCACATAACCCTCATCATTAAGCAGACAAATACAAGCTGTGGATGAACATCTGCTGCAGGGTAGTAGTTACATGACCTGCTGTTGATTGGGGTGCACATTGTGCTACCTGGCAGCCTGAGCTGAAATATTTCTCTGTACTGCCTTTCTGCTCCGTGCTGTAAATGTAACGAAAGCAGCATCTCTGCAAGCCTAATGCATCCATGTGACACTAACCCGCTCCCTATGGGGCCAGCTTAGCTCAGCTTACTGATAGAAACTGAGGATGAAGAATCACAGAAATGCTCCTTAGAAATGCTTAAGTTTCAAATACATGCCAAGTCTCATTTTTGGTGCTGTTTAGGTGTTCATGGAGCTAGAAGAAGGCTGGAGTGGTTGTTAATCTGTTGATTCACGAGGCTGTGGAGTTAGCATTTCTGTTCACACAATCATCTGGTTTAGTTTCAAACAATCTTAGCAAAATCCATGAGCAATCTTGCATGCTCTCTGCTGAATTCAGGTTGCTTAAGAGCTTTCTAAGATTTCAGGCTTGCTTGGATTTACTAGATGGATCTAATTACTGCTCCCCAGTCCTGATCAGGCACCATATATATGGACTTCCAATAGTCTGAACAGTGCCAACAGACATAGGCTTAACAACAGAGTTTGCCTTGTTTCACTCAAGCGGCCCTGTAAGTGGCTCTACAAATGAACAACTGCTGACTGACCCTTCTCTAGATCAGCAAATGTGGCTGGTATGCAGGAACAACAGCTCTGGATAGTTAAAATAGTAACGAAACCAGTAAACGAGGTAAAAGCTGTCTGTCAGTCCATAGCCCCTTTAATGATGATGTTAGCCCAAATTACACTCACTTCCTCCAGGTAGAGAACGACTTGGTCAGCTTTGCTTTCAACTTTCTTCACTAAAGGCATTTTCTTTAGCTGAAAATAGGGGGAAAATATCAGAAAGGGTTTAATACTAAGCAGAAATATTCAGGGGCATTTGTCCTTGTGAGAGTATGAGCAAAATATTTACATGGCCAGGGAAGCTGTTATGTAGGGAAGGGCAAGGTGCAGCTTGGAAGAGACTTTGGGTATAAGGATTTCTTAGGAGGAAAATAACCCTCTTTCTCTGCCCACAGGAATGATCACATTTCAGCATACATGATGGACATCTATCACTGTTCCCATCCCAGCTGGACACAAATTCGCAGTCTCACCTCTTCCAGTGAACCTGCCACGGGGCTGTATCCAGACAGCAGCTCCACTTGGATCAGGACCATGTTGGTGGACACACGGTTCCCTGTGTAGCTGCAGCAGAAACCCAGGGGACAGCACTAATGTTACTTTCTGAACTGCGATCTCCAGACACTCCAGCCCAGCTTTGGTATTCAGGTGGAGGAATGTGCCTTTCTTTCCAGTGTTTCTCCTGCAAGCATACCTGTTTCTGTACTGTAATAAATCTTTGTGCTTCCCTTGATCTCGCTTTTAATTGTGCCAAGGAGAATAAGTTCCTTGGAAGCCTCCTGGTGTTACCTTCTTTAGGCATGGCAGGGGAATATCACATCCCGCGCCTGTTCTCTTGGCAGTTCTGTCCCAAGCCAGGCAGGAGTACAGCAGAGGAGAGTGCTGTGACAGTCAACCAGGAGCAGAGGAGGGAACACTTACGAATATGTGTCAGTCCCACAGGACCTTCACATCATCAATGTTTTGAGACCTAATCCTAGAAGGGGGTGAGACCCACAGACCCTGGGAGAGCTTGTGGTGAGTGGCGTGGTACAAGACAGGACTGCAGCCTGAGCCACCCCTCTGGGGCCTTGTGCCTCTCACCCAGCTGGGGAGAGCACAGTAAAATGAGTGGGGTCACCTCAGCACTTGGACCCCACGAGTGATGGGGAGCCCTGCTGTCAAGAGACTGGTGGTGCCAGAAGCCTCTCAGCACAGGAGGAAAGGGGCAACTGAGTGTCTCCTACCGAGCACGAATGGTGACAGGGAACCGGGTGGTGTCAGGCGCGGTGCACTCTGTCTGCACGGATATGGCAAAGGTGGCCTCGCTCCTTATTGGAGGGATATGGTACCTCAGGATGGCCTGCCAGGACAGAAAGAAGCTGGATGGCAGAGAACAGCAGGGCTTTTTTTGCTGGAGAGTATCCTTATCTAGACTCAGCTGCTGTTTGCTGTCTTGTTTTGGTGTAAGAGAAAACTATGTGGCAGAAGCAGAGGTTCCGCTAGGAGTGCACTGCTCCTGGTGGGTTTCTTGGAGGAGAGGAGCTGCTCTAGCTGGGTGGAGATGATACAGATTTCATTTGGGGAGTAAATGTTACCTTTCTGTTGGATCACAGTTACCCCCATCACCCATGACACCCAGATTCTTGCAAGCTATTACAGCAGCAGTTTGTTTTCTCTGTTGGCTAAGTAGCAAGGTAAGATGTCCTCTGGCTTTCAAGGCTTTTCACCAGACAGACTTTTTCTTCCTGGCTGGGCTTACCTGCAGGAAAAGACACCCGTGGCCCTGCACACGCAGGGTATAATCTTGGGCAATGGCTGGCAGCTCCACTGTCTGTAGCAGGAGGCGATTGCTTCTGTCTACTCGGAAGTTTTGGCTGAACCCCTTGGAAGTGAGAGAAACCTGAAGATCAGGGCTATCCTTGCTGAAGATGGTGGTTGCATACAGGGCTAGGGCTTCCAGAGCAACAACTGTGTCCTGAGGAAAGAGAAAAACATCAGGAAAAGTAGGATTCCTGCTTCCTATGCATGCCCAATCCCTAGCCTTTCCCTCCCTCATACTGCAGCTATAGCACAATAAGGGTTGAGCTTTTCCCTTTGGCATCCGTAACTCCCAAGACCTGTAAATCCATAGATCCTTTTTTAATTTATTCTTTTTTCTTTTTTTACTGTGGGCTGTTAGAACCCACTGCTCTCAAAAAATCAGCATCAAATCTGATGATGATGATGGCTCAAGGGGATTACCTGGGTTGAAGCAAAGCCTCCATATGGATTTTGCTGCTTGGTGAGCCAAGACACAATCTGGGATGCCTTTTTGATTTCATCTGATGACAAACTTGACTTTGTAAGGTGAGCCATGAGGATACTAGATGTCAATTCCACATCGACGGATGGAGCCCGATACCAAGACAGGGAATCTTCTTCCTGTTTGGACTGTTGACTCCAGAATATTTGGTCATCTGGAGGTGGAGTGGGAACATTTATGGAGTGTGCAGCTGTATCTACTGACCCTGGTGTTCTACTTAGCCCCTGTATATAGGTACTAAATGAACATGTACCTTGGACATAATACAGTTGGATGATATATGGGTGCATAGCTCCCTATTTGCTCCCCACACCCTGCTTTTCCCAGTAAAACCCTATGCCTGCAGGCTGGGGAGGAGCTCCACAATATCCAAGATGCTCCCCTGGTTTGGGTGACTGGGAGGCCAGGACTGTGAGATCATCCATAGAGAAAATCTGTCTCACAGTGTGGATGTAACTTGGGACAGCTTGGCAAACTGAGGCTTGGATAGCCAAGCCTTGGACTCCCCACAAAACTCTGGCAGTACCCCCCACCACTCCTGCCCTCCATTCCCATGGTTGTTCAACCTAGGGATTTCCACACGGTTCTGCCAGTGGCCCTCCCTCCTGCCCCAGAGTCTTTGGTACCTGATATTATGGCAGCCTTATCCAATCTTTTGAGGATTTTCTGCCTGAGCGCCTTGTCACCTGCCACTGCAAAGGCGTTTGCAGCCAGTGCCAGGCTGTAGAGGTTGGGACTGCCAGTATCAGCATTGACCAGGTCCCTTATACATTTCAGAGCTTTCCCCACAACTGGGTCCTAGGATACAATTGAAAGCACACTCGTTAGGGGCAGGGTGTTTGGGAAGGGAATGCAGATTTCATGTGTGCAGAGGAGGGTGGGAACAGGGACAGGACATACAGGGACATGACTGGTAACAACCCCCTCATGCACAAAGGCAGAGCCCAGGCTGTGCCTGCGAGAGGCTGCGCGCACAGCCCGCTCCTGCTGCCGATACTCACGGAGTGAGGCATCCCCGAGTGTATGAGAGCGGTCACGATCACAGAGCTCAGCCCCAGGCCTTCCTCCACGGCACCCTGCAGCCACCACAAAACACAGAAGAGGGCTGCTGTGAGAAGGGAGAGCGGAAAGTTTTCCAATGCCTTCTACTTCCCTAGAAAAAGCCAGCACAGGCAAGAGTGATGGTCCTGTTCCTTCTAAGGAAGTGACAGGACGGATATCCAATTTTAAAGGTCCTGCTTACCAGAGCACTTCTCTGCCAGGGTTCCCCAGTCTTCTCTGGGTAGCTGATTCCTTCCCTCTGCTGAGCACATTCCCCTTTCCCCTCCCAAATGTAAGATTTTCAGTAGCAGATTTCAGTGCCGGGGGAAAGTGATGTTCCCACAACCTTGCTGCAAGGTGGCACGTGTTAGCTTTAGAGGTGCAGGTAGGGCAGGGCACTGTTTCAGTTCCCATGTGCACATCATCAAATGCAAACCTTCTTCATTCATAACTTAAGTGCCACCATGACTAGGCAACCCTGAGTGTCACCCAAGGGTGACCTTGGGCACTTCAGAGCTTTCCTCCTGCAACAGAGTTCATTTGTTCGTGGCATCCAAACTGGACCAGAAAGTGAAGGAGCTCTGAGGTACCTAATGAACCCCCAGGACATGTCATACCATCAGACCATTGTTGAAGAGCTTCCCCACACTCTTGAAGCAGCCAGATGAAGTCTGACTTTTAATCAGGGCACTAGCAGCATCCTTTATATTTTGTTCGTCTATGTGGATGAAGTGCCGGGCTTGGCTGAAGGTCTTCAGGACAAGAGCAGTAAGCCTAGAGCCAAGGAAGGAAGAAGGAAATAGAACTTAACTGCCATTTGATGCATGTCCCAAGAGGAGACAGGAGTCTCTGTGTCTTCTACTAAACCCTCCCTGTAGGAATACCAGCAGGCCAGAGCCCCTGTGCAGACGGAAAACTGGAAGCAATGCACATGAGTTAGATGCTCATGAAGCTTGAGCTCAGAGCCGTCTGCAGTAAGAGAGAAAAAATTCAATTCTTCAGACCTTCAGAGCTCTGCTAATTCCAACAGGGTGCTTTGTTGCCCTGGAGGGCTGACATTTAGCGAGCTCACTCAGACCCGTTCCCAATCTTGTTTGGGCACAAGGCATTCTGAAAAACCTGCAAAGAAGGTGCCTTTGCTGCCAAGTTTTCAGAATCAATCTCGTTTGGGGTGCCTAAGGACAAACAATCCAACAGGGGCACTTCAAGTTAGTTCATTGTCACATTTGACAGAGGTGTTTCATAGACTAAGAGGAAGATTTTGTATATATATATAGAAAAAGATAAATAGGGAAAGTGATGGCATATTGTGGAGTGTGAAACCTGGCATGACATAAATGTTATGGAATAAGAGATGGATATTGCTCTGCTTTCAGCTAGGGTGGAGTTACTTTCTTCTCAGTAGCTGTTACAGTGCTATGTTTTGGATTTGGAATGAGAATTGTGTTGAGTGTGCAGTTGTGTGGTGCCTAATTTCCATCTGGGCTTACACCACGACACCTTCTAAAAGGTGTCCGGAGCAATTTCTGTTCCAAACTCCACACCTTCAGACTGCCTCAGTTTCCCCAGACCAAAATCCAAGCCAGCTCGAGCCTGACCAGGTCAAACTGTTGTTCCTCAGTCATGTCTGGATATCACTGCTTACCAAGTGTTTCCTGGCTCACTTCCTTCCCCGAAGGCACTGTATGAGCCGTCTGTGTGCTTGTACAGGAGCTGCCGCTGATATCCTGCGGGAAGAGGCTGGGGGTAGTGAAGATGCTGTGTGCCTGTCATGTTCTCCAGGTGCCAACCTGCCCCACCAGTCCTGCTGGTCATTATAGAGAGCATTATCACTGAGGAATTTAGCAGAGAGGTGCTGTGTACCACTTGTTCCGCTGACACGCAGTAGCCTGATTTACACCGCTGCAATTACCATGCTGTCAGGCAAGTGATGCTGCACAAATGCTGCTCAGCACCAGGCCTCTGAGACTCCTTCCACACAAATATTGTAGTGGACATCACCAGCTTAACAAGTAGAAATCCACTCACCACTTTCCAGATAGCCAACTGCCTTCTGTTTGATTTCTGGAGTCAGTTGTCCTGTTTCCTCAAGGTATCGTGTGATAAAGACGTTTGGGGCAAAATGAACCATGTTCTGCTCACCACAGCCACTGGACATCTGCAGAAGCTCATCTATGTTGTCCAGTGCTGTTCCCATAATGTCACCTGTAGGTCAGAACCACAGCTTTGGGAGCCATACCTATTCTTGCATGTAAAACAATTCTGGTCTCACCAGTTCTCCAGATAACCTGCTAAGACTGATCTCAGTTCACCTCTGCTCACGTGATGTCTATAGACTCTAGGAACAGTGATAGGGTACTTGAATGTCTTTCCCTTGGCTTGGTAAAATTGTACATCCATCCAGTGCCACTTGCATAGGAGAGATGGGATACTTCTCTGGAAGACAGTACCTTGCTGTACATATTTCCTCTTATTACTCTGTTTGCCAAAGAAGACACAGTGGCACCAGAAGAGATGTGTTCTGCAGGGAAAAAATATTACTTCCCAAGACTCTTCTGAAAACTCACCTAAGAAAGAGATATGGGCTCTCTCTGACCCAAGGACGAAGTTCTCTGGCATAGTGAAAGAGATTGTTTCTGAAGCTGAAGTTCCTGCAAATGGCAAAAACATCAGAAAAACAACAGGCATGAGGAAAACAGCAGAGTCACAGGCATCCTCCAGGAGATGGTGTAAGCAGGGCTGGGACCACCTCATCCATTGGTGAAATCAGCATTCAAAAGAGAGGATGACAGAGATCCAGCCACCTACTGATGAGGGTCTGTGATGTGGTTAGACTGTGGCTTGATGTTGCCAGGAGCTTTTAGTACTAGGTAGGGCTGAATGGCTTTGCCTACCCATTAGAGCTCCAAAATTCCTGACTTTCTGCTCCCTACACACCTCCAGATAGTCCTAGAGTTGTTCAGACACCACACTGCTTCCCTCTGATCTCCTTGTTCTGTGCACAAGCACAGCCCCGGTGGTTTGACAGTATCTGGCATCTCTGCACCTACCTTCAGGGCACAGGAGTGAGGTGTGGGTCTTTTCCTCCAGCTGCCCCTCTGCCTGGTGGGGAAAAAGCTAGTTAGCTCAGAAGGGAGAGTGGTAAAATCAGAGAGCAGCTGTGCAGCACCCCACCTTGCTGCAAGCACCTTTCCCATCCGCGTGGGCCGTGGCAAAGGGCTTCACACAGACAGCACATACCCATGCCAACAGTGAAGCTGTACTGGGAAGCAGGTTTCCAAGCTGCTAGATGGCCTTTAACCCCACTGCCCTGCCAGCAAGTAGTTCTGACATTTCTGTCCCATCCCCTGGAGGAGCTCATGCTCCAGTCCAATCTACCCTTAGAATCACTCCTTTACCAGCCTTGCTGAGAAATGTGCCCACCTCCCCAGCTGATTCTTCCTTTCCAGAGCCACCCAGTCTTCAGCCTGACCCAGCTCCAACCTCACCAGAACCCTGTGTGCAGCCTGACCTTCACCAGCAGGTGTTTAACCACTGTGTCCTTCCCTCCAGACTCTGGCACAACAGCTGTACGCTCTATGCAAACATCTTCCCGCTCCATCACCTCAGCAGTGACAGTGAAATTCACCTTCCCTAAAAAACAAAACATCAAGAGGCCGGTTGGCACATCTATGCCTATGTTTTAGTTTGCTCAGCCTAGGGCTGCTCACTCATGCTTTGCACAGTGCAGGCCAGTCTCCCTTCCAGCCCAGCTCTAGCTTCCTCAAGCAGCTCTGTTAGTGCCTCCCATTCCTGCCCCTCCCTTGACCCCTTACCTAATTTTGTTGCCTTCACATCCCAGGAAAATGTTTTTGCTGAATCAGGGCACAGGCAAAGAGTGAACCTGACATTTTCATGCAGAAATTCAAAATCCCTGGAGTCCATTAGGCTAAGCTGGAGCTAGAGGTGAAACAAAAGGGAGTTCAGGTTACAGAGCTGCTGGTGCTGCTGTGTTTTTCCATTTAGGTCCTTGATTCAATAACAATCAATTCGAGATGCCAGGGGTGAGTATGATGACTGCCTGTTGCAGTACCTGTGGGACACCAGCAGTGTCCCATGGACATGCAATCATGTAAGGTTTGGCTTCTGAGGAGGATAAACTGGTCAGTGATGACTCTGTGTGGAATTAAATTGAACTTCTTTGGTGTCTTTTGCCCAATGCCTAAGAAGGCAGCCCCTTTGGATTGCTATTAGTAAAGTAGTTTTCACACATTCCTCTGTTCCAAACCATCCTGGAGGGAGCCACTCACCGCCATGCACTGCTTCAGGTAGCTGAAAACTTTGACTTTCAGGGGAAATGACTCTCCCCGGAAAACAGAATAGGGCAAAGTGGGTTCCACGAAGAAGGGCTTGAAGCTCCGCAGGCTGGTGGTCTCTGAGATTCCCAACCCATGGCTCTCCGAGGTGCAGAAGGTCATGGCTCTCCAGTCTGTGATACTGTCAGGTACTGTGACAGCTAGCTCAGCAGCCCCTGAATCACTGAGGAGAAAACAGAGTGGAAGAGATTGTCCCCACCCCAGAAAGATTTCTCTTGGAAAGACAAATGCAGAAATTCAGACTATGAAATGGAAGTGCATGTGAAGGCGTGGGGATTCCTGGGAAGTAGGACAGAGGTATGGGAAGGATAGCAAATAGGTGGACAAAGAATGACTGAGAGGAAAATGCAATCCAAAATTTGCTTCTCAGCAGTTTTGCACCTGGAATTCTTCTTTTGTGTGGGCACACAGGGCTCACAGGGGTCTGTGTTATACATCCAATCTGTGTCATGGAGCATTGTGTGACACTTCCTATTGGGAAGGTGTGGAGACAATGGAACATATCTCTTCTGAGGTACATATTGGTAGGATAAAAGGTAACACACAGTAGGAACATGGGAGATTCTGACCTGACATAAGAAAATACCATGAGGATGGTCAAACACTGAAACACAGTTTGAGGCATCTCCATTCTTGGACATACAGGGTACTTGACTAAAACTTTATCTAGCTGGACCTGCCTCGTGTAGAATGTTGAGCTATGGACCTGTGGAGGCCTCTTACATCCTGCAAGGGTCTGTAATGTTAAATTCCCAGAAGCATTTGGAAAATCTCAAGCAGAGACAGGAACTGAACCAAAACGCCATAGTCCTTATCCACTTCTTCACATGTCCTTAAATTGTGTGCACGGAAGGCAATAATGCCCTATCTCTTCTCCTGCCCATTCCCTCTCCTGTGTCTGGTAGGAAGTCTGTATCCCTGTGGAGCCATAGCCCATGATTACTCACTTGATGGGAACCAGAGTCCAGATGAATGTCTCTGGGAACCAGGTACGTGCTGGTGCTGACTCGCTGCCCACCTCAGTGTGCTCGGCCTCAGCAGCTTCAACAGCAGCATCTAGTTCTAGGTACAAGTCCTCCAAGTCTGCCAGCTCGTCAAAAGCTATTGGGAACACAAGCATTCACCCAAAGGCAGAGCAACTGGGAAACCATGATAGAGTTCAGCCAGGAAAAGCCCAGTTCTCCATCCCTCCCACTCCCACCCCAAACCCCCTTGTCCTCTCCAAAATGTCCTCAACCTACTTCACTATTGTCTTCCACAAGACAACCCAGGAGACCAGGGAGATTCCAGCATATGTGTGCTCATCCATGAGACATTTTACCTGCTCACAGTTTTGCTCTCATTCCCTGAAGAAAAGCCTAGATACTGACCAATGCCAATCTTGGCTCATTCTCTGGTTTCCAGAAGGACTTTTCCTAGTTTTACAGATAGATTTTCTCTCCTGAGACAGATGCCCCACTTCGCCCCTTGACCATACTGTCTCCCTGCTCAGCGGCTGAAACTTCCAAGCAGGTTCTTCCCTGCAGCCACCCCTCTGCCCCTCCAGTGCACTGGACACACACACACACATGCCAGGGACTCTCCCCTCTCCCTGTGGAGCACATCTCCTGTGCAACCTCCCACTCATGCCTGTAAGCCATCCCCAGCTCCTAAGTACACTGCATGTTCAGCTGCCCATGTGCAGCCCATATGTTACCCGTGATCTCCAAAGAAACAGGAAAAATCGAGATGTACACATGTAGTCGTGGTCAAAAGTGGTCCGGGTGTGGCATTCAATTGGAGACTTGATTTTAAGGCTGGTTAAAAATGTTAGACCTGCATTCTGGAGGAAAGAAGGGGAAGAAAAGAAGTTATATTTTTTGGAGGGGGTGATGTGTCTGTGTCTTCCCCTGCCTCCCAGCAAATCAGCCACCTGTGTTGTTGCACCTCAGCACAACCTACAAATTTATACAGTGAGAGAATGCAGAACTGTCCTGCTCCCAGAGCCTGGTCCTCATGCCAAAGGATTGTGGGGGTGACCACTCGCACATGCATGCCTGCACACAAAGTCATTATTTTGGCACCACAGTTTGCTGCCCACCCTAACTCAGACTTTTCCAGTCCTTCACTGCCATTCCGTTCTACTATTCTTTCCCTCCTTTCCCTAGGTCCCCCTTTTCTCTCAGGCGCTTTGCTTTTCCAACCTCCAATCTTCTCTGACACAGGCTGACACTCCACTCTGCATCCAATCCCTAGAACGTCTAAAAGGGACTAATGGGGAGTTGGGTACTAGGAATCTCCCTGATCAGTGGGAATTTATCGTGCTGGGAGCATAGGGTGTCATTGACCTCTTAGTTCAGAAGCTTGGCAAATTCAGATTGTGAAGTTGACGGCATTTACAGGAAAGAGTCTGTGAAGCCCAGTGCTAACCTGGGATATAAAAGGGCTCGGCTCTGATATTTCAGGCTTTCTGGAAATTAGATATACCTTCAGAAGTTCATAAACATCTGGCTGGGACACTGCATAAGAGTATCTGTCGTACATGAACGGTGATATTGCTCCTGGTGAAAGGGTGGTCTGAGAGGCATCAGTGATTCCTGGGCTCTTGTGGATAGTGCAGTAGTCACTGTAGACATCTGTGAGGGTGCTGAGCTGCTCCTGAGCATAGCTGAACATATTAAACACCTGTAGACAGAGAATGAAAACAGTATAGGTCAGTGTGAGAGGTGGAGAGATTTTCGTTTCCATCCAGAGATTTCCTGTGACCTCAGAGGCCAAGCTCAGATCCCGCCTTCACAAAAACCCAGCCCCAAGGGGTTTTCAGTTTTATGGAGAGCCTCCACAAATTTTGGATGTATAGCATCAGAGAGGAACATGAGCCCCTCTGGGGTATGGGTGAATAGCTGTGGCACTTCTAGCTTAATAACTGTACCTGTGAACTCAATGCAAACACTAAGGACACCTTCCCTGCATGAGTCATTGGACAGCTTCTTGTCTGACTGAAGGCGTATCCTGGATCCACCAAGACAGTCTCAAAGGCAATTCAGGTGTCTTTAGACCCAGGTATAGAGGAGAAATGGGACCCTTCCACTGCCAGTACATCACTTAGAGTCCAGTCTGTGCATGGAAGGACTGTCTGGTTCACGTGAGCTGGAACAAAGACATGGAGCCTATCCCACGTTCAGTATTTTTTTCGAACATAACTCTTTTTTAGAGCACTGTCATGAATTGGTTCAGGAGATGGATGTCTTTTGCCTTCTGCTTGCCACTGTGGTAAAGCACTGTAAGTTTAACAAGGATGTGACTTTGGGCTGTAGCTGGGGATGACAGTGGGTTATTCTATTAGATCCCTCTGTAGACACTGGAAATTTTGGCTGGTGTTTGATGTTGGCCTTCATTTTTTCTCATTAAACCATGCCCTGTCCCCATTCAAGTACTTGTTGGTATATCCACCGTGCCTTATTAACCAGCAAGGGTCAGCACTGAAGTGACTCACACTATCCCTGGACAGCTCAGCCTCTGGCCTCAGGAGAAGGACACTTTCATCTACTGCACGGATGCTGCACAGGGAGCCTGGTGCAGCCTGCAAATGGAGACGGACAGTCGATCCTGGGAGAGCCACTGCGTCTGAGAAGCCAAGCTTCACCTGAAACCACAGAAGAAAGAGGGACTGCAGACACTGACAGATGAAGGAAAGGGGAAACTGTGGTTATTGGGTTCTGCTGGATATCTATTGCCAGTGTGCAGATAATTAGCCATCCTCCAGCCAACCTGGCCCTTTATGTTTTGCACACTGCTTACATGGTTCCTGAAGCAGCTGGAGACTTTCAGACGGAAGGTGTCAGCTGCCACTTGTCCCTCCGGGAAGGCAATGTAAACAAAGAGAGTAGCCATGGATGAAATGAGGTCAATGGGCAGAGTGACGTTGAAAGCCCCACTGTATTGATCTGAAGGAAGAAGGAAAAATTGAAGAAGTATAGGAAGATGCAAGGAAGTCTGCAATCCAAGGATTACAGCAGCAATGTGCTCCCCTTCTGTAATACTTCTGTACAATTTCTTGGATATAACTATTCTGCCTTGCTTCTGGTGAGGACACAGCTAGACCAGGATGTAGGTTAGTGCCATTTTATAGCAGTGACTTTACATCATAAAGGGTCTTGGCAAAAGTGAGCACTTGGAAGAGAAATGACTTTCCACTTGAGCCCAGAAAGAAAGATTCCATAAGTTACCTTGGAAGTCTCTGATAATTTCCTACTTGGCAGATAAACTCTGACAGTTTCATCATTTGATCAGGAGGGGAAAAAAAAGGAAATTAAAAGGCAGAAATAATATAGCATATTTCATATAGGGGTTTTTGTGCCAGCTCTGTGGTTTTCTGTTGGTCTCAGATCTCTTTTCTCTCCTTCTCCATCTACCCTGGAAGGACTTTCTTGCTGGGTCCTTAATCTGTTCCTGGTAGTTAGATGCTCTTACCTGACGGTGGATCAAGAGGCACTGTTGTTTGGCCATGATGCACAAGGGACCCTCTGGCCATAACCTGCAGGGTAATGAGCAGAACAAAGGGTTCAGAGTGCCTCTGCTCCACGTTTTTGGGCCAGCAAAGGGCGCTGTGCTGACACAGACCCGGCGCAGAGCTGCCCTCACTGGCGCTGCCCCGCACTCACCAGGTGGTAGAAGCGTGCCGTGGCAGCCCCATGGCCCAGCTCTGTGGCGAGTATGTGGTAGTGCACGGTGACCTGCTGCACATCCCCACAGGCTGGCACTGCCTGCACCGGCTGGATCCTCACAGAGCTGCGGCTGGAGGAGTAGAAGGCCCTCAGTGGGAGCGATGCCGTGCCGTAAGACACCTTCACATTTTGACCACTCGAGTCCTCTGGCTGGGACTTTGCCTGTGGCACAGAAAAAAGTGTCTGAGGATTTCTTGCATCTCTCCCTATGCCAAAACCAAGACTGACTGAACAGTGGGCTCTGAACTATCCCAGGGAAAGGTGTCTATTTCCACATACTCCAAGTTCAGTCTCCTTCTGTGGAGCTTGGCATTGCCTGCTGTACCACATTCTGGGATAACTGGTGCCTAAACAGGAGCAGGGAGCTGTGTACCACTAGGGCTTTGGCTGAAGTCAGAAATTATGCAATGCTGCTGCTGCTACCCTGGGAGCAAGCCAGGTCATTAGACCGTGTAGAGTGGCTTATTAGCCCCTGAATCAAACCATTCAACTCTGCTTCTGTATGGAATACGTGGATAAAGTACTAGCGTGGATCTGCCCTGATAATGTATTTCACTCATCAGTGCTGTTCTGTATTTCTTTCAGCACTTCCCCTGATCCATAGGGTAGAGGTGGCAGGGGACAACTGAAGATCAGTAGCCTTACTCAACTTTGACATATGACCTATCTGTACTTAGAGTATAACATTAACATCATTTGGACTTACAGCAAGGTCAAAATCCATCATCTAAGATACCTCTGGTAATAGAGACAGGGCTTGCCTCAAAGTGCTTTGACCTCAAAGTTGGACAGGACAGGCATTAGAAACCTAGCACCACAAACAGACAAGAGAGTCTTCCTTGTTCATGGCAAAGCAGAGGCAAACTTTTCTCTGTCAATTCCCTCTCGGTGACATTCCTGTTTAGCTCCTTACATTCTAGTTACCTGCTTAGCTCCAGATTGATTTGCAGTAACCGGTTCCTAACCTGTAGCATAACTTTACTGCTGTTGTCCCATGCTGATGTCTCTAAGATGAAGGAGGCCATCCCAGTGTCATCTGTGAGGTAGGACTTGGTCTGCTTCCTGCTCCCGTAGGACACTGTAAGAATCACCTTCTTGTTCTTCAAGTGTGTCCCATTGGCGCTTTTGAGTTCCAGCTGTAACGACACAGAGAACAGGCAGAGAGCTGGAGGCCTCAGGATGGAAAATCTACCTCCCAGCAGGAGTCCCAGTCCCCCTCTCTGCAAAGGCACTCTTGGTGAATTTTACCTTGTCCAACCCTTCCCCATTCATGCAGCAGTCATCTCATGTGGCAAAGCTGCAGATCCTGCAGTCACACCTTTGGATAACCTCTTGGTAGATACATCAAAGGAGGGACTGGGACAGCAGATTGTGCTGGCAGCTTTGGGCAGCTCAGAACAAGGGGACCCCCGGGCCCTTCCATGCCTACCACCTGCTTAGGCCCAGCTGCTGGGCTTTCCCTGTTTCTTCCCTTTTCACTCACATTTCCATAGTAGGGAGCCCCTTGCTGATAGTAGTAGCTTGTCCCCCAGAACTGGAGAGTTGTGATATCAAAAGTGACCTTGCAGTTTTCCGTGGTGTTGAACTCCACCCCTGGGAAAGACAGGAGGCACATGCAGGTGAGTATCATGTGTCCCAGCAGGCATCAAGATTGGACGAACTTGGCTAAGGGGTGGACTATCACAGGGGATTGAAGTTTCTCCATGCAACTTCAGGAGTCATTTAACACACACACACTCAGCTATAGTGCCTCCCACATTCTGACGTGACAGAATGACAGCAGTCTCTCAGGAGGTCTCTGTCAGATAGTGCTCAAACACTCTTTCCTGCTTTAAGATGGTCCTACTCGTACTTTTCCTCTTCCATTCTGCTTCCCCCCTCACAGCAATCACTAGAAGGCAACATTTTTCCTTGCCTTTCCTATGTCAGTTCGCAGTCTGCTGTCTCGTCCTGTGTGCCCATCTGAAATCACTGCAGTTGTTTGTTAAGTGAATGTGTGTCTCTGCTTCTGGCTAGGGGCTGCAAAACATTTTCTTGTGAGGAAGGCTTTGCAAAATCTTGTGAGACAGGGAACCTTACAGGAAACCTTATCTCCCTATCTGGGATGTGGAGAGAAATCTAATGACGAGCTAATAACTGTACATAGTCAGGGCCTTGGTTATCCCTAGTTGCTCTGAGTAACTCCTCATTCCAATGGACCATCCTAAATTACGGTTTAAGAACATGAGAACCTGGCCTGGCCCACCTCTATACATGTTTTTAATGCGATGAGAAGACAAGAAAAAGCAGCTCTTGCCCATCTCTGTCAAAACAAAGTGACTGCCAGAGCTGGACTGTCCACAGCAGCTTGTAGAGGAGCAAGCATACTGGTAAAGCTCATCCTGCAACTGGGAGAATATGTTCAATGTTATGATACTTAAAAATGTTGTTATGGGGCTCCCAGGGAAGACATTTGACCTCATGGGAGCCAATGCTGAAAGCTCCAGTGGTTTGATGGGAGGGCACAAGGATCCATAAGGGTTCTTATAGATAAGAACCCGAAGACAAGTATATTTTGTAAGTGTGAAATAAAAGATTTTCCACAAAGCGTAGAATCAGTTTTTTCTACCTGTTCCACTTTCTTTCAGAAAAGCCTCAGCCTCCAGGTTGAAATCATAATTATCACCATGCTTCCGGTGGAAAATCTTAGTATTCACTTCAGTGGAAAAGCAGCCATCCTCATTTGTCTGGGAATATGAAATTGTATTTGTTAACCAATCATGAAGGTAAAAGAGTATTCTGTCTCTTTGGCCCTGGTCCTCTCTTTGGCAAGAGGAGTGGGTGTCTCCCATGCTCACCTCGCCAGTGTAATCCTTACAAATGCTGCGCTTGGCTTTGGAAGACTTGCGGTTGTAGCGGATGTGTTTCCTGCACACCACAACCTTCACGCTACCCTGGACTGCTTTCCCATAGGTGTACCTGGCAAAGGGAGCACAGAGGACTCACACACAAAAACACTGGCTCAAGAGTGACCAATGTCAGCTTTAGCCTGTGATTTGCAGCTGTACAGCTCAGCAGGCTGCAGAATATTCATGGGTCATCAGCTCAGCAGAGGAGGCCAAGAACTAAAAATGACCTCATCAGATTGAGACAGAAGGCAGTGGTGGGCGAGTTCTCTTCGAGTCAACACTAGTGCCACCAGGCAGGGTTATGGGACATTGTGTTGGCCACAAGCCGAGCCATTATTCCTACAACACTGGCACGAATAAGTGCAGCAGAGGTGCTGTATTGTAGGGCTCATGCTACACTGAGGGAATGCACTGCCACATCTTCAGGCTCACAGAGAAAGTAGGGAGAGAGAATATGGAGAAAGGTGAGAGTCCAGGACAACTGCTTAGTGAAGGATGCCAGGGTACCAGCTCTTGGGATGGGGGTAGGGTTGGCAGAGACCATTCTGAGCTCAGTTATTGATGGCTGTGCATTTTCCAAACCAGTAAAAATGCACCTTCTGCCATGGTAAGTCAGCTCACATGCCACAGACGTGGAGATGGAAGTTTTCCTCGAGGATGGTGACCACCCGAGGCATCTGGATGGAGACACTGAACTTGGGCAGCACTGTGTGAAAACAAGAGAAATATAATTCAGTGAGAATAGAAAGACTTCATTTGTTCCAATCCTTCCTAAGTGGTTGTTTACAGAAAAAAAAAAAAATCTCTCCTTTTGTTCCCTGACTACCAGCACAGGGCCAGGTAGGAACACACCAGCAGCCCAGCCAGGGGAATGGGATGGGAGTAGGCAGCTTGAGTCTCCTCCCCAGAGCACAGCTGTGGGACAATGCCTCGGTCCACCCTCAGGACACGCGGAGGAGAAAGCTGGTGGGCCTAGGGGAAGGTCAGTGATTACACCTATGGGCAGGCACTTGCGCTTCCCAGGAGACAGCACAACCAGCACAGCTGTTCACAGCTGCATGGCCCATTCAGCTCTGGTGGGGGGGGGGGCTGGAGGCTGGCAATACACCTTTCTCTGCTGTCGCCAGCTTCCTGGGGCTCTTACCATACTCCTCCACCCTGAAGGTGCGTGTGAGCTGAGGCATTTTGATGGTGTACTCTCCAACTGGTGCTTCTGCAGCCAGCAGGAAGGACAGGTCCACAATGCCTCCCACAGGTGTGACATCCAGCCACTGTGCAATTCGGTTCCCTTTGGGGTCCTGCACAGGGGAAGTAGAGAGTAGTTATTTTTCAGTACAAAACACTCTTTTGCAGGATGTCCAAGATACCAGGGCATGGTCTGACCACATATTCTCTGGTCCTGAGAGTCCAGGTCTATGGCACAGCTGCAGCGCTCAGGTGAGTCCAAGCTCAGTGAGGAAAGTACTTTTCTCCCTGTCTCATTGACAAAGTAAATATATCATATTTATTGTTCCCTGGTGGCACTGCCATCTCTGATTGCTGCAAAACTGTGGTTTACTGCCTGCCTGTCTCACTAAGACAGAGAAGTGGTCCTTCTTAGAGACCTCTGTGGTCACCTGAGCTGGCACAGCCTCCAAGGTCACTATGGAGACATTTTGCCTGAGGCATGAGCTACTGCGGAGTGATTTCTAGGGAATGATGTCTTGAATCCCCAGGGAAGATTTGGGAAATGAGTCCAGGACTCCATGCAGTGGAGCCATTGAGGCCCAGTCATGAAGGACAGTGTTCTCCCACTGCTTCTTCTGGGAGGGCAGGATGCAGAACTCTGGGTACAGCCACACTGCCCAGCTTTGTGATGAGTTGATGGGTGCTTCATGTGGAACAAGTCTGAAACTTGAACTGAACTGCTGTCTGAAAAGGTGAAGCTGGATCAGAGTGCTATGTTTGCATAAACTGGCATAAAGTATTGCATAGATGTCTCAGAAACCGTGTGTTTATGTAATGATTCCTTGCTGGGTGTGGCATGTACATTAATTACTGCCCATTGATTGTTGGGGCTCCGACCTCTCTGCATAGATATTTCAAACCCCACCACCACTTTCAGGTGTCTTGCCTCAGCACAGTGATTACATGGAGCAGATTTTAAGAATAATAGCCTGAAGGCTGCTTTAGGAAGTGTTCTAGCTGTGCAGTCACAACACTAACTGGTCAAACTTTTGTTTTCTGTATGTTAAATATAAAAGCCTCCTTAAGGAAACTTCAGGATCTTCACAAGTCTTCAATTCATAGGCTAGAGGGACTAAAAGTCCAGTGACCACTCTAGAAAGGTTTGCTGGTTTTCAGTGGCACCCATCATTTACTGCAGGGATCCCTGTGTGATCAGTGTCATGACACTGCTCTGCCAAACTTTTGTGGACATGGAAAGAAGGAAGGGCAAGCAGTCAAGTTCCCATTCATTCTGAGGTAACTGAATTTCTGCATCCATATTTCCCCACCACCATCTCCAAACCTGTGTCTTCCCCAAGGTGAGAAGAGTTCACCACTTTCAATAAAGTAGGAGCTTTACCTTCAGTTCCACCAGGCGCTGCTGTGGGGAGGAAACAACAGTTACTGGTGGGATGCTTTCAGGTAAGTTGCCATCCACCTCCATGGTATTTTTTACTTCTCCCAACCATCCATCATTCTTCTCTAAGCAATTCCCAGGGACTGCCCATAACCCAACATCATGCGCAGCTCCTGTTTTGCAGGTGGCGCCCAGCTCTGTTTGTAAGCACCAAAAACAACACTGAGACCAGCTGTACACACATCACCTGGCTGGGCCAAGCACTGATCTAGAAGACATGACACTTCCAGACTTCGGGTATCTTCCCTCTTGACTTACTGTTTCACTGCTGGCAATAAAGTTCTGATCCAAGGTCACAATCCGCAACTTGACTATAAAGCAAAAGGAAAACAGGACTGGCTGAAATGACATCAAGTCTCTCTATAGTAAATAACAAGAACAGATGGCTAAGAAAGATGTGCACATGTGCTTCACTGAGAGGATGTGGGCAGCACATAGAGCCATCCACTCCTAGGCCCATGCCCAAAGCCCTGCTAGGAGCTGGCAGCCTGCTAAAGTGTTAGGAGAGGCAGTGTGGGGCTTTCTGGGAAGGCTGGCTGTGCTGGTGAGAAACAGCATTTTTCTGGGCAGTGGGCCTGTGGTGGGCCCCTCAGTTTTGCCTGCAGTGAAGGTCATCCTAGTGGAAAGTGTGGAGAGGCATGGGGCAAACAGCTGTACCCTGTGGTGATCTGAGCTGTGCTAGGGCAGTGGTGGGACCTGTAGGACTGCAGCCCTCACCTGAGGAAGTCTGTGGGGAAGAGAGGGATTTCGGGCCCTGACAGACAGTCATGGCTTTGACTGGAGCAATCATGAGTATGACACTGGTTTCTAAACCTTTTCTCACACATCAAGGAAAACACACAAGCCCTGTTCACAGTGGCATGCACCACACTGACATAGGAGAGAGGTATTCCCAAACCCCTCAAAGCCTAGAAGGAAGGTGAAACCTGTGGCCCATCTCCCTTCCTGAGCAGGTCCTGCTCAGAGGACTAGAGAGTGCCCCACATTTTGTGGCCTGAGGACCACTTTCTCTCACAAGACATGGCATTCCGTCCATACCAATCTGTCCGGGTTTGTACACAGGTTTGTCTGTCTGGATAAAAGTCTTCTTGTCTGCATGCTTGATGAGGACTTTCTGTTTCTTCTGAAACTCTGAGTTGCCTTCCACAACTGTGATAACAACAAAAGCCACTTCATCAGGGCTTCCAACAGGAGGAGGGACCTGCAGGTATAGTTACAACCATCATTCAGGGTGGATCCCATTCACTGGTCCCGAGGTTTTTGGAAGAACGATTATATTACTTTTGGGTTGCTACAGTTCTTCTTGCCCTGAAAGACCTCACAGAACATTTCAAAAAGTCTTCTAGAAGAGTAAATTATTAGTGGGGCTGCATAGTGGGAAGGACACTGGCAGATCTATGCAGGCTGAAGCAGAAGATTCACTGGCCAGTTAAGATGTCCGCATGGGAAGAGACAGTTCTTTGCATTCCTGCCCAGCAAGAGCAGAACTCATGCAATATCCACCCTAGGGAGAACCCTTGAAAGCATCTTCCTCACCTGGAAGCTTGTGCAATGAAAGAAGTGGAGCTGAGAGGTGGACTGAGTGATCAGAGTCCCATTCCCAGCTCTGCTTTGCAAGGTGACCGACACATGGATCGGGACTGCTTGCTCTCTGCTGAGCTGGAGACACACCGTCTCTGAGAAGGGGTAGTAGAGCTGAGATGGTATTGCCACAGCATAGTTTCTATTGAAAAAGAGAAAGGAAAGGGAAAAAAAAAAGGATCAGGTTAAACTGACTTTCTAAGAAGACAGGTTTTGACCTGTATTTAGGTACTTCCTAAGAGACTTCTGGTCTCTTCATTCCGCTGTCATGATACCAGTGGGACACGACACCACTCTCATCTTCGGGTACTGCAGACATTAACACTGAGGCAGCACTGTATGCTGCATGCACACATAAAAGGATAAAGTCACTGCCTTACAAATTGAAAGTGAAAATAAGGTGAAGGGACCTCCCTACATCACTCAAGGGATTAGCAGCAGCTTGGCTTTCTTGCAGGTTTCTCAAGTCTTCAATGTTTTCACTGAACCACACTAGGTATCACCATCAGTTTTATTGGCTGGTTTTCCTACTACTCTTGGGATCAGAAACAATGCCCTATGTGAGTGACCCAGTATCCCAGCTTCATGTCCCAGACACAGAGACTCATGAGCACCTTCAGCTCCTCACACTCTCGTCCTCTTTGCTCTCTACCTGCTCACCCATCTCTGCATCTGCTCTGAGCTGCATCCATAACACCGAAAAGCTGTTCATAGTTTGTTTGTTTTCATCTTTTACTGCACTGCAGCATCTAGGACCAACAGAAAGCCAACATTCAAGCAGATTTCAAAACAATTTTCACTGACTCCTCCCACTCACTGCCTCTGGACAGGCTCAGCACCAGCATGTTTTGCAGGAAGCAGAGGGCAGGGCCTGCAAAGATGAGAACAGCAGGAGGAAGGGAGGTGACCTGCTGGCAGTTCTCAGCTGGAGCTCAGCACCCTGGCGAGAGGGAGTCAAAGTCCTGCTGGCCAGGAGCCTCTGAGTGCTGTCACACTTGAGTGCTGCCAAGCTGCCTTGAGGATCTCAAAACACATACCAACAACATTTTGTTTTTCCTATTTGAGCTGACTCATGGCACCTCCCTCCTGCCACTTGCGCCAAAGGATGGGATGAGCACTGAAAACTCACAGCCTGAACCTCCCATACCTCCCTTGCACCTAATGATCCTTTACTCTGGAGCATTTTCTTACACCCCTTTAACAAGTCATCCCTTGCCCTTGCCTTTGGAGCTACAAAAGTAATAAAGAACATCTCTAAGGCTGTCATCCAAGGGTCCCAAGATCCAAGCTGGATCATGAACCTACAAAAAAATTGGCCTGCAGGCAGGACAGCAGACAACCTTTTGAAGCAAGTGTTATTTCCATAAAGCAAAGCTTCATGCTGAAGGTAACAGTGGCAAGCAGGGAGCAGTAAAGCACATCCTTCGCATGGGAGCTTGTCAGCCTCTGGAATATGTCCTAGAGGAAGTACTCCCACTGGAAATGTTTTTTAAAACTAGGCTTGTGCACACCACACCACATGCAGCAGGAGGGAACCCAGCTACAACCCACTGACATATTTTTCACTGTAACATCTACTGTTCAAGCACAGTCATGCTTCTGTTTGCACTTGTGCCATGGCTGCAAAAGCAAACGCCTTCAGAAAAGCAGGAACAAGTTCACAAGCCAGGATATCACAGCAGTGCCTGCTGGAACAGGAGCTGCATTCCTGACAAGGTATATGAAGAGAAGCTGTGCTGGGAATTGTCCTTGTCAGAGGTCTGAGAAAAGGCGTGGTGGGAGCAGATGGCCAGCCAAGCCTGAACCAACACACTGCTTTACCAAGAGCATCCCTATCAGATACTTGGGCTCATGCTTGCTCAGTTTGACAAGGTGCTCAGCTTTGCTGGCTGAACTATTGAACGGTGACCTATGACTCTGGGAAGGAAAGCTTAGCCCAAAGAAAGCATATTTTGGAACACAGTAGGAGACATGAGATATTGGCAGGTCAGAATTAAGCTGATGCGGAAAGCTGGCAGTGTTGCTCTGCCTGAGTCCTTGCTGAAATACATGGTCTACATTAAAGGCACTAAAGGAAGAGGCAATTAGCAGGGAGAACGTGGGGAAAGGGCACAGGGAAACCAAGTGAAACCTTGGGAACATGAGAAATTATGCCCCTCTGGAAAAACACCCCTCACCTTAAGACTTCTGTCCCATTTCTGTCATATTGCCACCTGCCCCCTCACCAGGATCCCTTTACAGACCAGAGCACATTTGCAAAGCAGTGAAGTTCTTACAGCATTGCAGGCATTCCAGCCGTGCTAGGCAGGAGAAGGATGCTGCCCCACAGGAAAATGATCCTCCACATAGCTGATTGCAGGTCAAACTCCTCCAAGGAAAGCTTAGCCACTCCTCAGTACTCCATTCGCCCCTGCTTCTGCTGTCTTCCTTCTTCCCCTCATCCAGAGCCGAAGGAGCACGCAGCTCCTGCCCTGACTGGACGCCCGTTCCTCCCTTGGCTTCAAATCCAAGGTGGAAATCAGGCTGCTCGTGGCTGGAATGTGGGCGGGAGAAAGGGGTGGCGACAGTGTTTACTGCCTACAAACCAGAGGCAGCTGCTTCGAGACTTTGCAAAACTTGTTGGTGTTTGTCTGAGAGAGGGCTTGTCTGCCTTATGCAGCACTCCTGGGAGCAGAAGTACTTGCTCACTATATTTGGTACAGGGGTCCGATTTTTTTAAAAGTGTCTTCACTGAGATGTCATCAGAAACTTCTGGATACAAATTAATTCATTGTGATGTCAGTGATTTTTCTCCATGGTTCTTCTTCTGCGGAACTTCTTCTTAGGTATTATTTGGTTCTTACTGAAATTTCACTCTTGACCTGCAGCCTCCAGCTGGACCAGCCCAGGGCTTCACATGCAGCTCTGCCAGTGTCTCCCTGGAGGAAGGGAAGAACTTCAGCATTTTATTACCTTTTGGTTGTCTATCTGTTCTTTGTCTCGTTAGTTTAGACTTGAACTCAAATCCCATTTTACTTTTGGAGAATCAAATGTGTTCCCAGATGAGTGACATGCAGTGCTTTAAACCTGAGGTTTATGTGCAATGTCAGTGCTAGGTTAGAGGCTGGTGTGCCCCTGTTCCATGGGACTGTGCTCTGAGAGAGCGGGTGCTAGGCACACATATGGGGACTGTGCCAAAGTAAATCCAGGGGATTGCTTCAGCCGGGAGCAAGGCACAGGTGGGTGGCAAATTCTCTCTATGCTTGTGTACCTTTGGTTGTGCTCTGCTAAAACACAACAGGGGCCAGGGCAGAATGGGGACATCCACCTTCAAGTGAGGTTGTAACCAAAGGGCAAATTCATCCAAGCCTTGTACACTTCACTCCTGCCACTCAGCAGATGAAAACACAAGGGTCCAGTGCCCAGGAAGAGTCTGGAGGAGACGGGTGGTGGTGTCAGTGGAGAATCACCTTTTGGATGGGGGAATCTGTCAGAAGACTGGGCATCCAGCTTGGGCACATGTAAAGTAGAGATTTGATAAAACATGACTTAAAATGTCATGCTTTCTTTGGAAAGGCCTTACAGTGGAATGATGAGGGGAGTTGGTGTAAGTAGCAGGAACTGCCCTGGAACAGATTCTGTACCCAGGATGATCAGACATGGCTGGGATGTATGGGTGGACAGAGGTAGTGATGCATGGAATGGAGGTGATTTGAAAGGCTTTTACTCCAAGCTCTGAGTAACGACTGGGTGAGGGGAAGATCACCAAAGCTGCTTTTTAAAAGCTGAGGATGCTTTTTACAAGCTGAGGACAGTAGCTCATGTGCAGATTTGGCTCTCATCGGATACTACATCCCGGATCCAGACCAACCACAGATGAGATGAGACTCTCCCAAGTCCCCTTCAGCCTGAGTTAGAGATAAGTATTCCCATGTATCCCTTCTCAGTGTTCTGGCACCTGGAATACCACCTGAATGTAAATGTGGGTGGAGAACTGTGCTGTGTGACCTTCACTCTGCTGCTGGTGGGAACAAGTAAATATTAGCTTATGTCATTAGCCTAGAAAAGATATTATCTCCATATATTAACTCCCCTACTCTTTGAACCTAGGAGTATCTGAGGGGGTATTTAGGATTGCTCCAACCCATCAGTACATGCAGTTCTCTCCTCCAGTGTGGATCTCGTCAGCTGTCTGTCCCAGCCCAAGCAATGGGAGCACCACTGCTCCTCTTAGCCCTGACCCTATTCCCAGTGGCAGCTGCAGCAAGCCTGGAACCGTGAGGCTCTCTCCTTTCAATTT
Organism: Dryoscopus gambensis; assembly: GCA_013389985.1. Lineage (NCBI taxonomy): Eukaryota > Metazoa > Chordata > Aves > Passeriformes > Malaconotidae > Dryoscopus > Dryoscopus gambensis. The sequence continues at coordinate 98,385 of WEIT01025885.1, read as the reverse complement.
CGGGGGGCTTGGTGGAAGGGCCTGTGGTTGAAGGGTGGTGCTGAGGGTCTGCACTCTTTGGCATCACAGAGCTGGATGGTGGGGGCCTGGTTCCCAGGGAGGCTGCGCAGAAGTGGCTCATGCAGAGTCCCGAGCACCACTGCAGGGGCAGCCCCTGGTGCTGGCTTGTGCAGGCACTGCACTGCACACACCACAGAGCTACGGAGGCCACAGGAGTTTTGCCTGCTGGTGGGGTCAAAATCTGGTGTGAGGACTGAAGGCTTATGCCTCAACCACGGAGTCTTTAGCTTCATTGCTCACACAGCTTTGCTCTATGTACTTGCAACTGGAGCATTGTGCATGGGCAGCTGTGTCCTGGCTGGTGGCAAGGTGGTGACACAGAGAAATCAGGAGTTCTCCACACTGGGCATATTCTTCCTTTCTCGTTTGGAAAGGAGCTTAAAAGTGTTAAACTTCCTTCAGTGCAGTCCTCCAGACATTTCTCACCTCTTCATGAAAGCAGCAGAGGTGGATTCTGGCCTGTCCACCTCAGCCTCTGACTTGTTTCTGAACACTCTTCTAGTCACTATATGGTGGTGTTCCCTGCTATCATTCAGCAGTCCCGTGAGGAGAAGCTCTACATTCACTTCAGCTCCTTAACTGAGGCTGTCCACCTGGCTGTCACCTTGCAGACAAACACCCAGAATCACACACTGGTGGAGCAGGATGTGGAGAAGCCAGGCACTTCTCAGAGCATCACCTTCCAGGTGAGTGTAGATGTGGCTACTTATTTGACAGTGGATGCTTTCACCTTCACTTCACACAAGAGCGCAGTACTTCTGTGGTACACTGTCCTTTTCCTTGCCATAGGTTCCAAGCAGGCTAAGTATATTTCCCTACTAGGGCCAGGCAAAATACAACAGTGTCCTGGAGTCTAGGAAAGTAGGGAATCTTTCCTGTGTAGAAAAAACCCTGTTCTTTTGATCTGTATCAGCGCATTTCGTCCTATTTAAAGCGTGGTGCTAAACATTTACTTTCAGTTTACTCAGTGTTTTATCCCTAAACATGCTTGTATATCACAGCAAAATTCAATGTATTGGGAGTACCTTCTTTTCATCCTTGTTTCCTCAGGAGCCTGCCCCTTCAGCTCCAAGAGGACCATTCTGCTCTAAAGCTGAACTACATTGCCAGATGTAGTTGCAGGCTGCATAGACATTGAGCTTGCTTTACTTTAGCTGTGATGGCACTGAACCCACAACGAACTGAATTTCACTGAGGCAGTCTGGGTATTTCAGGAGTGGCTTGAGTTCCTGTCATTGCTAACTGCTCTAGTTCGCTTATCTAGACACGCTGACTACAGAAGCTTCAGCTGCATTTCTGGAGAGCCATGGAGATGTGTGTGGTGCTGAGGCTCTGTGAACTGCCCCTGTCTTCCTCGGCACTGCACAAAGGCACTGTGCCCGTGCTCTGACTGTCCTGCAGACTCAGCAGAATTCAAGGAGGGGCTGTAGTCACTTTTGGTTTTTACGTCAACACAACAATGATTAACTAAGAGTTTGGTGCTGGCCCTTAGGAGAGAGCAAGTCCTGCTTCTAGAAAGCCAAGGAAGTCTGCTGTTAGCAAAAAACAAAAACCACCAAAAAATCCTTTTCCTGCTGAGCTCAGTCTTTCTGATGCTGAGATGTCCTGTGTTCGCCTGATCAGTATCCCATCTCCCATTACTCCAGATCTGACCTTCCTATGGTTTTACCTGGTTCCATAAAACTCTCACATTTATGTTTCCTGGGAGAATTACGTGTCAGTCAGTTCACTCTTAAGTTCATGAACAAGGCAGTGACTGCTTCTCCCTAGAATCACAAGTGGGTTACAGAGTTGTACAGAAGAATTTGGACTCTGAAGTTTAGGGATTTTTAAACAGTGAGATGATGTCATATATCTGGGATAAGATGCAAAGTCTCTGATGATTTTTTTTTCCATTTCCTTGTGTCAATCAACCTAGGTGCCAGACCTCATGTTAATTCCCAAGAAAACAGGTTATTCCAGGACACAGGTAGGATATATCTCTTGTCTGCCTCTCCTCTTGCAAATTAGAGGGCTTCAGCCTCTCCTGTGCCTGAGCCATGTTAATATTGGAGATGCAGGGTGGGAAAGATAGTAAAGATGAAAAAAAAATGTACAAAGAGGCAAACATGACAAACAGAAAGGCAGAGAAAAGAGAATGAAGGAGATGGACAACAAAAAGAAGACTGTGTCTAGGGAAAGGAGAGACTTAAATCACAGAGGATGAAAGAAGGAGGGGGACATTGGAGGTTTTGGAAGGACAAGTGCCTCTGGTTTTCTTTCAAGCTTTTTGTATTCTGAGGTAATTTGGGTTTTTTTTTAACCTGACAGCCAGAGGAGGTGGTTTTTCTGCATGTCCTGATCCACAGTGGAGACAATGTGCTCCTTGAGGGTCACAAGAAAGTTCTGGTCAAGCCCCAGAAGAATGTAATTCTGATAGAGACAGACAAGGGCTTATACAAACCTGGAGAAACAGGTAAGGCAAGGGGGTGGCATATGGATATGGGGAGGGAAGGGTCAAAGTAGCAGCCACACCTGGAGGGAAGATTTCACCGAGTGCAGCAAGCTAAGGTTGTTGGAGATGGAAGGAAGCAGATCTCTATTATCCAGTGTTTCTAGGAACAGTCTGAGTCAGGATGTTCCCCTCCAAGGTGTGCTACACCAAATTCCCAGCTCACTGCTCCTGGGTGTTTTGGTGTCATATCCCTAGTGAGACCTAAAAGCAAAGTCAGGACTCTCCAGGACACTGGACAGCCTTGAAGACTGTTGTTCATATTTGAGTAAAACCTGGAGTGCCAGTTCCAAGATGTAGAATTACAAAGTTACCCTACAGTCTTCACACTGTGAATGGAATGCAGACAGACCCCGCTACAGACAACCCCACTGTTTACCCCAACTTTATAATCTTTCTGAGGTAAAGACAGTGGGTTTCTGCAGCACATAGGTGTGTGTAAGCCTTCCAGACAAAGCCCTCTGGGGTGGGAGATGCTGGAGCGGGCTGTTTGGGGAAAGACCTGAATATCTCTGAGGTAAACAGAGAGATATGGATACTGGAGCACAGGAAAGGAGTAGGTTTGTGCAAGGACATGTTGCAGCCAGCATGCTTTACTATGTTTTTCTTTGTATCTACAGTGAAATTTCGAATTGTGAACCTTGATGAGAACCTTAAGGTCATTAAAAATGAGGTGAGTATCACCTAGTTCCTTTCTAGAAGTAGGAGCTTCAGCGTGAGACGCATTGAGAGGCTCATGAAAGAGACATCTCCCTTCATGCCTGTTAAACCATAAGAACAAATTATCTTTGGAGTAAACCGCTCAATCACTGCTCATTTGGAGCAAGAAAGTGTAAGCTGGCACAGAGGGAGGAGGAGATACACTGTGGGGTCTGGATGGGGCAGACATTTCTGGTCAGGGACCCGTGTCAAGCAGCGTTCTTTGTACTGGTTCACATGGATGCTGTTTTACAAAACTGAGATTGTGTTTCTCTTGTTTTTACAGTATTCCCAGATATGGCTGCAGGTAAGTGACAAAGAAGTGACCAAAAGGATGTGTCTGTCTCTTCTACTGTGATCTTTCACTCCCAGAGTTGTGCCACAAATTCGTAAGGATGTAGTTATAGTTCAGGTTCAGCTGAAGGTTTTTCTACGTGGTCAGCCTGGGTTTCTCATTCAAACCAGTACCTCTGTGGTGCACATAGCTCTGCTAGAGGCAGGGCAGTACTGAACCTTTGCACAACACCCTGTCTGCATAGAGCACAGAACATGGGGACAAGTGCTCAAAAGATGCAGCACAGCTGCTTCTCCTTCCTAGGATGTTATGATGTTGCCACTTCCCAGTAGCTTTACTGTTCTTGGCAGCCTTTGTAATGCCAAAGCTTACTAAAATAATACTGGAGGGAAGTGAAGGTATCTCTCCTGGTGATCTGGAATCTTCTCTACTGGGTCAAGGGTAAGATCTTGTAGTGCCTTCTTGTGCCCGAGTATGGCTGGACCTGCCAGGTACCTGTGCTCCCAACATGGTGACTCTGTGTGTCCGTTCCCAAACAGGATCCTGAATACAACCGTATTGCTGAGTGGCTGAATGTAAAGTCAAATCACGGCATTGTGGATCTATCCTTCCCCTTGGCATCTGAAGCATCCCTTGGGAGGTATACCATCTCAGTGCAGCGGGACATGGCTCGAAAAACCTTCACTGTTGGGGAATATGGTGAGACTTGAACATCAGAGGGGAGGGAAAAGCAGTGTGGGTAGCTGGAGGAGAGAGCTGGGTGATGCAGCCATGTTCATCCCACCTTTTGTCTTGGAAGAATAACAGAGTGGGGACAAGGAGGGATGGGTCTGTGTGCACACCTCACATGGGGCTGGAGGTTCTGCAGCTGCACAGGGTGCAAAGGAGAAGCTGTGGGCTGACATCTCATTCTACCTGCTTCTGGGCCCTGTAATGAGCACGATTTGCTGCTCATTGTTACCCTTTTCTAGGCTAGGTTTGCCACTACTCCAGTCAGCTTCTATAATGGGAAGTGGACTCATGTCTTGGTCCCATTAATTGGCATTGGAAGACAAAACCCTGTGCCATTTAAGTGTTTACACTTGACTGAGCTGGAGTAGAAGGCAGTCCCATGTCCAGTTGTAGCAGCAAATACAGCGTGGTGTGGCTGGAGGGAGTAACCCTATTGCAGCACGGTGATGAACAACTGGGGACATCACTGTCTTTCCCTCATCTGGACTGCAGCTGTAACACAACTTCTGTCAGTGTCCATACTCATCCATACCATCCATTGGTTTTTTCCTCGGTCCTTGTCTTACTCTCTTCCATACAGTGCTGAAAAAAATTGAGATGAAGATTGATCACCCTCCACATATCACTACAGCAGATGAGGAATTTCAGCTGGATGTCTGTGGCAAGTGAGTACATGATACTGTTGTGATCTCTGCCCTTTGACTCCACTGCCAGATTGCTCATAAATGAGAAGTAGTCTTCCACTCGTCAGTATGATCTTTGTGCATTACCCTGTGTCTTGGGGAGACAGATCACTCTGGAATGGGCTCCTTCTCACACCTGGACACTTACTGTGAGGCTGAAGGACACTAAGGGCGCTGGGTATATTGGGTGGAGAGGGATGCAAAATCATTTTAAAGCATGCACAAACAAGGTACAAAACAAAGCTCTCCAGGCTCCACTTCCCCTGATGAGGATGGAAGGTGTCCTGGATCACTATTTCTGCTGAGAGTCAGCAGAGTGTCTTTTGGTGAATGTTTCTCTCTTTTGACATAGGTATACTTATGGGAAGCCTGTTCAAGGGGAAGTAGAAATTACTGTTATGACAGTCTCCCAGGCCATGCAAGGCAATTTTACAAGTTCTGCGATTCAGAAGCAAAACAGCTGGGTAGGTAAACAAATAGGAGAGCAAAAAGTATCATGTGCTGGAAATGTGTTTCTGCCCCCTTAACCTGCCTCAATACACCTCAGATGGGCACCAACTGGTTTAATCTGGTGTCTTCCTATTTGCTGGGCATGATCAGCCCATTGATTCCTCTTGCCATAACCCTGTTGCTTGAATTAGTGCTCTAGCTGCGCGTACCTGACTCCGTGCTTCAGGAGAAGGTGTAAGCTATGGAAAGCAGTGGTGCCTGGCACCTTTTCCAAGGGTCTGTATCATACTGGATGCAATCAGATCACCCCATCAGGTGGGGCTATTCAGATCACTGGCCTATTCAGCCGGTGACCACTCCGACCAAAAAGCAGGCTATCAGAGCATCACATGGGCTGTGGATCCATGCCCTGCTTCTTGCGCTATCCCTGCACAATGGGTCATCTTAAGCTTGCTAGTGTCTGGTCTGAAATTACGTCCATTGCTGGTTGCACTTTCTTCCCATCTGTGTCCATTATATATTTGTGGTTAAGCTTCAGAGTTGTTTTTTTCCCACGGGTTTCAGATGCAGCTCTTTTGGCCTGAGAGCCACAGGAAAATATTTCTAAATGTCAGACCAGCCAGCAACAAGCCAGAATATAAAAATCTAGCTGGATTGCTGCATCTTTTAAAATGCACTCCAGCTGGAACGCTGTACAGTCTTAGCTGTGCAAAACACCAGCTGAATGCCAGCTCCACATGGCATGTAAGAGGCCCTGGAAGGTTCTGAGGAGCACTTCACAGGCGTGGCTAGAAACACTGCCTGTACCCGGGCTCTGCCTCAATGCTTGGCAAAGCCCTTGCCATCTGTACCTGGCAGGATGCCCGTGCTTAATATGGCCATGTCACAGGAATGGTCATGTCTGGAAAGCCACACTGTCAGGCTTTATTCATCAGGGCCATAGCATTTCAGGGAGACCTTTAGCTCACATAATGAAATTCATGCTCTCTCAGCTATGAGATTTGGGCTGAATCCAGTCTCATGAGTTTGTCTGTGACATAATTAACCCTTATGTGATTTGCCTTAAGTACTTTTTTTTTTGCCACTTTTTTGGTGACTGTTTAATCCAAGCATATTGATTTTCTTTTCTGCCTAAGGTATCCATGATGGGTTTCTGCAGTTATGATTTGTGAACGTTCCTCTGTTCCAAAAAATATCTGGAAATACTTCTTTAGGATTGCCTGGCATCTATGGAACAGTTTGTCTTCCTCCATACCACGCTTTTCTGTCTGTTCTCCTCTCTCTCTGCAGACAAATAAGGATGGCTGTGCTACTTTCACAATTAAGACAGAAGCTTTGGAAATAAATGAAGCTGACAAGCATGTACTTGCAGCAGGAAAAATGGTGGAAAATGGAACAGGTACTGGATAATATGTGGAGCATTCTCTTTTTCACAGGCAACACTTTTGGTTTTGGTCTTTCTGTGGCAGTGGAATTTCATTTGAAAAAGTAACCTGAAGGTTCCCAAATCTTCTGTCATATAATAGTCTCTATTCTAGTACCTCTTCTGTTTTCACCAGATTTCCTAATCCTCTCCACTGTTCACCTCCCGTAGCATGTGTATAACTTTTTAGTGATTGCCTGGACACCAGGGTGTTCCTCAGCCAGCTGCAAACTGCTGGACTGTTTATAACTAAACAGTCATCTAGTTTCCCTTTATCTTCAAAAAACATGAACAAATAAACATATAAATAAATACTTATGGGCTATGATGCCTCATGTCATGAAGCAGGAAGCCCAGCAAGGTTGAGGGAATCATATCCTAGAAGAATGTCTTTTCTCCCCTAACTTTAGAGCTTGTAAATGTTGTAGGTAGTGTTGAAGTGCCTTTTTGTCTTCTGCTTCTCTAAGAGCACTGCTTAGGATCCAACAGATTTTTCATCTTCCCACCCAGGAGCACGTTCTGTGGACAACGCTGTCATTCCTGTTGCAACGATAATGAAATCTGTACAGTTTATCAACCTCCATCCATTCTACAAACGTGGGATACCATACACAGGGAAGGTAACACTCATGGATCCCTTCTCTGCTGAGAATACGTCATAGATATAACTTTTTGCAGGTAGAAAGCAACAGTCTCCAAGAAAGTAAATGCTGCTCTGCTGGCACCCAGAAACTAGGAGTGAAGCCTCCTGTAGAAGAAACTTTTTCTCCCTATCCTATCATAGTATATTTCCTGGACTGGAATTCTGGGGCCAGCTGCAGTTTCTGGAGGCTTCCCCAGGAGCAGCTCCTGAAACTAGTCTGTGCACGTGGGATGGGGGTGGCCTCAGCAGGCACACAACAATCCCTCGGGACAAATGCTCATGGTAACTTGGTAGAAATCTCTAAAGCCTTGCATATCAGTTCACTGGCAGTCATTTCTGACTCAGGTCCCCTGTGTGATGCTAGGACTGCTGTCCTTGGGCTAGAAACACTTTCACCTGGGCCAGTACTCACCCCAGCATGAAGAGCAAGGAACAGCAAGAGTTAAGTTGTTGGAGACAAATCTCTTTCTGATCATCAAAGATCCTGCAGCGTTGTCCAAGAAGCAGCTCGGGATCTGAGGAATTCACCTTTTCCCCCAACAGAGGTGTCTCATTTGCCTGTATTACCATTTTGTTCCAGTCCTGAACAGCTTCAAACTGTTGGTTTTGTGTATTTATTGGACTTTTATTTGGATCCTTCCAACCTGAAAGCTAGAAAGGCTGCGGGAACCCAGTGATAGAAGCAATTACTATTAAGCACTGGCAGTGCCTCAGAGTGTGGCACAAAATGGTATTAACTTCCTCCCCTTCCCTACAGATGTTCTGCCACAGTGCACAGTCTCCCCTCAGAAATGAAACAGTCCATCTAATAGCTGATGTCAATGATGAGGAGATACATCTGTCACTCCTCACAGATGAGAAGGGGGAAGCTCACTTCACACTGGATACCACCAGCTGGAACAGCACGATGGTTTCTCTGAAGGTGAGTATCAGCCACTGAAAATCTTTTGTCTGGTGTGGTTTGTGTCCCATGAAAAGATAAAAGTGGAAAAATGAGGTTGTGGTCAAATCTACTAGGCTTAGATTTTTTGCTAAAACTTCATAAGAGAGAATCTCGTAAGAGACTTTTAAATGACATTTCAACAAATTATTTTAAGCATGCAGGTGTGCAGTCTGCCATCAGCTCAGGTGATAACAGAGTTTCAGCACGTGTACAAGTTCCCTTGCATCACTTAATACTAATTGTATTGCCACCTTCTGTTTATGTGCTTGAAGGGTACCTACAAGCCTCCAACAGACGACAGTCCATTTACTGCTGAAAGTGAAACAGAGGACAGCTTCCACTGGCTGAAACCTTTCTACTCTGAGAGCAACAGCTTCCTTGAGATCAAGGCCAAGAATGATGTGATGTCCTGTGATCAAGAGCAGGAAGTGCAGGTGGATTATATCCTTTCCCAGAGTAAACTCAGCTCTGAAGAAGACCACATTGATTTCTACTACTTGGTGAGCACAGAAGACAGATGATTCTCGGGGTGAGGTTATGCTTGCTGGCATTTTACCCTTTTCTCAGAGCACAGAGGTACTCAAAGGAAAGGTAAAGCTAGTCCTAGACGGTCAGTTTGTGACTTCTCTTCTGCCCAAACCTTCACCTGCTTTCCGGTTCCTGGACCTGCTCCTAGCCCCCAGCTGCATTGCTTTGTTATCTGTGTCTTGACCTAAGCTTGGGCAATAGATGCCTGCCATTTGCTCTACTTTCTCTTCTGTTCACATGGATGGCAGTGGAGGCTAGCCTCAACTCTACCCGGAAGGTGTGCCCCAGATGTCCATCTGTGTCTGGGGCAATCTGTCTGAGAAGTAAGAGGCAGTCTCTGGGGCACCTGACATTCCCCCACCTGTTCTTTGCAGGAAAAGCTTGAAAGGCCCTTGCACGGGGCCTTGATGCACACCAGAGCTATGTAATAGTGTTTTGATGAAGTCCACTTTCAAGAAACTGAGTCACAGCGAGGGTTTGACTACAGCCTAGCCGAGAGGTTATGACTATCTTAGTTACTGAACTGGATTCACTCATACAATCAAAAAGTTCTGCATCCAATAATGCAAAGATCTGAGTTTGCTGGGTCTTAAGAGCAGCTGCCGGTAGCTTCAGAAGTACCTCTGGCTTTCCGTGCAGCCACACCTTCTCATGGCCTAGCCAACATCTCTCAAGTCCTACTCAGCTATACCATCATCATCTCTGCTGCAGAGTTCTGGGAATCATGTCCTGACAGAGGAACTTCTGGGGCAACATTTGTCAGACGTCATTCTCTCTTCTCGTGTTCTTTTCACACTGTCCTCACGGTCTCAGAATTCAGACCCTTGAATGGCACTTCTCTTTGCTTTTCAGGTGATAGCAAAAGGGGAGATCCTTTTCAGCAGAAAGAAGAAGGTGCCAATTACCCAACATCAGAGTGAGTAAAAACATGAGAAGTTAAGTGCCTCATAACACACCGCAGAAAACTGACCACTCTCCAGTGACTTTGTCTGCAGGTGTTATTCTTATCCACAGGTGGGAGATATTGAACTGAGTTCTTAGTGGTGGTTCTCCTCCTAAGATCAACACAATGTCCTCTCAATTCAGTGTCTATCTAGGCAACTGTCCTCCTTCTGTCTTGTCTAATCGATCTAATATCCAATCTTATGACTTTGCTGCTAACTTGTACTTTGGAGAAAGAAATGGCTGGTATGCTTGGTTTATTGTTAATTTGCGCCATTGTCTGTGTGGGGTGTTCTTATCTGCAGGCAGAAATTATTAAGTCTCCTCTTTTGATTCTTAACATGTGTCCCACTCCAGTGAGCTGATTTGTTTGGATGTTGTCCCTCTCTTCCTTGCTGCTGTCTTGTGCAGATCTGCAGGGCTCCTTCTCATTGACTCTGCCTGTTGGCAATGACTTTCTGCCTGACATCAAGCTTCTGGTGTATGCGGTCTTCTCGGACGGAGAGGTGGTGGCTGATGTGGAGCAGTTTGAAGTAGAAATGTGCTTTAGACATAAGGTGAGCAGAAACAACACAAGGAGTGTCATAGCATCATTGATGTGCCTTGGTCTGCTGTGGCTCCTGGTCCTGTTTCATCCTCATCCAAATGGTGAAAGCTGGATATACACAAAACCGGATGCCCAGTATTTTTGGCTGGGAAACAAGACAGGAAACCTCCTTCTCCCTGAATTCCTAGTCCTGCTCTCCACAACACCAACTGGCAAGCTTTGCTCAAGGAGTAAACCAGGTCCCCTTGAACTCTGTTTCCTCCCCCCGTTCCCCATGACTGACTTGTAACGCACTGTCCCTCATACGCTCCCTAACACAGAAGAGAAGCCTGTCTGCTTAGCTCCTTGTGGTAATTCTGGATCAGGGGGTGGTGGATGTGTGGTGGTGGAGGAATTCTGGCTAGGGCTGTGTGCACTGCAGCCTCTTCAACCTTCCCACGGGATTTCCAGGATGGCCTGATTTAGCACCTCATCTCCCTTCCCTATCTCATTTGAAGTCTTTGCCTCTGCTACCCAGACATAAAAGAGTCTCAGTGTCCCACTCTCCAAGGCTAAGCCCTCAGATCCTGTCTTCTTTTGCAGGTGGCGCTGGAATTCTCACACAAGGAGCAGGTCCCAGGATCCAAGGTCAGACTGAACCTCAAGGCTGCTCCAGGGTCCTTGTGCTCTGTGCAAGCTGTTGACAAGAGTGTCCTCCTGAGGAAGAACCAAACCCTAACAGCAGACAGCGTGAGTGCAGCCTGCCATGTCCAACCCCTAATGTCTGCCTGCCTTCTGCTGCCATGCATGGGTGAGAGGAAGCCCACAGTACATCCCAGGACAGCTGCAGTGTTAGGTGGCTGCCCTGCCATTCCCCTTCCTCAGCCTTTTCTGACCAGTTATGGGGTGATCATGTTCCTCACCATCAGGTCTGTGCTGTGAGCCTGTGCCTGAAGGGTAGTGGATGCTACATGGCACTGCAGGGGTAGGCAGGGAGAGCTGCTTCGGGGAGATGCTGGTGCTTCCTGCTTAGAGGGAGAGTGCTTAGCAGCTTTCCTCACATCCACATCTCTGTTCTGCCATCTTTCACCAGTCAGTGAAGTTAAGCCTTTGAAATGGAACTTTGCCCCAGCAGGGTCCTCCTATCCCTCTGCCCCAACCACTGCTGAATTATAACCATAATCAGTGGTTCTGAGAAGTTCTTTAGAAAACAGTAGCTAGACGAGAGCACCCAGAGCACACAGTGGCTGATGAAAAGTGGTCAGTATTTTGTAAGCACCCAGGTGGATTCTGAGAATCAGAAGGGTTGGAGACACTTACCTTAAATCAGCTGTGTGTTTCAGAGGAATGAATTAAAAACTTGGAGCAAAAATACTGCAAAAATTGAAAATCCTAACATAAATCCACACTGTGTGCCAGAGATAACAAAACAGGTATATGCCTCATGCAGAGTTGTAAGTTAAATTATAGCAGTCCAGCATGTTACAAAGAAGCCTCACCAAATCCAGGGGGTTGCACCACACCTCTTGATAGGGCCCACAGTGTGATCTGGTGTTCCATTTTATAGGGATGCTGTCCTAGTGCAGAGCACTTGCATCATCTGCTAACAGGTATTTAAAGTGGTAATCCTTAAATGTGTAGGTCAGATATGTCAATGCCTTGTGTCTAAACTGAATCATGCATTTTTATCCTAGTTTTGCACCCTAGTGTTGAAAGGTTTGAACTGTCTTGGAGATTAAAAGCTGCTTCTCTGCATCCACTCCTTGGATATATGTTCCTTAGTATATATTATCCTGTATATGTCCTTTATATTATGTCCTTTAGTATAAGCTGGGCCACTGCCAACTTCCTCAGCTCCAAAGCTCTTCAGTATGTAACAGAGGGCTACAACCCAAAAGTTTGACCCACACACATGCTTGTTGGCCAGCTCCTTTTGAAGACCTCTGTTTCTCCACTGCAGCTGTATGACAAACTCTTTGAAGACAGCTTCATGATTGGAGGGCGAGGCTTGCCTTACCGCTTGGAAGACTTTGAGGCATATCCCTGTCTGCCCCAGCAGCCCAGCCCCCACAAAAAGGCTCGGATGGGTGCACCATGGTACCAAAGTGAGGCTGATGTCTATAGTCTGCTTAAGGTGAGTGCCTACACCTCCTCTAGACTTTTCCTGAGTTAGTGAGTTCCAATATGCCATACTGAATGCCTACAAGAAGTCATCTGTTCCTTGTTGTTCCGTGTAGCCACACTCATTTGGGGACAATGGGGAAAGCTGGGTAAGCACAGTACAAACCACCTGATTAGAGAAAGATAGACAGTGTAAAAATGAACAAATTTACTTTAGGCTACCATAACTACAAAGAGGGAGTGGCAAGAATACAGCAGTAATACCTGACACCTCACCATATTCTGACCAATCACCACTTGGCTATTATTTTATTTACAAACTACTTTACTCTGTGTTTCACCGAGTGTCTCCTTAACTTGTCCTTAAAGCATTTTTAATAGAAGGAAGTCTTTCACAATTTGGCTTTATAGATAACTGTGAAGACAAACAACGAAATAAACTAATGTGCTAACAAGCATGATAGCCAGAAAAGTGTTAACATGTCTGCTAACTGAAATGCAAGAAGTGCTGCTTCTGGCAGAATGCTCTTTTAAAAGATATATGCTAGTAGAAGCACCTTAAAATAGGAGAGGAGGGTAACAACACACTGAAAACAACCCAACAGGTAGTCTGAATTGCGTGGGTTTCTTGAGTTGGCAGAACTCTACCATACAGATACCGATCTTGATTCCCTTCAAAAGGCATGTTACAGTGCTGTCTCCTAGATGGTTGTTCCTTAGACTGTGTGTCATTGCTAGGGTCGGGTGTATGAAGTGCAGATCTAGTTGAAATCTACTTGTATGAGAAGTAATAGTTGGTCCCAGTATTCCTCAGAAACTGATTTCCATTCCTCATGCACTGGCCAGAGTCTGAGCCTGTAAGTTTATGCATATAGATATAAACAAGCAGCATTTAAACGTGTTTTGCCACTGGTCAGCAGCTCCCATTTGATACCTACGATCATGAGATAGTTTCAACATTCCTTGTTCCCTTTTATTTATCAGTGATTTGCTGTCTGTACTATTTTCCCAGCAACTGCGCATGAAAATATTTACCAACACTAGAATAAAGAAACCTGTTTCCTGTGTGCGTCCAAACTTTAAGAAAAAGATGGATCTAAGAGAAGACTATATGGTTGGTAAGGAACAGACATGCCCATCTCCTTGAGTGAAGGGGCTCCCCTCTCCCAGTTCCGGCCAGCCTGCAGCTGAGACAACTGACCCCATCCCGCTGCATTTCTTGTTTGTGTATGAGAGCAACAAAGCTTGTGTCCATTTCAGTGGGCCTGATTTACAAATCACAGGTGAAAGCTCAAATCTCCACGCTTTCTTGGTGTCCCTGTGTTCAGTGTTTTTCATATAAAATGTAGTGTGGTCTCCGCCAGCACTTTCACAGATTATTTAAAGGAGTGTGACTCTATTTTAGCATGCTGTCTCCCCCTGGATCCAGACCAAATTTGGATCCGTCAGACTGAGCCTTGGGCTAAACTCTATCCAACTCTGTCTCCCTAAAGCTGTGTTCCCCAAAGATACCTACACAGTGTCAAATTCTCATGGAAACACCAGCCCTGTCCACTTTTGTTCTGTGTCACAAAACATTTGTGGTTTGTGTTAGATTGCCTGTGAATGAAGAGCTAGTTTCACTTGTAGCTCCTTTCTGAGGTATCACTTGCTTTCTGCCAGGCAGCCATGGTATCGCTCTTGATTCTGAACATCACTCTGCTGACATGGAGAAGCCAAAACCACGGACACTTTTCCCAGAGACCTGGATTTGGGATTTGGTCTCTGTCGGGTTGGTAACAGCCTCTGCCTTCCTTCCCCAGGGACACTCCTGGAGTATTCTGACTGCTTCTAAGCAAGTCCTCCTCTTCTGCTTCCTGCTGTAGGGGTGATGGACAAGCGTCTCTCCAAGTTGCTGTACCTGACACCATCACAGAATGGAATGCCAACACCTTCTGTGTTGCCGATACTGGCTTTGGTTTCTCGCCTCTGACCTCTCTTACGGTCTTCCAGCCTTTTTTTGTGGATGTATCACTGCCATACTCTGTGATCCAAGGAGAGACTTTCAGCCTAAAAGCCACTGTCTTCAACTACCTCAAGGACTGTATTCAGGTGAGTTCCCCCAAGTGAGTTTCTGCAGTTACACAGCCTCCATCAGATCAAAAACTTGAGCCCAAAGGTGAGCTCTGAGCTCCTCAGGAGCACTAGATACTGGCATCTGGGCCAGGAAGCACAACCGCTTGTACTTTATGACCCAGGGTATTTGCTCCTTGGTGCAGTGCCTGTTACTAACACTAGCCCAATGTGTGCTTGTATATCCAACCACGCTCAGGTCCACACCACCCTCACAGAGACCCCAGAACTGAAGGTGGATGCCTGTCCAAGCTGCCAGTTCACCAGCTGCCTCTGTGCCAATGAAGCAAAAACCTTTGTGTGGAATGTGACGGCGACCAGGCTGGGTGAGGCTGGGCAGAGGGATGTGTGGCAGCTCGTGGGAGGAGGGGTGGAATTTGCCTGCGTCTGCATGTCTGGACCTAATGCTCGTACATACAGCTGTCTGCTGCAAGTGCTCAGCAACGTGCCCCTGTGCTCCCTGCAGGCAGAGTGAATGTCACCGTGAGCAGCGTGGCAGAAGAGTCACACAGTCTGTGTGGTAACAGGATTGCTGTGACACCTTTGCAAGGAGGGAGAGACGCAGTGATAAAACCTCTGCTTGTGAAGGTTGGTCACTTCTCAGGGTGGAGAGTCCCTGGGGACAGGGGTTTGTCCCCTGGGACAGTCAGCAAGATGCTAAGAGGAAGTTTAGCCCCTTCTTGGACATCAGACAAACTTGCAAAGGCAGTGACTTCCTTTCCTGTGTTCCCTGTATGAACTACTCTTTCTCTGTCTGCAGCCAGGAGGTGTCCTAGAAGAGAAGACCCAAAATGCCTTTCTCTGTCCTGCAGGTAGGGGACAAAAGTTCCTGAGTGCCATTGATCATGAGACCAGGATGGAAGGCACAGGGTTACTGCAAATACCCAGAGGTGGGGGGGAGTTAATCAGAGAGCAAGCACTAGTGGCACCCTCCCTGCCTGGGAGAACAACCACTATAATTTGTCCACGTCAATCTTGTACCCGCCAAAATTTCCTGTATTGAGGCATTTGTTTGCAAGTTTTGGCTTCTGTGACTTGATGTCACATTATGCTTCACCTGGGTCTTCTTGGATGTTACATTTTTATGAATGGCTTCTGCCACAGGATAAATGTCTGGGTTCTGCCTTCCTCAGATAACACCATCTCTGAAGAGTTCTCCCTGCCTCTGCCTGCAGAAGTGCTGGAGGGATCTGCCCGAGTGACAGTCTCTGTGATTGGTGAGAAAGGCTTTCCCTGCTCTTGGGTCAGTAGTGAAAAAAAACTTGCACAAAGCTTTGGCCTTACTGATGCATTGACCCAGCTCCTGATGAGATCATCTGTAAGGGGTGTGATGTTGGCCTCAGGAATGTGGATCAAGTAATCTTTTCCAATATTTATTCCTCTCATAAGGAATGATTCCAGGTGATCCCCAAGTGTCTGGAGGAAAAGGCACAAAACAGGATATACTCTCTGACTTCTGTCACTGCCATCTGCCTAAGTGAACCAAAACCAGCCCCACAGATTTCCACCCACTTTGCCTCTGTAATTCTTATCCCACCTTGGTACCCACTCAGGAATGACAGCTCTTTACCTTCAGACCCCCTCAAGCTTCCCTTCCTCCTCCCAGAACCGTGATGGCCTCCCTTTTCCACCATTAGCTGCTGGCCTAATGTAGGAGGGGGTCACCAGAAATCTTAATCGTGTCTGTTCAGTCAGCGACTGGCTCTTTTCTAGGGTCCCAGTAGACTCTAGGGAAGGCAGCAGTCCTTTTGCTTCACACTGCTCAGTGTGCGTGCTTTTCCTTTCTCCTGTCTTTCCTCTCAAATGTAAGGTGACATCATGGGTCCAGCACTTCAAAATTTAGACCGGCTGCTACGCATGCCCTTTGGCTGTGGCGAGCAGAACATGGTCCTGTTTGCACCAAGCATCTTCATAGTCCAGTACCTGAATAAGACTAAACAGCTGAACCCAGAAATTAAGAAAAAAGCACTGAAATTTCTGACAACAGGTAAGCATTGTCCTTCTTCCTTCTGCTGCAAAATGAAGCTGCTATAAATCAAGAGTGTGGGGCACGGGTCTGGTGGGAGGCTGAAGGGCAGCAGTGGGAGTGACTGCCAGAGCTGTGACAGAGGAAGGTATTACAGAGAAAAGGGAAATGTCTCATGGAAAGAAAAGTTTCTGAAGAAAGCACGACTTCTGGTTCTGCTGGTAATTGAGGTACTAGGTCTGCTTTTTTGAGAAAGGTGTAGGTAATTAATGATTTCCATAATTATGTGATGCCTGTTTGTTCCCTTATCAGTTCAAGGCTGACAGAAGCACCTTGTGAAAATAGGGCATCAGCTGCTATTATGTGGAATAAAGAGTGGCCTTTGGGAATAGATAGGAGTTCAGTAGCTTAGTGTTTCCCCACATTTTAGAAAACATATTCTGGGGGCATGTCAATTCTCTCCAGTATAATCTGAATTTAATAGAGTGCCGGTGTCTATGTCTCATGTTGTAACACGCCTCGTATTTCAGCCTGCCGATCTCCTTGTCTGGACAGGATTTGACTCCTTTTCTTTCCCCCTTTTTCTCTGGTACTGCACACATGTACTGAGAACATGTATGTGTATCTGGGAGAGGGGTGCCTACCCAAGAGAATGGTGGTGGCAGAGAGGAAAGACAAAGGGTAAACAATAAGGCCTTGAGAAGGGTCAGGGAGAGCAAACAGATGCAGACAGCATTTTGCCCTGAGAGTTCGAAGGCATGTCCTTGTTGCTTCCTGTACATCCCATACAAAGTGCTTTGTTGAGTCCCAACAGGGCTAGGAGAAGTGCTGAAAAGCAAATAGGGTTTCATTTGTGCCCTCTCTAGGAAAAGCCTTGCTCCTCACTCCTACCGCTCTTTTGATTCACAGCAAGGTCCCTGAGGGCTCCCTGGCACATGAGGAGCCATGAAGTGGCTGAGCATGTCACCCTTCTGCAAAACAGCAGGGCAGATACCCCCAGCACTTGCTCCAAACAGCTCCAGTAAGGCAGAGCAGCCTCATGGACATTTCAGTGGTGCTGTTCAACTGCTTCTTGTCACAGTGATGCTGTGGGATGCAGGGGGAGCTGGGGGTGGTGTGCTTGTCTCAGCAGCTCTGACTGTAGGACCTGGTGAAGCCTCTTGCTGTGAAGCCATCTTCCCGCGTCAAGGATACAGTTTGAGATGCTACAGGTCCTCACAGCCGGCCACGTCCTGTTGTCACAGGTTACCAGCGCCAGCTGCTCTACAAACATGACGATGGCTCCTACAGCGCCTTTGGGAAAGGTGACGAGCAGGGCAACACGTGGTGAGTGACCAGAATTGCTACTGTCATCCTAAACCTGTCGTCCTTGCTGGTTCATCTCCTGGCTGTGACACGGGATTCCTCCGTGCTCTGCTCACAGGCTGACAGCTTTTGTGGCCAGGTCCTTTGGACAAGCCAGCTCTCACATTTACATCGATAAGGACCACGTGCACAGCGCTCTGCTCTGGCTGCAGAAGCACCAGCTGCCCAGTGGTTGCTTCCAGAGCGTGGGGAAGCTCTTCAACAATGACCTGAAGGTATGGCTGCCAGACATGGGAGTGGGAGCAGGAGGAACACAACATGAGACACAGGGTTGCTTCCTCAGGCTTTTCCACTGTGAACAGTAGCACAAAGCAATGCTCCCATGGCCTAGCACAGCTAAGGCATCTTCCCAGAGCAGAATGAAGAACATGGCCTAAACCAGCAGTCATTTCCTCTCTGTGAGGTTTTAGACTCTGCTAGGCTTTCTTAATTTTCACTCTAGCGAAAAGACAACACAGCTCATTGTGCCAAGGCACTGCAGGGGCACAGGGAAATGAGAAATATTTTTATATTTTGGGGCTTGTCAAGAATACCCTGGCTGGATTCTCACTCTTCTCATACCTTACAGTGCACAATACTCTACGTGCTCTAACACAGGATTGTCTGAAGACACAGTAGTCCTTCCACTGCCCCAAAAAGATGACTTCTCCTGGAGCTTGGCATCTCCCAAATGATCCCTGCAGTGTAGCTGGAAATGCGCCAAACTCTTGGTGAACATACCCTAGAGCTTAGGTACTAAGCAGTGCATGTGCAGTATGGCAATACTTGGGTTCATTGCTTTTCTAAAGGTACAAATAATCCACGCTGGTCAGATTGCAAAATTGCCCACATTAAATACAAGGCAGATTTATGAAAGAAAACAGGCTGCTACATTAGTAAAGCAAAGGGTTACACATTTTTTTCCTAAAATTTGGATGCAGTACAAAATAAAACCAGAGTGTATGTGTAGACTGTTCATCCTTGTCTGATTCACTAATTTCCCAGCTTGAGCTTTCTATCTGAACAGAACTTTTTGGAATAGGTCTTGCACCCTGCATCCCCCACACACTACCAAGTTTCTTCTATTCAGTGTCAGTGATGCTTCTTAGCATCTTAGCCCAATTTTCCCCTCTGATTTTAGATGTATTCTTGTCTCATATCTGAGAATGTAAGCAGAACCTCCCCAAGAATAAATGTCCTCTGAGGTGAAAAGCAGCTCCTGAAAGCCTGTTTTACACCTGTAACTTCTCAAAGTCAGATGAATTATATGTAAACTTGCACAACTTCTTGTATGCAAATCCTGCATCATAAAAACTTTATTCAAGTGTACAGTTGTAACATATTTAATAAAATAAATTGTTTAACAGTTTGCTTCATGCCTTTCTATGAGAAGGGGTGTCTAGGCTGTGTGAACAACATGGCTGAGACTGCCCTCAACACCAAACTTCCATGACATTCAGCAAGTGAGCCTGGAGTGCTTTCCTGTCCAAGAATGCCTAGAAGCATGTTGCTGTACTCTCTCAGATGCAGTTTCAGTGGCTGTACAATGACAGGCAAGCAGTGCTTGGGTTTGTCCTTTTCTGATGGCTGTCCATGTGCTTGCAGGGCGGTGTGGATGATACCATCTCATTAACAGCCTATATTGCTGCTGCACTGGTGGAACTCCATCTGGAGAGGAATGTAAGTCACACCTGAATTCTCACAGGGCTTGGGAGCGTGCTCCACCGTTCATTTCTTCCCTGGCTGGGGGCTTCAGGGAGTACTCAGACTGAGCTGGTTAAAGGTTCTATCATTCCCACCTTGGTACACAATAAGCTCAGTAGGAAACTTTTAACTTGGTGAGGAGTTCTTAATATAAATGGCCTGATTTGCAGCAAAGCAGAACGCTTGCTTTTCCCAGCTGATTTCAGGGGAAACAATTGTCTCTGAAAATAACAAAGGGCTTGGAGAGAAAGGCAATAGTTTTCATTAAACTGATCAACAGAGCTAAAGGAGAAAAAAAAGGACTACTTTTCAGGTTTGCATTGTCCTTCCTCCCCCTCCCCCCAAATAAAAGCAATGATCTTAGAGACAAGCTGTCGGGACTAATAGAGACAGGGAACGCTGAGAGACGTTGTAAAGATAGTTCATTGCAGGATCAGTCTCAGTGAAGGGTGAGACAGGAGAGATGTTACAAGTAATGCCATTATCATCAGAAGCCGCACTACATTCAGTTACAAGGCCTTACATACTTTTTTAAGCCAATAAGCAAATGACACAAAGCTTGCCAGCATATTTGTACCAACCATTATCTACTGTTTTACATGGTTCCACTGTAATGTGCACTTCTTGACCAATCACCTCACTGTTACTTATGTCTATTACACAGGCCTACGTTATTACATTCTAAGTTTCTAACAGGTTTTATTATAAGGCTTATTGCTAAACTTAAAAATCCTTTACTTATTCATTATAACTTTTTACTTGCACAAAGCATGCTTCCGCTTTCTAAAATATATTTCTGTCTTTATAAAGCATATTTTAAAACTACAAAAATGCATTCTTGCTTTAAACTGCAAAAGCTCACTGTCCTAACTCTGGCAGCCTTAGCCAAGGCTGCAGATTGAAATATGTATCCATTTCTATCACTTCACGTGCAATGCCATGTGTGTTCTCTGCCAGTCAGGGGGTTTTCTGTAACTCCATTCCTCTCTCCCCCTCCCCCCAGATAAAAGCAGTGATCTTTGAGACAAGCATAGACTGTTCTAGCAAAAGAGAACTGATATTCCAGGCTTAATGGTACAGTTCTAAGAACAACATCATACCCTTCAGGATCCGGGACCCACAGCATGTGGGTCTGACAATTCTGAGCCAGTGTGTTACCAGACACTTCCTACAGCTGGATTCTCCAGTGTATTAGCAATCCCCTATCCCAATGATCTGTCCAGCACACCTTTGCTTTCAACTCACAGTCAGTGATGCTTTGACCACTCTACTTCACGCTCCACAGCCCTGGGGAAGATGCCAGCACTAAAATACATCAAGGATATGTCTGGGATAGATGTTCACAACAGCATGTTGTTTGGTCAGAGGAAATTAACTTGGTTTGGATTCCTTTTTCAGGACACCATGTTGGATAATGCCTTACATTGCCTCAAGAATGTAACACTTGATGAGACAAGCCTTTATGTCAAGGCCTTGATGGCTTATGTCTTCACACTGAGTAAGGACATGGAGATGAGAAAGCAGCTCCTGGATTTGGTAGAGAAGGAAACAGGTAAGTTGTTACTTTAGGGTCCTAGAGATAATTACTGTGTACAAGGTCTGATATCTGTAGCACTTAATTGCAGTATTCTGGGAAATTTAGCTACTCTCAAATACACTTTTGTATCAGAAAATCCTAATTTATTGAAGCTGTGAGAATCTCTAGTTTTCTCAGACCCAGGAAACAATTTGTAATCAAAAGCAGCAGATGTGATCCATGCTTAATTTGTGCAGTTAAAATGCTTATTTTTGTTGTGGTGCTCCTGTCATTCTTTAGCACTTCATACCTAGTACAACAGATCCTGCAGAGGAAACCTGTTTTACCCTGTCTGTCAGCTGCTGCTGAAGACATTTATTTGAAAAATTCAAACCTTTTGACTGCTTCCCTATTGCTGCTCTACTCAGCTCAGGGCCCTTGGGTGGATGGACCTTTATTGCTGTGTTGCTGAGCTTGGTTCTTCCTTTTGTCTCATTAGCTTGGGGAAAAAATGGACTTCTGTCCTGAGTGAGGATGCTGGGGTGGGTGTTCAAAGCACCTAAGCCTATGGTTAAACAGTTGGTAAGATTACCTAAGTTGGTTTAAGTAAGTTCTTCCCCACATTTCCTTGTCTGGCTGTGTGGTGAACTACACTGGGGGCTGAAAAATAACACAGAAAAAAAAAAGAAAGAAGAGAGAGGGGATTTTCTAGCCTGACCAGCTACCAGTGCTGAGTGCTGCTCACTGCATAGCCACTCAAGCTGCCAGCTGGCTTCACAGGACAGCCAGTGGGCAAACTGGAAGGAGTAGGATTGAATATGTTCAGAGCAATACTTGTTCAGAGTTGCCTCTGTGAAAATACATATGGAACAAGGGAAAAACTTGCCACTGTGATAAACATAATGAAGGTTCTCTGTAGAGGACCTTAGCTAAATTCTGAAGTCTTGAGGCTGGTTTTATGCAAACAAGTGATTTGGTGGTTCTTCTTTTGAAAGTGAAGGTTTGTTCTGAAAACTGACTTTGAATTTAAAAGCATCTCAGGTTTTCACATTTGTACCATTGCGGAAGATGCCTACACAATTAGGCCTGGCACAATTAAGCTAAACTCTTAGCTGAATTTTGGTTATTCCCCTACTACCACTGCAGCAAAATATTCAACCGGACTCAGATGTATTCAGTGCTTGTTAGCTTGGACCTGAGGTGGGAGGCCACCTCTTGCTTAAATTGCCCTTGACTATGCACTGCACAGTGAGGGTGCCAGCAAAGTAAGTTGGGTAGCCTTTCTCCTCCAGTAGCCTGACAGCTATTCTCCCTTGAAGACTGAGCAGTTCTTGTACAAGTGACCGGAAATGAGTTCTAGAGCATTTCAGCACGGGGGGTCCTGTTACTCTATGCTAGGCAAACGCAGAAACAGCAAAAATGTTGAAGCTTGGAGACATAACTTTAAATATACACAGGGATCTACAGTTCTCTTCCCCATATTTCTTCCCCCATCAGCACAGCTACTGACATCACAATCTGCTGATGAAAAGTCTTCTTCCATGATTGAGACAATAGCCTACATCATCCTGGCTCATGTCTCCAAACCAGACTTGTCACCCAATGAACCCTCAGTGAGCAAGCTTGTGCACTGGCTCAGTGGACAAAGAAATGCCTTCGGAGGATTTGCTTCCACACAGGTAACAAACCAGGGAAAGCCACAGGGAAAAGAGAAGGATGTTGTGCCTGGAGCGATGTGCACATCTCTTGTGTGCGTGTCACTCTAGACCCATCCTTTGCAGACAAAGGTATATGAGCTCTGTTTGGGAAAGGGAGTGCCATGGGGAAACTCTTCTCTGTGAGGGATAATTGGGATTACCCAGGATCGTCTGGCACTGCTAAGCCCAGAGCTCACAAACTGCCCTTTCCAGGTAGCAGAAATCATCCTGCTGCCTGTGGCATAGACCCTACCTGTGCACTTCCTGGGACAGAGCCTGCCTGTGTCAGAGGGTGAATCAGGGCCACGAGGACTGTAGCTCTGTCTGCAGTCCCTGAACTAGTGTGCTGGCTCTTGTCCTGCATGGCCCCACAGCAAAGTGACTCTCTCTCTCCCTTCAGGACACGGTTGTCAGCCTGCAGGCCCTTGCTCAGTATGCAGCCCTGATTCCTCAGGAGATCAGGGATGTCAAGGTGGCAGTGAAAGGCAAGGACGCTTCTCCACTGGAGTTCCATGTGCACAGGAACAACAAGTTGGTCCTGCATCAGGCATCTCTCCCTGCAGACACAGGGACCTACACAGCGCAAGCGACAGGCAGTGGCTGCGTTTATGTCCAGGTGTGTATGCGTAAGGAACAGAGCTCTCAGGTTTTGCCTCTGACTACTAAAGTGAGGTTTGGCTTTAAGCAGGCACTATAGCCTCAAGTTCTGAGCAGGATTTTGCCTTCTAGGCAGAATCATGTCAAACTTGAAGGTACTCAGGTGTACTTTGTTGACATGGTTTTGTGCAACCATCTCTGGAATCTTCTCAGAAATGTCGCAGCTTTGCTGTCTCATCCTACAGAGGCACGTCATAATTAAGAGACTAGTAGATCTGAAGTCAGGAGTAATGAGACATGGAAGAGTACATTGAATGTGTATTGTTGATGTCACTGCTTCAGGAGCTGGACACTGTATATCTTCTGACACAACATCCTTTGGGTTGTTATCACATGCAGAGATGAGGAGTGATGTAGTACCACGGTCTTCTTATTCCAGTACACCAACACAACTGGTCCATCAGGAGGATACATGCTATTGTTCTGGCAGTTTTGATAGTCGTCCACTTGTGAGCCATTCATGCAGCAAAGAACCCAAGTCACTCCCTGCGAAAACCTTTTTTGCTGGGTCACTTCTGTTCAGATGATGCCCACAGAGAATCTTATGACTCTCACAGAGAGTCGGCAAGCAGTGTCTCGTCAAGGGGCCACAACAATTATTAATTGTTAATGCATGTAGGAGGTAACTAGAACCATACTGCTTGGCTACATTTGCATATAGTCAGTGAGCATAAGACATCTGATGAACACATGCTGGGGAGGCAGTCAGTCACCAGGCAGGTGGAGGAAGATTGGCCTATGCTGCTCTTTTGATGAGTGTGATCATCCCTCCTGCTGAGTGGTCTTCATCCAGTTTTTTGTTCTTTCTTCTTTCTTAAGGGCTTTGTAGTTATTTTACCACTATTTTCCCCTTGAGACCTAGAACTACTGACTATTAGCATGTCAAGAGCTAACAGTTACACTTCTTTCTCCTTGTGGGGCAGGGCTTTAGCTAGTGTGCTTCCTTGAACCTTAACAGTAGCTTTTTTTTTTTTTTTAATGAGACTGAATAAGGCCTTGAATCACAGATAGCTGTGTCTTCAAGTTTTAGGTTGCATTTGGCAATTTGCAACCTAAATTTGGCATTTTGCCATTGCATTTAGCAATTTGTATCTGATGCAATTTGCTAAAGAGCACGTCTCTGAACAGAAAGTGCATCTGGGTCCAACTGTGTTAGCCACTGGCTACGAATCCATTAAAAGCTGGAGGCACAGGTAGTCCTTTACTCAGGGAAACTCTGGGGCACTTCACATAAATGTTTTCTCCCCACCAGACCACTTTGTACTATAACATCCCACCACCAAAAACAGAGGAGGTCTTTATCCTGGATGTGGAAACAGTACCAAGAGAATGTGATGGTGTCAGGAAAGAGTTTGACATCCATGTGTCTGTCAGGTATGAGATCTCTTGAGGCTCTTTCTTCAGTGGAAAAAAGTGTGAACCCAGTTGTATGACTAGAACCCCATGAAAGTCTCCTGTCTATAGAATCAGAGACACAGGGATGACTCTCTTCTTCTCCATAGAACCCAAGGAGATTGTTAACTGAGAATTAAGGCCTGGAGAAGCATGGCAATGCACTAGCAGTGTCTTGCAAAACCACAGCAACTATCTCAGGCAGCACGGAGCAGCTCAGCAGTCCTCAGAGCACCAGCAGCTGAGCTCCCATGTTGGGGGACACTTGGCATCCTGGGCTGAACCAGCCCTGATGTGGATCCCCCAGTAGTGCGAACCTCTGCTGGAACTAGACAGCAGAAACTCCAGTTCCTATCCATATTTCACTTGCCTGAACCTGTCTAGGATGAGAGTCTTGATGCTTATTCTGCATGCCTTACTGTCCTTAATGAAAGAGAACAATACCAACATTGCCGCTCTCAGCCTGTAACAGCAAAGGTCATTTCCACCTGTTGGAGAGGGCAACATGAAGCCATATTATTTCCACATTAACCATAACACATTTGCTGCACAATCTGTCTCCATATTGAGTGAGTAGATGGGGACCATTTTTTGTCTCACCAGTTAGACATGCTGCTGAGCTTTCATATCACTGTAGGGCAGGGCAAAATTTGGAAGTGTCCATTAGTATCTCCTAGAAATGCTGTGCTGCCTTCCACATCTAATGTGCTTCTCTCCTGACCCCCTTCAGTTATGTAGGGGACCGTGGGACGAGTAACATGGCCCTGGTGGAGGTGGAGATGCTGTCAGGGTTCATTCCTGTGCAGAGCTCTGTGAAAGAGGTAAGAATTTTCCTTCATCTTTCCTTGAGGATATCAAAATCTATTTTCTGGATGTAGCTCAGTCAGAAATATCCAAACATTTAAGAACTGTTGGAGAATGGTAACTACAAGTGCAGATATAACAGGCTATTTCATGAGGCAACTTTCCACTTGCACACGTGGTTGTGCAGTTTTTCATGTTCATAGTGAGGACTGCATACACAGTAAGACATTAGAGAGAAGATGAAAAAGCACCTAGTTAGAATCACCTGGGGTGCACTGTGCCCCTTTGTAGTTACCAGTGCCATTTTTATGGTTATTCCATAAAGTGGTGTTGAATTCCATGGAGTTGTTCAATGACATGCTCCAGTGTTCCACACAATAGCTAGGAAGATCCAACATAGCCTCCTACTAACCAGTTTTCCCTTTCCTACAAGTGACGAAAGTAGGAACATGGCCCAAGGACACTTGTACCAAAACTGAAAAATGCTTTCTAAGGCTTGATGTGCTCCCAACAATCTCAATGCCAAGGAGAGCAGACCTGACTAGTCCCCACACTAGGCTAAGTGCTTTTGTCAGCAGTGGTTCACTGACAAATACCAAACCTGCTGTGAAACAGGGAAGGCCAATAAGCTGATGTTAACCAAGCTCATCTCTTGCCTTCCTATACAGCTGGAGAAGGTTCCTCTCGTGAAAAAGACAGAGATAAAACCAGACAAAATCACAATCTACTTGGAGGAGGTAAGAGGAAGACCAGAGGGAACTGCCCATGCAAGTAGTAGCAGCTGAAGTACTTTGCATGGAGACTTTCACAGATCAGAAATACAAAGCTGTAGGCTGGTCAAGCAGGCTCAACTTTTCACAGAAGAGGAAGAGGGTGGAAGAACCTGGAAAGATAGAAAAAAAAAAAACACCCTCTGATGCAGAAGTAGCAAAGTTAGTATGTATGAGATGATCAGTGCATTTCTGCTCACTTCCATTCTTCTCTCCAGCTGGGTGAGAGTTCTCTGAAGCTTAACATCTCAGTGGAACAAGATATTGAAGTGCAGAATCTGAAAGCTGCAACAGTGCATGTCTATGACTACTATAAGCCAGGTGAGATTTCACTGACACTGGTGCAAAGTAACTATTTTACCGGCCCTCAGATATAATTCTGTGACCCTAATTCCCTTAACTGCCTTATTCCAGTTCACTTCCTCCAGCAACTTCAAGCTTGGGTTTCCTCTATACAAGACTTCAAGTAGACACTTGTTTAGAAAAGTTCTTGAGACAAGGCTGCCTGGCACTATGATTATGTTGTGGGGTATTATGTGTTCCAAATGACTGTGTTTGTTTTCTTCCTCTAGCTTCAAGCTAGAAGACTTCTCTGATAATTTGCCATGCTCTCTCCAGCTTTTTAGCTCTCTTGAAAAGACTTAGGCATTTATTTAAAATCAGTATTACACAGTGCTACCCTGATCCCCTAGAAGGCTGAATTTAGTTGTATGTATTTCTTGTTTAGCGTAATATCCTACCATCCATTGTGTCCTGCCATGACAGGTCTCAGAGGATAATAGGAAAATGATTTGTTAGCCTTTAAAGCTGTAAATGAATTATCAGCACAGAGAAGAGAGATCTTGGTGATATTTTGAGTCTCTCTGATTATTCTGTGCTCAATATGAGACAAAACAGCAGATGGAACATTAAGAATTATTTTTTTAAAAGATTTGAGAACAAAACAGAAAAACTGCTGCTGGAGATTTAGAAAGCAGCACTACATGTTGTATACTAAATTCTGTATACTAAATTCTTGTGCCTCCTTGCACACCATAGCAAGAAGAGGCGGACACTTTTCAATCCAGTTATTATAGAGCTAAATACTGTCACCTAATATGATCTTTCTCTGCTATTTCATCCTATACAGGAATTTTTGTGGTTAGGACATACATGAACATACTAATTATCACTAAATAAGCAAGGCTATCAGTACATGCTACTGAAAGGTTTTTTTATTTACAAAAAATGTCCTTGCATTAGAAGGTACCACAATGCATGAGGTGGTCTTTTACAGCTGTATGGGATACATGTGGGGGAGACAGATTGCTGGCCTGACCCTACAGACATTTCTTTGTTCCTGAATTCACAGTCTGAAGAGTGAAAAATTAAGGTAGTGGGATGGTTGTGCTACAGAGAAAGAAGTGTGGCGCTACCCCACCATGCAGTCCTGCAGCTCACCACCCTTTGTCTTTTGTTTCTACAGATGACCGCACAGCAAGAGAATATGCTTTCCCTTGCAGTTCAGGTTAGTGTTACCAGGCTCCCAACTGGAACAGAGCAGAGGACTCGTGGTAAGCAGGCAAAGCATCCCGCCTCTGCTCTGCATTTAATCCTGTCATGTGATGTACAGCCTTCTTGGACTGCAGGTTGAATTGGGATCTACTTACTAGTTGTGGGCATAGTTTCTAGCCCAGGTATTAATCTCAGTGTAGGCTAAGGCTTGAGCATACCATAGAAGGTTAAAATGATCTATTTTTATTTCATTTCCGTACCGTCCTCACAGCACCCCAAATCTAAGTACAACTGGAAATGCCTATGTCAATTATAAAAAAGGTGTTGCAGCTCATCCCATAAGATTTCTTTGTCCGTAGACACCTTCCCAAAAATTCATCAGGCACTTTGCCTTTTTTTTTCCTCTTTCTTTCCACAGATGCCTCAAAGAAGGCTTCCTCCTAGTATGATCTGGCTCTGCAACCTGAGTTTTCTGCCTCCATAGGGAAAACTTCATTGCTCCAGCTCTCCTCTTCCCTGCTGTGTTGGAAACACCCTATTTCCTTTGCCCTATGTTTCTATGTGAAAACTGGCTTAATACACATTAGTTTGGGAGCAAGTGAAATAAAGTATGTGGAACCTGGAAAGAAGGCAGTGACTTGACAGTTGATGAAGATTTCAGTGCATGAAAAAGAAGGAAACACTGTGCATGCCATGCTTACATACTTTTCATTTTGTCACCATAGCGATTTAACTCTCTCTCCTCCCCAAGTCCCAGCTCTGAGCTCCCTTTTTAATTCAATTAACACAATAGTTGATCTGCAACCAAACTCCACGCAAAAACCCCCCTCAGTTTTAACCTTGAGCTGGTTTACTCCCTGATCCTGCAAATCATTTTTCTCTCACAACTGAAGAGTAGGAGCAGGCAAGGGAATGCTAAGGAAGAAATACTTTACCAGTTCATTCAGACAGAAAAGGACTGTACAGCAAAGTCTTATGAAGGGAGGGCATGAAACCAAAATAACACTCACTCCAAATTCACTACATGTTTAGACTCCGACAGCACCCAGTCCCATCCTGTCAAGACATTAACCCAAATGAGTAATCCTTACCTGTGGCACTACTTAAAAAAGGACAACAATCTGAGGAATTTCAGGATGCAACACATGCAACAAGACAACAGAGTGTATGCAGATGGCTCAGCAGGATATGCAGTGCCATTAGGAAGATAGTGCTCATAAAAAGGGGGATACTACATAAGAAAAAATGGGTACTAGTTTTACAGAGCTGATTGCCAAAAGAGAAATTACCAGGACAGTCATTCCAAAGATGTGAAGTAAGATATGAAGTCAACCAGCCCAGGGGCAATGGAAAAGAAGTGAGTAAGATGAGCTGGGAATTTGGGAAGCAATGATAATGCTTCTAAAGAGGAAGTACTTTGGGAGAAAGAAAGGGGAAAAATGAACATAAACTGAAGTAGGTCATGTGACAAGGACTGCTTGCGTTACCTCTGTGTAGTAGCCCTTTGCCTGATCAACACAGCTTGCAAAAGGACAGTAAATATATATTTTTCTCTAACCATTCAGAACAATTGGTCCATAAAGTGGGCAGAACCCACTTTCCCCATGGGAAAAAAGGAAAATAAAAGTCTCACAGCAGTGCTTAACAAGCATTTAGGGGAGGTAGAAAACCTGAGGAACCAAGTGATACATTCTGTGGACAGTTCATACAAAAACAGGACAGGGTTGAGTTCAAGGAAGCAAAAATATGAAGGGACTGAGCAGACCTCCAAGGACTGTTCCCCTTCCCAAGATATTTTAGGAGTCAATAGAGACTGTTTGATGGTCCTCTGCAAAGGGAGCAAAGCGGGAACTGTTGCTTGTCCCAGTTGCTTTCCTGACAAGTCTCTTCCTCTGGATATTTGGGCTGGACTTAAAGAGCTTAAAAAGCCCTCTGATCTGTTTAACTTCAGATAGGGAGGTTGTAAATAAAACCTGACGCGTGTAACCCAGTGTGCTCACTGTGCCTGTAAGCCGGGCTCTCCCATCTCTAAATGGACATGTGCCAAGGGTCTGCTTTACAGTTTTTAGGATCAAATTGCCATGAAATTAGATCTCGATAGAAGCAGGCCTACGAAGATTCCTCTGCTTGTGATGACAGGAAGTCTTGGCACCTTGTACCTGTGTGGGGTAGATAAGTGAGAAAAACAAGTGTGTGAAATTTGAATACAAACAGATACTTCCAGGCTGTGGTTTCAAATCAGATCGATGTTGTTCAAATGCAGATGAGAGGGGCTGAGGAAGCTGGCAAAGCAGAGAGCTGAAAAAAAGCTGCTGTGTGGCAAGATCCCTTAAGATAGGAATGTACAATAGAAGTCACTGAGGTCTTTGCCTCTTGAATTAAATATTAGGGAATGCACTAAGTGGCTAGTCTGTGCTGGATGGGCAATCTGATGCTTGCTCAGTTCTGCTGGCTGTTGAAAAGTGCTCGCTGTCCTTGGTGACATCCATAGGAAATATCTTCCAGTGCAAGAAAGGAACCTTTGCGATGTGTAAGGAAAGGTAGGGCTGGTGGCCAGGAGACTTCCTTCCACCACCTCACCACAGCTGCTCTGTGGGTCTTGGTTGCCCAAATGGTCTGGAAGCAACTAGAAATTTCCTGCAAAGTTTTGCTGCTTCAGCCTGTAAAAAAAGAAGGTCCAGAAGAGCATAGTACAGGAGGCAGCTACCAGGCAATCTGGTAACTAGCACCTCAGACAGAAAGGGATTTTTCTGCAAAGAGAAGATTTTAAAAGGAGTGGGAAGTAGACCCCTAAAAGAAGAAGGACTGTAAGCACACAAGATGGCCCCAAATGGATTCTGACCTTGTTAGGGCACTATTATAAAAAGTAAATGGCATATTTAAAATCTTTACATGAAAAAGGAAGTCTGTACAAAGAACAGACCACCACAAGAGATGGGGTTTCCCTTCTGAGGTGCCTGAAGGTTATGGTCTCACTTCCAGACTGAAGTGAATCAGTGAGTATGGGAAGGGGAAAGAAGGCAAGTGCAGTTGCAGAGACTAGATGTCTGTTTATATGCCTGTACTATGTGAATCTGTACGGCACAGTATGCAGGCTCATGCTTATGCTACGTGCTGTTTATTCATCTGTGTAAAAGGTTCATTCACTACCACTGTCTTCCCGATAAACAGGAAAAAAACCCGTGAACTTGGAAGGTGCATTTTTCCGGCAGGGCCACTGAGTGTCACCATCGCTCCGTGGCTTGCTCTGTAAGATGCCGTTTCTCCAGGGAATAAACCTTTTCTAAAAAGGGCTGGAATTTTTGGAAGG
>WEIT01025885.1:39950-63479 GCA_013389985.1 Dryoscopus gambensis | reverse complement strand
CGGCGGGGCTGCGGGCACGGCACGGCACGGGCGGGCAGGGCGCCCGCACGCCGTGTCGGATGAACTTTGCTGCCGGAGTTGCCGGCGGCCTGGGTGGCTGCCGCCGCGCTGTCCCCTTCCCTCCTTCCTCCTTCCCTCCATCCCTCCTTCCATCCTTCCCTCCCTCGCTCCCGCCGGCGGTCGGGCGAGGCGCTTGGCGGGGAAAGGCGGGCTGGGCACCGAGGGGTGGGGACCAGGTGGTGCGAGGGTCCTGCAGTGCTCCAGCGTCGTCTTTTCTGCTGCTTCCAGAGCATCCCAGAGCAGAGGCAGCGTGTCCCGGCAGTTCCACACCTGTGCTTGTGTGGCTTGGAAACTGTTGTAGAAACATATAGTAGTACCAGCAGCGAGTATGCTGTCATCCTGGGTGCTAATTTTTCTCCCCTAAACCTGTGGCGTCAACCCGTGCAAATCGTATGTGTTTTCTAACTTAGTTTCTCAAGGATGAAGTGAAAAAACTACTTAAAAAGTTAGGAAATGTTCTGCAGGCAGGAGTCATGTCCCGGAGGGAATGCATGGGGTGAGCAAGTAAAACTTTTGTACCTCCTACCTAGTGCTCAGTGATTAGAGTAATGTTTGGCTTGCCTCTTGTCTGCCCTTGTGCTTGAGAAAGGTCAGGAACTTGTAGATGGGCCACCTGTGGTGTTCTCGGTGTGTGCTGAGATCAGCAGTGTGGGTTAGGCTATGGACTGGCCCACGTTCTCGTGCTTGTACTGCTGCCTGAGCCAGTTCTCTCCCTTCTCCTTCCCCTCCTTTCTGCTGTGTGGTCATTCCTGCCATGGTGCTAAAAAGCTTTTGTATCCTTCTGTGTCTGCCTTTTAGGGATGCAGTTCTAGCTGTTGTTCAAAGGTTAATTTCCAGTAATGGCCACATTGTAACTCTGGGTTGGTTTTTTTTTTTTGTTTGGAAAATCCATGGTTTAATAATTTTTAGTAGATTATCCATCTCATGGAGCAGCGAGCTGAGTCAAGTGATGTGATAGCCCAGTGACCACTAGATTTTTGTAAGAGGTAGGTGCTTGGAGATGGCAGTTGGAGGAGGGGAGAGGGTGTAATTCTGCTATTTTGTGTGGAAGTGGCCTTTGTTTGGATCGGATTACACCAACATGGAGCTGCATCCTTAGATGAACTTGCTTGAGGAAATGCTGTGCCTTTTCAGGTTTGTGTTTAGAAAGGGTTTTGCTGGATAACTCTCCCTGCTGTGAGTGACTTTAAATTCTTACTGCCTTCCTGCAAAGGGAGCGTACGCTTCCCCATCCATGTCTCCAAAAGACTTTCTGCCTACACAGAGACCAAAATTTTTCGATGCCTCATGCCAGAGATGTCGAAGTAAGATTCTCGTTGTGTTTAAGTAAGGTTCCCTTTGTGCTAGGACCTGATTTTAACAAGATCTAGATCAATATGGAACTCTCAAAAATGCTGGAAAACTTAGGAATTGGTGATGCTTCTTACTGAGGAAACAGGATCGATTGGTGGAGCAGAGCACCAAAGCAGAAGCTTGGTTTCTCCTGGTGAAGCTGTTGAGGGTAAGGGTATTTGCTGTAGCTAAGGTGGACATTGGTTACATCCTTCCCTCTCTCACTGGCACTTGTGGCATCACGGGTAAGGTAATTCAACTCACTGATCTGGTGGAAGATGGGGTTTTAGGGTACCTTTTCTGCAGTTAGCAAGTTGATCTAATGAGCACCAGAATCAAGGTGAATGAGGAGGATCTGCGTGGGGAAGTGGAGGGTAAGCAAGGGAACATAAATTGTCTCCTAGTGACATCTGAGCTATTAGAGAACTTGCTGTAATGTTTAACCCCACTCAAAGTACTTTATTTATCCACCACAGTTTCCTTCTTTCAAAGTCTGTATTTTCTCCCTTCTCATTTTGTTTATTTTCAGGCTTCATTTAATACTTCCCATCTCGGGTAAGATCTTTAAGGCCGTTGCTTCTCCAAGAGCTTTTATATTCTAGGTAGGTTTATTGACCAGCTGTTTCTAGCTGAAATAAAGTTGTGCCTGAGGACAGTAGTGGCCATTTAGGAGGTTGTCTCAGTTGAGGAGAAGGTGGCCACTGCTGAAGCAGTGCAGGAAGCCAGTTTTGGATTAGCAGGGAGATGCTGGGGCAGGGCTTGAGGGCAGATGGATGTGGAAGACCAGACTGGAGCAGCAGCATTCCGCTTGCCAGTTAAAGAACTTTCCAGAGTTTGAGGAGTAGGTTTGAAGCAGCAGTTCCCTGATTTAGCCACCCATCCTCTGCAGTGTTAATGCTGTTGCCCTACTTTAAAGTCATCTGCTGCCCTTAACACCATTTCAAAATTTGAAAAGTTGTCTGCTGAGACTATTGTTGCACCTTCTTTTCTGCTGCACTGGCCTGTTTGCTTATACACCAGGAAAATATTTGGTGGAGGCTGTGAAGCTCAGAATCTCTGGATTTAAAAAAGGACTAGATAAAGGAGCTGTGCTGGTGCTCAGGCTCCTGGAAGCTCATTTAGAGGGGTCTCATTTAGAGGTTTCAGGTACGCTACAGAGGAACCAGCTGGTACTTTGGAAACAAATAGGCTGTAGGTGATAATAAGATTATAAGAAATACTTTTTTAAAATCTTACATGGAGTTTGAATTTTCAAAAAAGTTAGGTTGGTTTTTTTTTTTTTTCCAGTGGAATTCTGTTGAATAATCACTTTTGCTCCCTTTTCTGACTCTAGCCCCTCCTGCTGCTACTCTTTGTGTAGCTCATGTTTCTTGCTACAGGAAACTCCCTGATCCTCTCAATGTGTTACTCTTCTGCTAAGCACTCTCTTCAGTCTCACTTCTCTTCCTCTTGGCTGATGAAAGCCTTCTCCAGCCCTTTCTCAGTCCTGCAATTCACTGCAACTCATCTTTCTGCTGCTGGAAGATCTCCCTGGTTCTGCATGACCTCTGCAGCAGCTTTTGCTTCACAAGTGTTGCCAGTGAACACTTCATCCACTCTGCTTCTGACTCTGTTCCTCCTTAAAGGAACTTGCCACCACAGATACCAGCTTCTAATCTAATATTCAAGTTAAGATCTGTCGGGAGCAACAAGTAGCTGGAAAGTTTGTGTGATCAGAAGAAGAAAGAGTTGAGGGCTGGGGGCTAAACTAGGAGGAAGAGGGACCAAGCTGGTGTCAGTAGAGCATTGGAGCTGAGGGACTGGAGGAAGAGAGGATCAGAAATTGCCAAAGTGCATTGGAGGACTGGAAGCACAGTGCAATTTGCCTCAGCCTGCTAGTCTCTCTTGAAAGGAGGGGAGGTTGAGTCTGTAACCAGAATTGTTTCAATGAGCTGCAGCTGCTCCTTCACTCCACTACCTTTTTAAGAGTTCAGGATGCTGTAGCTTCCAACTATAGCACGGCAATAAAAATATGAGAATATGTGCATTACATTTCTGATGGTGGTAATAAAAGATTTAAACTGTGAGTATGATTTCTGGGTGATTTCAGAATCCTGGCTTCCCTGGTCCCTGCCGTGTAGCAAAGCTGTGCAGGGAGCATAGTATTGAGATATTCTAGTACAAAAGCTATGTAATGTAGTGAAATACAGTTTGGTTCTTTCTGTAGCCTGACTTAGTTTCCAATTCTTTCAGTGTAGATCTGGAGTCCATCTCAGCCTGAGCTCCTGGGATCCTGTCGCCATGGAGACTGAAAGTGAGCAGAACTCCAACTCCACCAGCGGGAGCTCCAGTTCTGGAGGAGGCACCCGTCCTCAGATCTCGCAGATGTCTCTCTATGAGCGACAGGCAGTGCAGGTGAGACACGGGTATGCTCTGGGATGGCAGTGCATCACTGGAAGGTGGTGGTGAGCCCTTTTCTGTTCCTCTTAGTTGTGTGTCAAGGTGGGACCGTGCTCAGAGGATTGTCATGTTTTCAGATTCAGAAATTCTTATGCTAGGCCTGATGTTCAGTTCTTGTAGCCTGAGGCTTCATGTTTTATAGGTTACTCTTTCAATGTCCAGCCTCCTAGATTTAATCTGTACTGTGATCCAATAGATTGGTTTTAGCCTGCTGTTCTAGAGCAAGGCAGTTTGCTATCCCAGTTCCTCTACGCCCTCCATACACAAACTACACAGGAACACTTGTCTGCCTGTGTGAGCATGCACATCCCCAGATTCCTGAAGTTTATTAAAGTCTTGCAAGTGTGATTCCCACTGTCCTGGAATACACTTGTGATTCAGCGTGTTACCAAATTTGTAACTGTTTGTAACCAGGGATCTGGATGTGCTAATCTAGTGCCTGCTTTTTTGTGTGGTCTAGGGATGTTCTCATGGCTGTTACTTATTTCTTCATTGCTCTCTTCAATCACCTTTCGATGGCATGCAATTTTTGACAATTGGGTTTTCTTCTTTATCTAGGCCCTGCAGGCACTCCAGAGACAGCCCAATGCAGCCCAGTACTTCCATCAGTTTATGCTCCAGCAGCAGTTTAACAGTGCCCAGCTTCACAGCCTGGCTGCTGTCCAGCAGGTGAGTTGCCAAGAGGCAAAAGGAGAGGAGCTGGATCGTTCTCTGGGGAAGATCCGGAGGTTCTCTTTTTATACAGTGCCTTGTGCACCAAGTCATCCTGATTCCTGATGAGACAATGAATCCCCAAATGCATTGTTTAGAGTTAATACAGACAGCTAGTTAACTGGAAGCCTGAAGCAAAGATTCATTTGTTTTTTGGGTGCAGAGCAGGGGAAGATAAAATTTGGCATCCCTCTCAAGGAACTTGCACTTCAGAGGCCTATGACTACCCCCTGCACCTTGTTTAAATAAAAGATGGCTGGCTAAATCAGCAGTGGATGCAGTAGTGTTTAAAAACTGTATTACAGGGAACAGTGGATTGTTACTTCTCTTGAGGAGAAACGTTTGTGTTCACATGAAATTGCAGGCAGCATCCTCTGAAATTTCTGTCTTGTAACTTAGTAGCCCATGTTTTCTTTACCAGCAAGAGGGTAAACCTGTCCAACCAGGAGGCTGTCTCTAATTGAGACATATACAGATCAATATAAATCAATATATTTTATGATCTATAATTGTTGAGTGATTTTTTTTTTCTTTATTAACTTTGCTTACTCATTAGACTTAATCATCAGTTCAAAATGGATTATGTGTGACATGAACACATTCTGTTTGTGTAGCAATATCTCAGTAGCTGCACTCCTTGGCAGTTAGTCCAGGATGTGATTGTTCTCAAAATCCCCCACTGCAGTCTTATAGTATAGAAGGAATAGAATCCTCTCATCAGTTTTTCGCAAATCTTGGTTACAAAACTAACTAAACTCATGCAGGGTAATTCCCATGGCATCAGAGAGGGGGAAATAAAGAAATCTATCAATATTTATGTTCTTCCACAAACCATATACTCTCTAATCTGAATTTTGTGTCTTGGAGTGCTATCATTGCATTGCTACTAAACTGCCTAATTAGCCCAACAAATTGCTAATATTGCAGGGAACATCTGGGTGTTAACAGTGGATTTCAGCATCAGGATGAGGGTTGCAGTGTGTAGTATGATAAGATGGGCACGAGTAGTGCATGTACCCATGGGTAGAAGGACTGGAGATCATACACTCTGAGGGTAAGGGACTAGGTGTTCTGACAGAGCCAAATAATTGTGCTGGATTGAAAAGTTTGTTCAGGCACTCATTTCTCTGTCAATCTCTCTTGCAGGCTACAATTGCAGCTACTAGACAGGCCAGCTCCCCCAACACTAGCACCTCGCAACAGACCACCACCACTCAGGCTTCTGTAAGTAAAACTGCTCCCTCACACACATATCGAAGCCTCCCTCCCATTCCCCGCCTTGTTCTGTCTCCTCCTTGTCTTTTTAGGATTCACACAGCTTCTAAGAATGCTGGGAAACAACAAAATGCAGACAACTTTGAGGATTTGGGGTGCTGTCATTATTAGTGGGGCTTGAGGAAACCAGATAAGGTTTTTGGGTGGGAGAGGCCTCTTAGCTGGAAAGGTAGACATGGATCTCTGTTTGCTGAGGCTTTGGGGATACGTTGCCATGTTTTAGTAAAGGATCAGGACTTCTGAGAAGGAGTCGTGAGCAGCTTGAAAAGGAATGTTCTTTTCATCTTAGGCAGAGCAGTAGTTTGTTGAATGAGAGGATGTCTGGTTTTGTAGTGAGTGTTGAGGAGCTTGGATTTGGTTAGAGAGTAGATGAGTTGGTAGAGAAGGTTTTGTCGGTTTTTTACCTTTACTTGGGAGGCTGGAGAAAATGATGTATTTTTTTGGATCTCTTATTGCAGTTGCATGCTAACAGTGATTCTCAAGCTCAGCATACAAATGAGGTCAGTATCCAGGGCTTTGGCTAATTTAGATTGTGTAGCCTTTAAGACAAGCCCTCTAAGACAAGAATTTTCTTCTTCTTGGTCCCCTGTGGGATATAGGAAAAAACTGTCTGTTCTGATTGTACCCCACTAAGTGTATTTGTACTTATTTCTTGGCCTTCATCTCTTCATATGTCATTTGAAGCTTTTTTCTCTTCTAAGATCAACCTTGCCACCACCTCAGCTGCTCAGCTGATCAGTCGGTCCCAGAGCGTGAGTTCCCCCAGCGCGACAACGCTGACACAGTCTGTGCTCCTCGGGAACACCACCTCACCGCCTCTCAACCAGTCACAGGCACAGATGTACCTTCGGGTAAGAGATGTGCATCAAAATGTGTCCTGACCAAGAGCCTCACTTACCAGCCACTACAGAGTTTCACTGCTTGGGATTACCAACACTTATGGACTAACCTAGCTTTAAGGATGTTGCAGTATATCTTAAAATTGGATGGGGAAGGTTTCATTCCTGAGACCACAAGTTTGACTTTGGGCTCAGCTTTTGAGGTAGACGAGCTTTGTATTGTGTGGCTCAGGTGAGAATGTTAACAAGCGTGTGTGTCTCTGTTCTGCACAGATGTTAAAGGTTCCATAGCATTTCTCACTAGAGTGTGAATGCGAAATATGTGTCCTTGACTTGAATGTAGCTCACAGAAATTAAGCGCTACTTTTCTGATTCAGTGCTGGAACAGATACATGGTAACTTACTCTTCTACTGCTTGCTGAGCTCAGGGGTGTAAATCAGAATTCAAGTAAGCCTAGACAAATAAGTCAATGTGAACAAATATATCATCCTTTTAATTGCTTTGAAATGCAGCTAGGTAGAAAGCATTAGGCTTGACTTTGAGTTAGTCTGGGGTTTGGTTACCTACTTGCAAAATATTTGGTGTTTTTCAGTTGACTTCAGATACAGATTTTAATACCGTTCTTTTTAAGCAGCACTAATCTTGGATGTATGTTTTTTTATCACTGTTTTTCAACCAGTTCTAGATATACAGCCTTGGGCAGTCTGTGGGAGTTTGCCCAGGCTTATGTTTGACAGAAGAGTGCTTGTTTCCATAACGAAACTGTTCCAAATTTCCTGCTTCGGAGGGTTATGTTCAGTGTTACAGTGCAGGGAGGGTTGGTGGTTTTGCAGTATGTCACATTGCAGCCCAGTGTTCCTTTGTAATCTGTTTACTTTTGGTTTTTTTTTTGTCTTTCTTTCTCTCTTCTACCTCCATTCCTTTCATTCCACATCACCTGATCCTCAACAGCCACAGCTGGGGAACCTGTTGCAGGTGAACCGGACCTTGGGCCGCAATGTGCCTCTTGCCTCCCAGCTCATCCTGATGCCCAATGGGGCTGTGGCTGCTGTCCAGCAGGAGGTGCCACCCACTCAGTCTCCTGGGGTCCATGCAGACACAGACCAGGTCAGTGACCCCTCCTCCCAGAGTCCTCCCTTTCCCCTGCTTCTGCCACACCACACTCTGCTCTTTGTCTCAAGCTGTCCCTGTATAGCAGATTAGAGCTATTTTATCCCCAGCCCCTGTCCCTGTGCAGGCAGGGGATTTTGCCACCATGTTTTCATGCTTGTTTTTTGCCTCCAGAGATGAGATTAATTTCTGGTTAAAATTTCTGAGGTGGGCACAGGCTGGATCAATCCCACCTTCACAGTTTCTTGGTTGCGCTTGTGTGAAAGGAACTCTTGAGTTCTGTGTACAGTTTTCAGTCACTCTGCAATTAAGAGTCTTTGCCAGAGGTAGCATTCCTTCATCCAGTTGATTCTTTGTTGTAAAGATGCCAAAGACTTGTCTGAAGCAATTTTTTTGAAGAAAAGTCAGCTGTGATCAAACTTTGGAGATAACATGACATTTGGAGGAGAAGTAAATACAGAGGATGGCAGCACCAAAATGCAGAGGAACTGGTGAAATTGGAAGGGGTGCGGGCCATGAGTAGATCTGTGGGCCTGGGGGAGGCAGGTGGCACAAAAATTGAAAAGGAATGACTGGTCTGTAAAGGGGAATCTCAGTGCTTTTAGAGCCATGCTAAGCTGGGTCCTACCAATGCCAGGGTATGGCAGGCAGGTCTGGAGGCTATCCCATGCCTTGGAGAAAGATGGTGTCCCCAAATCCTGTTCACAAAGTGCCATAAGATCTTTAATTTCCATCAGAGTTTGGGCAGGAGGGAGTTCAGGATAACGTGCTTCCTGGGGAGGGCCATGCCTGAGCTTTGCCCTGCAGTGTCAGCAGCTCCTCACGTGAGACTTGAGGCATCATCCCAGCCGAGTGTGTTGCTTACGCGTACTCTGTCACACTCCGGCAAGTACTGTGTACAAAGCGAGTGGATTCTGTTTGGTGTGTGTGTCTCTAGGTGCAGAACTTGGCTGTGAGGAGCCAGCAGACCTCTGCCACTAATGCCCAGCTCCAAGGCTCTGCTCAGAAGACAGCCCTGCCAGGAAGCTCCCAGGCCTCGGGCCTACCGCAGGCCACCAGCGCGGGCCAGACCATGGCCGTGGCCCAGGCCTCCTCCAGCGGGGCGGGCCAGTCCCTCAACCTGAGCCAGGCAGCAGTGGGCAGCAATGGTGTCTCCGGGAGTATGGTGGCCAGTGGTGGGAGCCAGCCCTCGATGGGATTGAGCCAGACCTCCTCGGCAGGTGCCGCTGGCAGTTGCCAGAGGAAAGGCACGGGGGTGGTTCAGCCATTGCCGGTGGCGGCTGCCC
The DNA here is from genome assembly GCA_013389985.1 of Dryoscopus gambensis. NCBI lineage: Eukaryota > Metazoa > Chordata > Aves > Passeriformes > Malaconotidae > Dryoscopus > Dryoscopus gambensis. Next base: position 54,426 of record WEIT01025885.1, on the reverse strand, counting down.
AGGCCGTGACTGTCAGCCAGGGGAGCCAGACGGAGACGGAGAATGCAGCCGCAAAGAAGGGCGACACGGACAGTGGTGGACAGCAAACCGTGGGCATGAACCTCACCAGGACCGCTACACCAGCACCCAGCCAGACGCTGATCAGCTCAGGTAAGCACTCACCTGGTTTTTTTCCTCTTCAAAACCATTGGGCTTTCACAAGAATGACATTTGAAAGCCTGGTAGTAAAAGGTTTTCCAGCACATCTCCCAGCTTTTGTCCTCCCAGGGACTTGTCCCAAGGGGTTATCCCTTTCTATTAGCACAAGAAGTTGATTTAGTCCCTTGTGTCCTCTGCCTGTAAGCTGTCAGTCATTTTGGAGTTTAATGTCTCAAACCAGTGCAGTGGCTGCATTATTTTTGTTGTTGTTGTTGTTCCCAGCTGCACTGTTGCTAACTTTTGTGCTCTGCTTTTTCTCACTCTGTGTTTGTATAGCAACATATACGCAGATCCAGCCACACTCACTGATCCAACAGCAGCAGCAGATCCATCTGCAGAAGCAGGTGGTGATCCAGCAGCAGATAGCCATTCATCACCAGCAGCAGTTCCAGCACCGCCAGTCCCAGCTCCTCCACACAGCCACCCATCTCCAGCTGGCTCAACAGCAGCAACAGCAGCAAGCAGCATCTCTGACCCAGCAGCAGCAGCAAGCTCAGCCTCCGCAGCAGCAGGCTCCCCCCCAAAACCAGCAGCAGGCACAGACCCTTGTGGTGCAACCTATGCTGCAGTCCCAGCCACAGCATTTACAGCTCCAGCAGGACAGTCCGTGCCAGCCAGCCACCAAGTCACCTGTTCCTATTCAGTCAAAATCTCTGGTCACCCCCATCAAACCCCCCCAGCTCGGGCCTGCCAAAATGTCAGCAACACAGCAGCCTCCACCACACATCCCAGTGCAGGTAGTGGGCACTCGGCAGCAGGGCTCAGGCCAAGCCCAAGCACTGGGCTTGGCTCAGATCGCTGCAGCAGTGCCGACATCCCGGGGAATGCCAGCTGTAGTCCAGCCTGTTTCCCAAACCCATGCTGCTTCCCCATCTTCATCTTCAGCTCCAGCATCCTCACAGGAAGCTCCCCCTCTCACATCAGGGGTGAATTTGGCACAAGTTCAAGGCACAGCCCACATGGTGAAGAGCCCAGCTTCCTCTCCAGTTGTGGCTCAGATGCCAGCAGCATTCTACATGCAGTCTGTCCAGTTGCCAGTAAGTGATACCATTGAGAAGGAGAATAGCATATGGATTCTCTTTGTTCATTCCTAGGACACCAATCGCAGTCCAGGCCCAGGTCAGTGGGATGGGATGGGTAAGGGGTTTGGGGAAAGGGATGTGGAGACTTTTTTTACCCTCAAAACCACTAATTCCAATCCAGCCCCTGGGGTTCCTGACTACAAGCACTTCTCTTCCACATTATCATTCAAAGGCTTGCATGAAGTTAATAGGTGAGACTCAGAGCCTACCACAAATGGAGTAGGTGTCCACATCACATAGTCATGGAGTATCACATTTAACAGTGGGGTTGGGTTGACCTTGGCTGGCTGCTGGGTGACCACCAAGTTGCTGCTCTGTCACTCCCCCTTCACAACACAACAGGAGGAGAATACAGTGAAAAGGCTTGTGGGTTGAGATGAGGATGTGGAGATCACTTGCCAACTACCATCCTGGGCAAAACAAACTCAGTTTATGGAAATTATTTAATTTACTGCCAATTTAGTGTAGGATAATTGTAAATAAGAACAAATCCAAAAACCACCTCCCCCCTTCTTCACAGGCTCAACATCACTCCCAACTCTTCTACCTCCTCCCCCTGAATAGTTCAGGAGGACAGGAAATGGAATTTGTGGTCAGCTCATTTGTCTCTCATGCTTTTCTCTTGCTTTAGCATGGAGGGAATCCCTCCTATGGGCTACAGTCCTTCACAAAGGTTACGGTCCTTCATAAAGTCCTTCTCCAGTGTGGGTCTTTCCCACAGGCTGCAGTTTTTCGTGAGCTGCTGCAGTGTGGGTACTTCTGGGTTACACATCCCTTGTTGTACCAGCCACTGACTATAGGCCTCAGAGGATCTCCTAGCAACAGGCTATGCAGAGGAAAACTCATATTCTATAGGCCTTCTCCATGCTGTTGTGAATTGTCCAGCTAGGGCCTACCTAAATCCCTGGGAGAACAGCATTTTGCCAGCTCAGATCATGGAGTCAAATAATTGGAGTTGAAAAGAACCTTTAAGATTATATAATTCCAACATGCCTGCCATGGACAGGGACACCTTTCAGTAGACTAGGTTAGGCTCCATCCAGCCTTGCCTTGAACACCTCCTTAACCAGTTGCTGAGACTCCTTCTAAACTCTCTCTGCTTCTTCAGGAAGGTGTCACAGGATTTGTCTGATTTTTAGAGCAGGGCAGTTTGTTCCTGGTGAACATGTGTGCCCTACTCTTTCAACTCTGCATTGAACCTGATCTGATTTATCCAAAAGCCTGTTTGGAAACTGCTGGGTGAATGCTATTCCATTTCTTCCTGCAATAATTCTTTGAGGTTTACACAGTGTCTTGGTATTATACCAATGTATCAGCATGACTTGGGACACCAGATCCTAGTCCGTGGCATGTTAGTGAGTCTTCTCAAGCTTTGTTCCTTGCTAGGCAAATGCTCCCAGGTAGAGGTATGTACTGAGGGAGCTAGAGGCATCTCCAGAAGAAACCAGGCTGGAAATCAAGTATGATGGAGCAGGATGCATCTTTCTTTTGTTTTTGATCTGGCTGTTCTTTGCTTTGGAGCTTTTCTATTTGCTTACGTGTTCCTGTTTGTTCATGCAGGGCAAATCTCAGACCTTGGCAGTAAAGCGCAAGGCAGAGTCAGAGGAGGAGAAGGAGGAGTCACCCAGTGTCACCGCGCTCCTGCCTGCCAGGTCCTCTCCCGTAACAGACAGCCCCAAAAACATGGAGGAGAAGAGTGGCCTTGGAGGTGAGGTACAAAGGAGAGCTCTGCTTGTGTGTGCTAATGACCTGATCTTGAATTTCATTTGAAGTAGGCGGAGCAAAGGTAACTGACTCCTGTGCTGTTAACTTTCCAGATAATTCTGATTCTGCTGCCATTGCAACCCCAAATGCCACACCAAATGAAGGAGCCTCAGTCACCCCCACCTCTGCTTCCACCCCAAACCTGGCAATGGTGTCACGGCAGATGGGAGACTCCAAACCTCCTCAAGCCATCGTCAAGCCCCAGATCCTCACACACATCATTGAAGGCTTTGTCATCCAGGAGGGAGCAGAGCCCTTTCCAGTAGGGATTTTTTATTGTGGGGGAAGGAGGTGCAGCACTTTCTTGGGAGGGTGGTGGGCCTCCGTCTTTGCATAGGAGTATCTTTCCCCATATTCCAATTCAGCATTTTTAGCCTGAGACACAGAACAGTGATGAGGAAGGGAAGGGAGGGAGGTGTCATGAATGAAGCAAGGCATTAAGAGGTGTCATTAAAGGGAAGGGGTTTGAAGGAGTAAAACAAGCGTTGCAGCAACTGCTTACTCCAGTAGTCACCAAAGCAATAATTAATGCAGGAATTATAAGGAGGCGCTCCTCTTTGTGAAGGAAAGATGCATTTTGAACAGGCAGCAAGGGAAATTGAAGTAAATAAGGGGAAATGGAGTTAAATGGCATTGGATGTTATTCAAGGCAGGTAGTGCTTGGGGATCTTTAAATGAACCACCAAGCCTGTGAGTAATGACTTTTCTCAGCATCTCTCCTTCCCTATTAGGCAGAGAGATTCTTCTGAGCTGAATTTTGAGCTGCACATACCTTGGCCAAGTGGGGTGGACACACGGAATCCTTTAGTGGTGGGTCCAACTCATTCTCTCCCTATCCAGGTGGGTTGTTCTCAGCTGCTGAAAGAATCTGAGAAACCACTGCAGGGAGAGGCTCCTCCTGGCCAGAATGAAAACCTGTCCAGCAATTCCCTGGGAGAGGATGGTGTTTCCATGGGTGAGTTTCAGCACCAGGAGGACTAGCTAGTGTTACTGAAAGTTTCTGCTTTGTATTACTTTATGCAATATGGACTTGTATCTCTTCCTGCTAACTCCTTATACACTCGAGCTATGGAACTAGGGTCTAACTTTTTTTGAGTGCCAGAAGGCCTGACAATGCATTTTTTGTTGTTGTAGATGTGATCTAACACATCCTGTGTCAGTAGTAAGCAGGAGGTTCTGAACTGTACCTGTCTTTAATGACTGAAGGCTGTGAAGGTTGTGTGGACAGAGCAGAGAGTGCAGTGGTGGAGGTTTCCCCCACAGCTTTGTAGGATGTGAGGAATACACTATTTTTTGCTTGTTCCATGAAGTGGTTCTGACCAGGAGAAAAAAACCTGTTCTGTTTGATATCCTGGGGTCCTAATTAGTGGAGCTTGTGCTTTTCCCAGTTTCTTCCCCAAGCTAACTACTTTCCAGATTCAGTAGAAAATAGTGCTTGGAATCTGTCTGCTCAGAAGAAGAGCAGTGGAATGGGGAATCATTGGGTGTGTGATCTGCTTCAGTTCAGATCACCAGCTGGTATGTGTCTCTGTATCTCACTAGAGCTTGACAAGAAGGCAAACTTGTTGAAGTGTGAATATTGTGGGAAGTACGCCCCAGCAAGCCAGTTCCGTGGCTCCAAGAGGTTTTGTTCCATGACCTGTGCTAAAAGGTAATAACAGCAAGATGGAATATTCCTTATCTTGGACTACATGTTTGCTGGAACTGGGCATGTGCCCCTTCTCCAAGTAGTGTACCACACTTCAGTACATTTTGATCTTCCCTCTGTGGCATGTACTGGCAACAGAGATCCTTTAGCACTCTAAATGATCTGTAAATACTTCTAGGTCTGGAGAGGTGGATGTGGTACTGAGTATAAACAGGATTTCAGGCTTGCTCAGAAAATGAAGTGGGAAGGGGGAAATTCCGGGTCTGTAAAGAACCTCTCTTCAGAGAAATCTGACTGACTAAATAAATGCATACTGGAGGCTGTCTGATGCATTGCTACTAGACAAAGACACAAGGGAGCATTGGGGAAAAAACTGAGAAGTTAGACTAGTCATTGCTGCCTCCTGTTGATAGCAGAGTGCTTGTTATAGGTCTTTTTTCCCTTAGGGGAAAGACTTAATTGACCCTTCAGATGTTAGATCAAGACTCTGGTGTCCAAATATTGCTTGTGTCAGAAGTCTGGACTGGTTCCTTCCAAGGGGAAGTCTTAGGAGGAGGAGGAACAGAACTTGATGGTAAAGAGGAGTCTTATCCCCACCTAGTGCAAGGAGAAGTATTAGGTTCAGATAGTTGCTGCTTTGTAACTGCTGCTCTGCTTCTGCTTACTTGAGGTACAATGTCAGCTGCAGCCATCAGTTTCGGATGCAGAGAAAGAAGATGAAGGAATTCCAGGAAGCCAGCTACGCCCGTGTGCGCCGACGGGGACCTCGGCGCAGCAGCTCCGAAATCGCTCGAACAAAGATCCAGGGCAAGCGCCACAGGGTAGGGACACAGACCTGTCAAGGCATGTCCATGTAGAATTTGTCCCTGCTGGCTGTACCACTTTGTCACAGTGGATGCAGTCGTGCAGGACGTGCCGAGTGCATGCTGACACACTTGTTACACCAGGCACAGGGAGCTGTTCTAATCACTCATGGACTGTAGGAAGTGTATTCATGTTTGTACTTGTTCTGTGCACTCTGTGTTCTCTCCCATGTGCCTCTTGAAGGTCTCAGTGAGTGAGATCAACTGACAGCCTTGGCAGGAAACAATCCACTTTTCCCATTTGATTAGCAGTCTTCCACAGGAATGACATGAATTGGGTTATAGTAGAATTGAACAAGCTTCACTTCTGATGTGAGGAAGAGGGGGAGCTCTTGTGTCAGCTGCCCCTGGACCAACAACCTGAGACAGTTGTTCCAGACTGCTGGGACAACTTCTGCTGCTCCCAGTGTCTTGTTTTGCAGCTTGTAATTGTGAATTTCTGACAAAACCCCTTTTGTTTTCTTTCTTTCTTATGGGCTTGTAGGGCCAAGAAGACTCAAGTCGAGGCTCTGATAACTCCAGCTATGATGAAGCTTTGTCTCCTACATCTCCTGGACCCCTGTCAGTACGGGCCAGTCATGGAGAGAGGGACCTGGCAAACTCTAATATGGCCCCACCTACCCCAAATCTACATGGCATCAACCCAGTCTTCCTGTCCAGCAATCCTAGTCGTTGGAGTGTGGAGGAAGTGTATGAGTTCATTGCATCATTGCAAGGTGAAGTTAAGATCCTCTCCTGCACTCCTGTGATCCAGTAGCATGGGGAGATTGGGCTCTCTTTCTGGAAAGAAAATGGTGTCAGTGGTGCCTGCTGCTTTTGAATATGTGTCTGACTGGAGTAGATCTTAGAGATGGATTCTCAAGGTTTATTTCTCAAGTAGCCTGTGTGCTCAGGGAGACAGCGAACTAGAGTGGGGAAAGGGGTTGGTTAGATTCCTAGCTTGCTTTTCTGTACCTGCTGGAGGTGCAAAGAGTAGGAATGAGGGGAGTGCCCAATGCACATGTGTTTCTCACTGCTTTTTTTTTTTGCTTCACAGGGTGCCAGGAAATTGCTGAGGAATTTCGGTCACAGGAAATTGATGGTCAGGCCCTGTTGCTTCTGAAGGAGGAACATCTCATGAGTGCCATGAACATCAAGCTGGGACCAGCTCTCAAGATCTGTGCCAAGATCAATGTCCTCAAGGAGACCTAAGAACTCTGAAGCCAGAGGTCTCACTTTTGCTCAGACCCCAGGGCAGCTGCCAGTTTTGGAGCATCCTGCTGGGGTGGGGAAGAATGGGACAGTCCCCTGTGGTCTTGCATTCGAGAAGAATGAGAAGGAATTTAGCTGACTGAAACTGCCATGCACAAGCCCTTGGTCTCTTAATGGTGCTATGAGGTTGAGGAAAACTGCCACCTGGGGCCTTTAAACAACTTTCCTTCTTCCTGATTCTGAATACGCCTCCCCTATATACAACATAAAGATGTTAAGGGGATCTCTTTCTGTCTTACAAGACTGCTGAAAGGGAGCTGCCTGCACCCCTTTTTGCCACAGCAGGTCTGCTAGATCTTAGCTTTGAATATCATTGCCAGAATTCAAGGCATAGGAAGAGCTGGCCCCACGTGGACATTGGGAGCACCTGTGCTTGGGGCTTTTATGAAGGGGAACTAGCAAACTACAAGTGACAGATGTGACAAACAAGAATTTGAGCAAAAGGGGCTGCTGCTTTTCCACTTTTAAAAGTACCTAGGCTGCTCATGAACTGGGTTTAATAGCCATTCCAGCATGCATACCAAACTTGAAGGCCTGTGGCAATAGGATCTGTCTTGTCTTCACTCTGCATGTCTACAGGAGACAGTAAAGCTAAAGTGTTGTGGCAGCTATTCACTCCAGGTGCTCCTCTCAGAACCAGTCAGAGGATTTTTCCTGAGTACTTATGACAAAGTGATGGGAAACTCAAAGGGGAGGGGGATTGTCTTACATTAGGGAAACTTGCAACACTAGGTTTGTCTTCCCTTTGTACTAGAGCATAATTTACAGATCCAAAGCAGTCTCCAGAAGCACCAAGGCTCTTCATGAAAGGGGCTGGGGTTTTGTTTTGTGTGTTTTCTTACCAGTTTGTATTTTCTTTTCATGTCTGTCTTCATTATTCTCAGGAGAGCTTACAGGACAAAATTTAGGCTGGCAGGATTGTACTGCTTGCCTCAGGCTTTTTTTTTTTTTTGGTTGGTTGTTTTGGGTTTTTGTTTGTTTGTTTGTTTTGGGGTTTTTTTTGGTTGTTGTTGTAAAACAAGTATTTCTCAGTTACAAGGAACCAAACACACACCCTACAACAACTGAATACTAACCTTTTAGTGTGACTTCTCATTTCTAAAGGTTAGAATTTATGTTATAGGCTGAGTTTCTCCTACTCAGCCCCTCCAGGTTTGGTTGGGGGTTCTTTGGTTGTTTTTTTTTTTTTAAGGACCAGATGTGGTATTCTGAAGTTCTATAGCCAAATTGCCAAAGGTGAAAACCTGGGCAGAGTTATTCTCTTCCAGAAGCACCTCTGCTTCAAACAAACAGGCAAAATACCTGAAGGAGTTACACAAACTGTGAAGAGGTAAGTGCCCTTTAGAGCCAAATACCTGAAAGCAAGATGGTGTTATAAACCATGTATCTCAGCTTTTCTGTTTGCAGAAGTTTCACATGAATACTTGAGTGAAACATAAGACTGTTCTGTGTGTTAAGCACCTACTGTTGCAGGAAAGCTGTAGTGGCATGGGAGAAAGCCTAATAGCATAGGTAGGAAAACATTAGAGATCTTTGAAATGGGGTCTTTATTGACCCACGTTAGAAAAAGAGGAAGGAAAGTGCTTAGTAGATTGATAAAAGGTGGCAGCAGCATCCTAGTCTTAACTGCACTGTTGAAGCTCACTTTTGTGATGTCCTTGTTCATGTGAGAAGACTTCTGAGGCTTTGCGAATGCAAATAGGCCTAAAGGAAGCTACCTATGCTTGCTTGCACCCTGGTACCATGGTTTGGTCTGATGTACTCTGGGGGCAGGGAAGGGGGAGGTTAGAATCAAAAATGAGCAGAGGAAGGCTGCCCTTAAACCATTTTATCCTTAGCAGGCTGGGTGTGATAAAACTCCTGTTTAGGTTGACCCTTGGCAGGGTAGGCAGGCAGGTAGCCTGCCACTGTTACCAGCTACTCCTGAGGACTGGATTTTATTTCAGACAAAGTGGAAGGCTTCACTTCTTCATTTCATGTTCAATGTTCTTAATAAAAAAATGCTTGATCAGGCTTTGCAGGTCTGGCTGCTTTTTAACCCCATCCTGAACTCGAACATTAACCACGTGTTTGTAAAGTACAAACTTCACCTTGAAGTTACTTTTGACTGTCACTGCTGCAAAAAAATACAGAGCGTCATCCATCCATCCATAACTCCCTGAGCTTCTAAAGTTTCAGTTTTGAAAGATGGTGGATAGCCTTCCCTTGTACACCCTGGATCTGGAGTGAAACAAGGTACAGCAAAAACTGTGAACTAACAAGAGCATGTTCATTACTGGCAAGAGTTTAGGCACAAGACACCACACCCTAAGGAGCCTTTACTTTTGGGTAAGAATGGTGCCAGAGCATCTTAGGCAAGCTCTTGTTACATCAGCACAACACTTCACCACATTTTTTGGTCACTTTATTTTTGAAAGTTTTGTTTTGTACAAAAAAAAAAATTACCTTAGACACCACCATGAAAAACAGACTGACTTCCTATTTTTCCCATGTTATAAGACTGAGACTGTAACAAAAGTCAAAGAAAGCAAGAATTGCTTGCCCACTCCAAACCCAGAAAGAAAGCAGGGCCACCCCTTCTCTCTCAGTGTCTTAAAAGTACATGAACCTTGTCTGTACTCTGCTCTTAACACAGTAGTGGCTTGCTTAGTCACAGTCTCTGCCCCCCAGGCTGAGGGCACTTCTCTGCCAGTCTACAGTAGGGTAGAATGGGATTGCTCAGAGTCTAGCCTCTCAAATAAAAAGCAATTTAGAATCAAGGTGCCAAGTTCCTGAAGGTTCCCGTTAAGTCTACAACTCAACTGTACCTGCTTTTTACCAGGGCCCAAAGAGAAGGTTTTTCTCACTCCCAGCCAGTGGCAGTATGTTAAGTACCATCTGCACAGGCTAAGTGTCTTAAGACTGGCCTGTACCACGCTTAAGGGGACAGTGATTTATGAAAGCTGACCATGTAAGAGTCCCTTATGCAGTTCTTAAAGTGTTAGCATTCTTAGCCCAGGCTTCCACGGTTCCTTTGATATAAAAATAAATTCTGACGGCTTTGTAGGAAAACCCTCTGCAAAACAAGGAACTTCTGGGGAGCATGAAATCACAATGCTGACAGTGACTGAGGTGTGTGGGCAGTCACCTCGGGCAGCTTGTGTCAGAACTCAAGTGGCAGCTACCTGTCTCATTTTGTCTTGATGTCACTTTCAGTTTAAGCAAATGTTCCTTTTCCTTAGCAGCAAAATCGTTTCCTTTTGCTTCTCACTGATTGAGAAGACTGAGTCAGTATTTTGACTGAAGTCATGAGACTCCATTTAACTCCTATAGTTTTTTAGCATTGGCCCTCTCCAGTCTGAGAAGGTGGCATGCGTCCCTTTACAGCTGTTGAAGGAAACTGTTGAGAAATACACACCACTCTGCCATTAGGGAAACAAAGGACTGCAGAGGTGCTAATGCCTGTTCACCCCCAGAATCTGGCATAGAGCACTCTGCCAGTTATGCTGGCAGAAATTTTATAGCAGTGCAGAAGCTAGAAAAGCTGAAAATGTATTCAAAAAAATAATTCCAGTGTCTTACAGATCCTGTAAACCCTAGGGGGAAAAAAAAGACATAAAATATCCCTTTTACAGTATCAGCTGTTTAACCCATAGCCTTTTTCCCTTTCTGCACCCTCTTAGTGAATCATCTCCCATTCCAGCTCAGTGCTGAACGCTCATATTGCTGTTTTCTGCTCAACTGTCAACACTTCTCCCCTCAGCTCTGCTGCATTTTTAAAACTTAAGCCAGCCTTATATTTATAAGCCATGCCATTAGGAACCAGTGCTGTTCACATCCAGAGGCATCCATGGGACTTGACACACCGGAGACAGCGGAAGCAAACAGTGTAAAGAAAATCAGAAGTGAGAGAAGGAGAACTGGCTGGGAGGCACCCGGCTAAAGAAGCACTGGGGGAGATGGGGAGAAAAGATCTTGGCATGGAAAGCCTATCACATGGGCAGCAAGTGGTCGTCCCGTTCTTCTGACTCCTCGCCCAGCTGGTCATCCCCCACGCCGCGGTACGCGGCTGGCGCGTTCCGAGGCTTGGAGCGGCACACAAAGTCACAGCCATCCTACGAGCACAGGACACAGCACCAGCATCAGACGGTTTGCAGTTGACTCAGCATCTAAAGCAAAGCAGCTCCTGCGATTTCTCTTTCGCTAAGGGATTATGGCTATCCCTGTGCTACCTGAAACATCTCCCCAAAACTTCGCATAAAAACTTCCTACTCAGTCTTGAAAGCTCTGGGCATACTGGTTAACAGTATGGAGCAACATCAGGCTAAGGCAAGTATGACGGATAAACAGCACTGCCTACAGTGACCGGGGAAGGATTTCACAGTCAGACGTAAGCATTTCACAGTCCCCAGGTGAACACTTCTACCTGCAAAGTGTTAACTCCTGAGGAGCACTTGTTCTAGTTTGTTATGTAGCAGCTGCAGGACAGAGGCAGGGAATTGGTCTCAGCAAGGATTAAAAAATGGAATACTCAAGCAAAGTAAAACAGATACCCTCTTCTTCTGCTTCAAGGTACTCCACCCTGGTGGTAGGTCTACCCAAAACACAGAGTCAATACCATTTTCTCCTAACGTAGGCCAGGCTGAGAATACATAAGGATTTTCACTCACCGCCACCAGATTGCCCAGATCTTGCCAGAAGGCAAAGTGAGGAATCTGCTCCATGCCCTTTGCTCCCACAACAAGGCGCTGGTAGAGGAACCCACCAATTATGTAGACTGCAATCAGTGACACAAATCTAGAAAGCAGAATTAAAAAAAAAAAAAAAAAAAGAAAATCAAAGCTGAGGAAATCCTATAGTCAATCTCTTCTGAGCCAGCTACCTGCCTCATATTAGCATTGGAACAAGTAGCTGAGCACCACTCAAGAACAGAGCTATGAACGGAAACCAGACAATAAAAGGCCCCCAAGTTATCAATCTGCTTGTATAAATCTTTTAGGAGCATTATGTGAAGTAGCGCCTCTAAGCACAAACACAGAAAATTCATAAAGGCTCCTGGTCTGAGTTCCCAGCTCTGGCAAAGAGCCACCATACAATTTTAGGAAGTCAAATCTCCCATGTTTCAGTGCACTTGTCTGTGAGCTATGAAGGAAAATGCTTACTAGGAACAGACCAGCCCTGCCTCATGCCTCGAGCAAGAACTTTTGTCCAAAAGAGCTCAGAGGCATAGTAACATCTAATGGTGGCTGTGGAACAGTATACTGCAGTTATTTAGTCTTACTATAGCATTTGCTATGTTTCTAAATAGCACTGGAGATTATGACTCAAGCACAAACAGCTCTTCCAATGACTCACGTGATCAGTAGAATGGAACCAACGCTGAGGTGGGAATTCTCAGCTGGACAAGCCACACTGCTGTCCATTTCAAAGAGGTAGAAACACTCCTGCTCCTTTTCCCGCTCTTCAGAAATAATGCTGAATGAACTCTGTAATTTGGGAAAAGTGAAGTCATGCGAAAACACGCCCACACACACTGAACTTCACCAGGAGACCACTTTATCACTGTTGATGCAGCTGGGCACCAGACACTGGAGGCCAGCTCGCTGCCCCCTCAAAGCCCCTCTGCTCACAACCAACCCTTGGCCTGGCAGCCTCCTGATGCTCCCTCACCGCAGGTGTCACTCACCGCTGTAACTCCCCGCTTGCAAGAAATCATTATCACAGCTCGCCTCTTCTCACCACTGCAGTGCCTGCCATATGAATCACCTCCTTTATAAATCAGCATGATCCAGTCACCTGCCAGGAGAGAAGCAATAGAGGCTACAAATCCAGATCAGGAGGCAAAAGGTAGCTACTGAGTAAGCAAAGTATTGAGTGGAATCGTACTTCCATTGAAGACCTGGGTTTCATTGATTCTTCCTATCACCGTGGTCTTTCCATTCTGTCTATCTACTTGCACCAGGCCCCCAAAATCATGTGAGGTGCTGTTGACCTCCCTGCACACTCTGAAATGGTAGATGTAGTTTTCCGTTTTGCCTTTCTCCACAGTCACGTTAAACCTGCAGCAGGGAGAGGACAGAAGAGACAGCCCACTGGATTACAAAGAACTCCCAGAGCAGCGGGCACTTCAGACCTGGAAGCCAGTCAGAGACCACATTAACGGGTGCAGCCCATTCTGCAGTCTGACCCAAATCCTCCCCTCCCCTTGGCCACGGTGCAGCCCTGAGGTGTGCAGGGGGTTGTGCTGTACCTCATGTGGCTCAGGGGCTCCAGTTTCTTCAGCAGGGCTCTCTCCATCTGGGACTCACTGCTCTCATCACCAATCACATCACAGCTCCTCTCTTCCGACTGCTCAGCCCCTGCTACAACCAGGGCCATAAGGACCAGCAGCAATGCAGAGGTATGGCAAGGTGGCAACATCCTGGACACATGCCACAGAGAACACAGAGGATTAACTGTTTCAGCGCCCTGCAAACTAACTTCAGGGTCGTGGAGTCAATGATTAGCCACTTCCTCAGTCCTGACTGCAAAAAGGAGAAGTTGAAATCTAGAAACAACTCACAGTTCACAAGAGACACACTAAATCTGAATCTCTTGCACAGCCTGGGCTGATTTGGGGCTCTTTTCTGAATTTGCCTTGAGACCACAAAATGTTTTGCTGCTAAGCACATTAATTAGCTGCCAGAGCAGAGTCCAGCAGGCTGAATGCTGGAGTAAACTTCAGGCATAATCCACTGTTTGTTATTGCATTGCACTGAGAAGCCAGTCAGCAGAAAATTATTTATCAGGCCTCTAATCAATCATCTTCACAGCTCTCGTGCAAAGAGCTTGCAAGGAAGAGCCACTGTGATTAATCAGGCTCTGTTTGTTCAAGTGCCGTAACCTTAATAATGATCTTTCCAGTAGTCCTTTAGCTGAAAATCTTAAGGACGTTAATAATGCTAAACCACAACTTCCCAGAACAGTTTCTTTCTTCCTTTCTTTTCCTTTCCACGAGGGAAGGAGGAAAGTGAGGCATCCTGTGTAAGATCTAACCAACGAGGCAGTAATGAAGATGATAATAATAACAACAACAATAATAGTAAGATTCATGGTTATAAGATTTCAGGTTCATGCTAAACTCACATACGAAAATAGCCAATATTCCCCTCTGCTTCTTGTACAGCAGATTTTGGTAGATCTCCAGACGCTGGTGGAACGCAGACCTTTCATTAAATAAGCACCTGCCTGCAGGCGGACACAGAGCCCGTCTGACTGAACATAATGATTTCCCCACAGCCCTGTGGAGTCCACCGCGACAGCTCACAGCTGCTGAGCGAGGGCTCTGCTCGCCACGGGGCACCAAAATAAGGTTAGAAATGCAGAAATCACAGGATGGGTAAGGCTGGAAGGGATCACACTGGGCCACCTGATCCAACTTCCCTGCACAGGCAGGGTCATCCTACAGCACACGGCACAGGATTGTGTTCAGACGGTTCTGGAATATCTCCAGTGAGGGACACGCCACAACCTCCTCGGGCAATCTGTTTCAGTGCGCGGTCACAGAAATGAGGAAGCCCGTGACACGAGGGCTCGTGACTCCTCTCTCCCGAGGCCAGAAGCAGGACCTGCCCTCAGCCCCAGGCACGGCTTCTCCCGGGAACTTGCCGCGCGGCGCCGAGAGCTGCCCGGCCGGGCTCCTCCAGCCGGCG
>WEIT01025885.1:0-39627 GCA_013389985.1 Dryoscopus gambensis | reverse complement strand
TGCCCGAGGGAGCCGCACCTCCAATGGCGGGCGCCCGTGCCGCCCCGCTGAGGCGGCGGGAGGCAGGGGGGGCAGTGGGGGCAGTGGGAAACGGTGGGGAACAGTGGGAAACAGTGGGAAGCAGCCCCGCGGCGTGGGGATCCCCGGCCTCCCGGCTGGAAATCAACTCACCCACGTGCTCTGTGACTTTCGCTCGCTGAAGTCGCCCTCTCCCATCTCCTGTGTCCCGCACAGGAACGAAAGGCTTCCCCACATCTCCCTTTCCCTGGCTCCCGCTGCCGGAGGCGGTAGCAGTCCCTCAGTGTCGCTGGGCTTTGTCATCCCCACCAGGTGCCTCCAGAGTGACTTGTGTTGAACGAGCAAGGGGTCTCGGCCACTGCACAAAACTCTTTGTGGCCTTGATCCTTCGGATTCTGTCCCCACTTTGTGTCTCTTTCGTGGATTCTCCCCATGTTTTGTTACACTTTGGAATAAAGGTGCCTCCCCCAGCTCCTGCAAGTTTTGCCACTAGAGGAATTCCAGGTCCAGCACGGAAGGTGTGTGTGCTTGAGCATCTTGGATGTCATTAACAAAGCTATAAATTATTTGAGACTGGCCTGTTCAAAGGACACTTCTCCCCTTATGATGTGCTCCTAGAGAGTAACTTTTCAGGGCTCTGTTACTGGAAGGGACAGATGTTCTTCGCCAGAGTTCCGAGGCTTTTGCATCCTCTAGCTAAGAAAGAAATCCTGTAGTTAGTGAACTTACCAACATGCAGGAGAAGGCACTTGTTTGAGAGAAATTTGGGAGGTTACCCCAAATTTCAGTATGCTGCTTCAGTAGTGAAGAACTGGGGGAAAAGTGCTGCTGGCTCCTGGAAAACTGATTGGTTTAGTCCTGGTGTGATTCTGTACTGACAGTATGGCACAGCTGCAGAAGTCAAATTTATGTATTCGCGCTTAGCTAATAACTGAGAGTTGCCCTCACACCTTCTACAGTGAGTCCTCCCTCTCTACTTCCTGTTCAAAGAACCCAACTTATTGCTGGTATTAGAAAAAAAATGGTAAACCACATTAAAACAGAGCTCATAATTCTTTCCCACCACCTTTCACTTCTCCAGTTCTTCACAGTGTCTTTGTGGTCACTCTGGGCCAGCAGGCAGCCTGGGCACTTAAAAAGCGGCAAAATTGGCAGGAGCTGGGAGAGACACCTTTATTCCAAAGTATGACAGAACATAGACATACTGGAGAGAATCTACTGAAGAGACAAAATCAGACCTGGACACTTAAGCTGTGGCTGAATCCTGTTAGTTACTTTTCAGCTCTACAGATTATATTCCCAGCTAATCTCTCCCTTGTGAGTATAGCAAATTCTCTGGGTTTGAGAGCTCTCTTTAGAGACTTCTCTATTATCCATTCAAAGCATTTAGGAGAGACTTTCTTCCTATTGTCTTGCTCTTCTGCCTTCCCCTTCCTTTCAAGCACACACTCCTATCTTGCTGTCCACAGGTCCTACCTAGGATTGGAAGGAATCTTGTGGGTGCAATATGCCACCCTTAGAGGAAAGTGGAGAAATTTGCAGAAATATCCAATCCCTTCCCAGACATGTGCATTGTAACAAATTGGCCACTCTGTGTCAGATAAGCATCCTCCCATGCAATCATTTCTCAAATTTAGAGCATGTCACCAGAAGGGGGAACAATCATCCCTGCAAGAGGTAGCAATCATCCCAACCCCTTTGTCGAGCATGCCCAAACAACGATTGGAAATTTACTGTACTGTTCTGAAGAAGTGCAGCCTGAGCCTGACAAACATCCCCATGAAATGGAAGGGATCAGAATGTGGATTAAAAAAAAACCAGCCAGCCATGCAGCTAAGAGGTTTCTTGGGGTGCTGGAAGCATTAGTACTCCCCACCATAGAGTCACAGAATCTTTTAAGTTGGAAAAGACCCTTAAGATCATTGAGTTCAATCATTAACTTGACACTGTCAAGCCCAGCACTAAGCCATGTCCCTAAGCTCCACATCTGCATCTTTTAAAATACTTTCCGGGCTGGTGACTCAACCACTTCCCTCTGCAGCCTTTCCACTGCTTCATAACCCTATTGGTGAAGAAATTTTTGCAAATATTCAGTCAAAACCTCCACTGGCACAACTTGAACTATTCTCATCAATGGTCAGTACTTCAAAAGAAAAGTGGCCTTTCCTGTTGTTGCTGACCACAGAATCACTAAATGATTGAGTTGGGAAGGGACTTTTCAAGGTCATCTGGTCCAACCCCCTGCTCAAGCCAAACCTGCAACCTGGCCCACCTACAGCCCAGGACTGTGTCCAGGCAACTCTCCACTGAGGGACACAACGCAACCTCTCTGGCCAACCTCTATCAGTATTCAGTCACTCTCACAGTAAAAAGGTGTTTCCTGATGTTCAGAGGCAACATCTTCTGTCTTTCAGTTTGTGCCCATGACCTCTTGTCCTGTCACTGGGCACCACTGAAGAGTTTGACTCTTGGATCCTAACCAAGAGGTCTTTTCCCCAGGCCAAACAGTTCCAGATCTCTGTCTTTCCCCCCAGGACAGAAGGTCTGGTCCCTTTATCCTCTTTGTGCCCCTTTGGTAGATCCTCCTCAGTATGTCCATGTCTCCCTTGTACTGATGCTGTTGAGATGTTGAGTCAGAGGGACTTGAGGAACGCCAGCTCTCAGTGCCTGCCCTGTGTCTCAAGCACATCCACACCGGTACTGGGTGTAGACAGAGTTCCCAGTCCAAAGTGGAAGTGTCCAAAACTCACAAGGTTTCATTTTCAAGCCCCTGCTGTCCACCTCTACTTCCCTTTTGACAGCAGTTGGGCTGCCAGCTTGCTGTGGCCATTGCTTATCCAACTTTTCACCTTGTACTCTCACGATTCACCTTTTCTACCTTGTGCTGTCACCATCCCACTGCTTCTGCCCTGAAGGGAGCTCCTAAGAGCAGCACATCCTCCCAATTGCTGCATCAGTGTAACCACACCCTCTTGCATTGGCAACAATTCGAATACCCCTGAACTTTGTGATTAATCGCCTTTTCCATTAGCAGCTGTTCATCATCCATCAGGCTAGAAAATGAAAACTGCTACAATTCCACGGCTCTCCATTCCGTTGTAAGTTTGCTTATCTTGAGCAGCTGGAGATAGAGGTTGCGGCTTCACATGTCTTGTCTTCTGAATACAGCCTCAGGTTTCCTGTTTCACAAGCGTTGAGCCTTGTTGTTCAACAGCCTGATCGAAACATCTTGTTGTGCACACTCCTTGCTTTGGCATGGAGGGAAGCAGATCAGAAATTTCTGCAGCTGATGAGGGCGAGGAAGTAACGTATACTTCTGTCAAATTCTCTCAGACTCCTCTGCCAAGGGCCAAAGCTGCACAGGAAAAAAGAGGTGAGGAAAGATGGATAAGGTAGGTCAACCAAAATTTTTACTTTGAGTGGAAGCAAGATCTAACAGAAGCACTCCAAACTGGCCACTGATTCTGAGTGCCAGATTTGAGAGCTGTTGCTTTGCTTCTAAAATTACTGTGAATATTTTAACGTGATAAATGCTGATGAGTTAAAGACCCAGCATTTTCCCCCTCCCTCTCACCAACCTCCTTCAGTGTCTACTCCTGGGCATTCAACCCAGGCTTTGTTTCTTCAAAACAGATTTAAAGTTGTCTGCTTGTCAGCGGTAAGAGATTGTGAGCAATAGTTCTTTGAAGGGCAGGCAAGATGCGAATACAGATAAATTAGAGGCGTATGCTAATCAGAGATCAGAGACAGAGAAAGCTCATGAGATCATCCAGCCTCTCTCCCGTGGGGCCATGGAGGATTCTTTTGTGATACATTTTTTCCTGTTTTCTGTGATCTAGTGTTACGTACCTCCCAGTGAGCAAATTTTCAGCTTTTGCCATGAAACAGTTCTTCAGAGCACTACCAGAAAGATTTTCTTACTGCTTTCCTTAATTTTTTTTCTTTCCTTATTTTCTCTCCATTACTCCTGATTAGACCTGCAAATGTCACACTGAACAATTCTTCTGGCAGCTTAGTTGAGAAACACCACCTTCAAAGAGTGAAACTTTGCTTTGGTGATCATTCCTTGTAAATATTTCCTTCATGCAAAATAGTGGAGGGATTGGAACTAGATGATTTTAGGATCCTTTCTAACCCAATCCGGTGTGCTTTAGATGAGTTGTGTTGCATTGGCTGCAACACTAATGGTTGGCCTTAAATTTTCAGAGCTGTTACAGCAAAGGGGACTCTCACTGTGGGATACAAAATTTCTGTGTCCTGATCAGAATAATTTCTTATACTTGTGGTGTTTACTGCTGCCTGGTCACTTGTTTCACTATGGAAACAAAGCACAGAAACCCCCAAGTTCCTATCTGGTACTTATATTCTATCTGTTTGGAAGGCAGTCTTGCTTTTGCATATGTTTTCATCAGAAATGATGTTTTCTGTCGCATCAGAAAACACAGTGGCATCCTTTCATTCCTGCCATTCCTATTCACCCCCATCCTGTTGAAAGGGGATTACCCGATGTCCTCTTGAGGTGTTTTTAACATCTCTGCACATTCTTTTATGGACCCTCATCTTTTTCAGCTGTGGTCAGAGAGCCTAAAATAAGGAAGCTGATATTTGAACACACTTTTTGTGCATATTATTTGATTGTTTTTCAGCTCTCTTCAACATGCAAGGGATCCCTAAGGAGCTCACTTTAAGTACCTTTCTTTTGAAGATCTTTATGTTCAACTCTGTCCCTGCCTCCATCACTTCTGAGATATGTGCTCTCAGGTATTTCTCCTCTGTTCAGATGCACACCCTGCTCACTTTCTAGGCACAATATCACGGGTGTGTAGATAAGTCCTCTGGTCAAACCAATAGGTTTTGGTGCTTATGGACTCCTCAAAAATGAAGAATTGCCCCAGTTGTTTCTTCTGTTTGGCTTCCAGAGAGTCTTTAGATATGCTGCGCTACCAGAATGTCAGTACAGCAGTCTTAAGAGAGTTTTAGCCAGTGCCACAGTCAAGAACAGAATCCCTGTTTCTCAAATTCTCCTCCTTGGCTCTAGGCAGTCATGCTGCTTCCATACTGAGGTAGACAGGAGCTGAGGGGAGCTATTTGGGACAGTGCCATGACATTCTTCAGATTGTCCTAGATGAGTTGAATTGTAAAATGCTAACAGCTTTCAGTTTTTGGACTGAATCTCGGCTCACAAACCTAAAAATATTGGGTCATGTTGCTTGCAAATGAATAGAGAGTATCAGAGTAATTTCTCCAGGGCACCGAGAGACCTAATGGGGTGTTTTGTACACAGAAAGTGATAACATTGGATGTTTACATTAAATGTCCACCAGTCCACTTCCCCCCTTGGGTAGACTCTGCCAGAGTTCCTCTGACGACTACATGGAAATATTTCTGGATGCTGCATTCAGATTTTCCTCCTGTTTCAAAGTCATCTTAGGTACTTCTCCCATCCACTCCTACAAGAGCTTCACATGTAGTTTGGGGGCTGAGGATCAAACAAAAACCCTTGACCCTGTTTTTAAAAGTGTGTACTGCAGGGACTCCTTTTTGCAGCAGGTAAAACTCCTGACTTGTGAAATACTTTATTCCACTTCTCTGGATTGATCTCTGCCGTTCAAATGCAGCTTAAATTCACCTCAAACACTTCCTGTTTTCCCACTTTGTTATTTTTTTCCTTCCAAAATTATCTAATGCCATATTTTTTTCATTTTTACAAACTTCAATGAGTCAGCCACTGCTGGGGTTGTGGAGGTGCCCTGGGATTTTGTTTTGATGATGAATCATTCCCTTTTTTCTGCAGTTGGTTTGAAACAATAGAGAGTGAACTGCTCCATTCATTGCCAGGAGGCACCAGCTCCATGCCCGGTGCTGACATTTAAGGATTAACCGTTTCACAGACTGCCATCCCGGTTGCCTTGTCCTGGCAGTAGTTTTCCCTAAAATGTAACACTGATCTGAAGGATGCGGGAGATATCTTCTTTGGAGAGGCAAGAGAGGAAGGAAAACAAAAGTACAAATGTGATCTCAGAACCAGGAGTTATGTTTCATAAGATGTTTATCCCCTTTTGCCAAGTTTTCAGTTGTAATCTGCAGAGAAAAATCTCCACCCTGCCCCTTAACCTTGGGCTGACTTCATTCTCTTGAGGCCTAATCCGATGACAAAGCCCAGTCTTCCAGGGATACAAACAAGAGGAATAGAGAGCAGAGTCAAGTTTAAGTTCCAGATCCACTTCAAGTCCTTCAGTTCTCCTGTTGTCCCTTTGTGTGAAGTGGAGGAGTAGGTTGTAACTGAAAAGTCTTTCTGTATTTTTTTTTCTGAAAAGAGATGGGGTTTTGTTATTTAAGAATGATTTTTAAAAATAAGAAATGTTACTATTTTTAAACTATGTTTGGGACAGCTAGAGGATCCTACAAGCTTCAGGAAACGTGAGAAAACCTCTATCTTAGAAAAGATCTTTCTACCAGAAGAATGATGCTTACAACAAAGCTCCCTCATGATCTCCCTTGTTACCTTAGAAACTTCTTCTAGCTAAAACCGCAGGCCTAAATGTGTTGCTATAAATGAGAAACTGGCCTTAACATTAGTGAGCCTGCAAACTGTTGAAGATCAAAAGAAATTAATTTTTATGAATTTACTGATCTGGTCTACTTTCTGCATTTGGACAAAGTTTCCAACGTTTAAAGGATGCATTCTTGTTTTTAAGTGGAGTCCCTTCCCCTTCTGTTTCAGCACTGGCTTTCTTTGTCTTTCTCACAATATTCTTCATGTGTGATTTGTTTTCAACCTCCACCAAGAAATCAGATGTGTTTCTTTGGGTCTTGTGACATGACCAAGAGAGAAGCACCTCAAACTTCATGAGATCCATGGGGACTTTGCTGCTAGATTTGGGTAGAAGGCTCTGCAACATCACAAGAGCAGGATGTGGTACATAAGTGAGCTGCACATTTACTGCTTCTTAGACAGTGCTTTTGTCTGTGCTATTGTACTGAGATTAATAAAACAAGGAAACCTAGAGCTCATCCGTGCCAGTGTCATCCTCTCCTCTGTCTGGGAGACGGGAGATTTTAAAGCTGAGATTTCAAATGTTTTATGCAAAGTGAACGCCTCTCAGGTCAAACACAGCTCCAGGAGATGACAATGGAAAAGCAACACGTAGCCTGGAGGTTAACGTGTTGTGCTGTACATAAGCAGATCTCTACAGGCCAGTCCTGACCAGCCCTTTGAAAGGAAGCTGTGCTGGGCTACAGTGGAGGTTGTCCCAAGGACTCACCCTCTGCCACTGGCAGCCAGTAAGCAGCAAACAGTGGTGGTGAAAGTGTGAAGGGACAGACATCCCAAGGTCTTCAAGGCTGGCTCTCCCATCCTGCCACTCCACCATGGAAGATGAAAATGTAGGACTGACTTGGGATTATCCTGGGAAGATGTAGCATAACCATATGTCTACGCCTATGAACAGGATGCTGAGATTAAACCTACTGTTGTTGCTGGGAGAGCTGGGGGAAAAGCTCTGGATTTCTTTTTACATGTAAGCTGGAACATGATGGCTGTAGCAATGCAGCTCTGAGTTTCCACCCCAAGCTTCAATGCTGAGGCAGGAGTGGATTTGTTGGGAGGCTCCTGCCAGCATGAGGTGCCCCATGGTGCCTGGGTGGCTCCAGCTGACTTGTGGCAGGTGCTTCCTTTGCTGGGGTCAGCCACCATGGAGGCTGGGCCAGCAGGCTCTGTAGCCAGGCAGGGGCAGAGCTGTGGCTGATGTGAAGACAGGTACCCCCTGGGAAGCTCAGGCAGGGACTGATGGCCCCAAACGCAGCTGCAAGGGGGCCCTGGGCTGATGGGCAGGGACATGGGGGGGCCCCAGTTTGGCTGGGCAGGGACAGTGATGTCAGCCATGTGCAGAGTGTAGACAGACACGATGCTCTAAATAGTGTGGTTCCTTGTGGAAATGCCCAGGACACAAGCAAACTACATAAAACCACAGGCAGTTTTCATGTGGCTTCTGTTCACTATGGTTTCTTTTCTCTTTTACAGCTCCCCATCTGTGGTCAGCAGTTCTGAAGGGCTTGGCCATAGCCTTTGGGACACTGAGCATCTCCCTAGCGATTGCTTTGATTTGGAAGATGAGTAAGTGCAGAAAAGGCTGCGGAGAATGAGCAGCCAACAGCAAAGGACCAGCGGCACATCTAACCACAGGAGCTCCATTAAATGGAGTTAAAACCAGAAACTATTCTAGGTTTCTGCCTATCCAGAATATTTTGAAGAATATATTCCTTGCTTAGACTCCAGGCAACCCATTTCAGATCCTGTGGCAAAGAACAGTTAAACATATTGAAAAGTCTTTGTAGACTTGCCTGGTAAATGTAGTGGTAAACTGTAGAACAAATAGGTCTGTGATACATTTGCATGCATGCAGAAGGTGCTAGACCGTGTGGAGGAGCTCACTGTTAGCTGCTTAAAATCCATTCACCTAAGGTGGGATGTGATCACACCATACCTACAGAGTGTGATCTGTTTTCAGATAGCCAGTTTTAGGTACTGGGTATCTGAGTGGTTCAGTGGAAACCTGGGGGCGGGGTGGGTGTGTACATGCTTGCACCAGCTTCAGAGTGCATGTGACTATTGTAAGATTTTGAAATTACACTGTTATTTGCAGAATCTTACCCTGACTTGAGTTTCCTGCATTTTAACTGTCCAAAAGAGTTGTTTCTCAGGAGGTCCTTGCTGACAAGTGTTTCTGTTGGTTAATGGTAGAGAAGAGTATGAGTATTTTGACTTCTTTACAGGTGACTGCCACCCACACTGCCCTCAACAGTGGGTGGCCTACAGAGGGAGCTGCTACTCCTTCTCCACTGCGAAGAAGGACTGGAATTCCAGCCAGGAATACTGCAGGGCACAGGGAGCTCACCTCCTGGTGATCAGTGATACGTGGGAAATGGTAATGGTTTTCTTTGCCTTTGAGGATCTCCCATTTCCTTGCAGATACCTAAGTGACTGACATACAAGCAGTGCTGTCACTTAAGCAATGTTTTGGTTTTAAAGGAGAAGAAGGATTTATGACTGTGACGTTACACATCACAAAGTTTGTAGGAAGCAGAGAAGCAAAGGGGAGAAGGGAGAGATGAGGGTCACTGTCAGGTACTCAGAATCATCCTATGAAGGATGGTAGGAGACAGCCTTCTCCACTGCTTGTCTCCACCTCCCCTCCTATTCCCAGTAAGGCTGATATGAATGATTACAGGAAATGACCGTGGCACTGAGCAGTCACTGTACTCCTTGCCTACAAACCGATACGTCCCCGCTCTCAAGGAACGCTTCCTTTGCAAAAGCGATGCTTCTCCTCCCTATGACCGCTCCAGCTCCTCCTGCTCAGTGACCCACGCCATTCCCTGTGTTCATGCTTAGATATTTCTTTGTCGGTCTCTTTTCAGTGCTTACTTCCTCTCTCTGCCAACGTACCTCAGTTGTGCTGGTGAAATAAGGAACCATGTGTTCCACTGCAGGTGCTCTCTGGGGGCAGGGGCATGTATGGTCACTAGAGAAGTGAGTACTGCTGATTACGGGGGTGCTGAGGCACATCTCCTTAAGTAGAGCAGAAACCTTGATCCGGTTTTGCTCAAGCCAGGGCTTATTAGCTCAGGTCCAATGAACGTGGACAGCTTCCAGTCCCTGGACAGAAGTTGCATTGTATGATGTTCTCTGGAGGATTACAAAGCCAGGTCTCTGCTTGATTGGGAGTATGTACCAGGCTCTCACATTTGATTGGACAAATCCTTACTCCTTGAGAAATAGGCATCTTCCCCAGATTAGCTGTTTCTCTGCATGAAGAAAGCCTTCCTGCTCCTGCTGCTTTCTTACCATCTCTGCTACTAGAGTGTTACCCATTATCCCTGCTCAGACTCACCCATCTAAACAAGACTTTCCTAGCTATCCATACCTTGTACTGCAAAGGCTGTGAGTGCTCGACCTCCAAGTGCCAGGGAAGCGGAGTCACCTCCAAACCACCAGCAACACTCCTGTGATTCCTCAAGCTTCTCCTATTCCCATAACTTTACCAAGCCAGCTTTGTTAATGCTTCTCTGTGAAGATGTCTTCCCTGCAGCTTTGTTTATGGCAGCAGGAGATAAGGACGGAGCCCAGCCATACCCCTGAAAGGTTGCTGTTCTTTGGTTGCAAAGATGGACAAGACAAACTTACCTCTCCTGGCTTTGTCTTTTTAGAGGGGAAGAGGGTAGGGGATGGGGAATTTACTTCAGGGCTGAGTTTCTGTTGCAGGCTTCACCTTTTAACAATAATCAGAAGTTAAAAGTTAGTTAAAAGGAAATGAACATTGAAAACACATAGGAGGAAAATGTGTATAAAATTTAAAGAGCTTTCCTACTGGGTTTGTTACACAGATCTGCCAGTGCCTGCACTTCCTGCCCTACCCTACCCTTCCCTTCCCTGCCCTGATTTTGCCTTTAATTGTTAATACTTCATATTAGCTTGCTAGTTAGCTGTAGGGTAGAGTGTTTATATTAGTAGCATACTTTCCTACATAAAACTCTGTCCAGGAAACTCCAGGAGACTGGGGTGCAGTTCGTAGAATCATAGAATCAGTCAGAATTGTAGAATCATAGAATCAGTCATAGAATCATAGAATCATAGAATAGGTAGAGTTGGAAGGGATCCATCAGGATCATCGAGTCCAACTCCTGGCCCTGTCATTACAAGTTGTGGGGAAGCAGTATTGTCAGTCACTTAAGGAACAGTGAGGTGAGGGGATGTATCTTGCTCTCCGTTCTCTTTACTTACCCTTACCTCCATTTTCAGGCTGGCTTTCATTAGTCACTTTGTAATTCATCATCATTTCTAGGATCTGTTCAAGCGTATTAAAGCAGAGAGTTTCTGGGTTGGACTGAGGAACAGTACAAGCTCTGGATGGATTTGGGAGGATGGCTCTATATTAAATGATGCCAAGTGAGTTTCATTCTGTTTTAAAAACAATACTGCTTATTCAGATTGCCTGGTGTTCCAGAACACCCAGAGTTCCTCCTCCAGATGTTAGGAGCTTTCTTCCTGGGCAGATTTTCTTCTTCCTGTCACCTGTACTGCACTAAGCTCAACATGGTTTACTTTCTACTGCCCTGCACCTTGTAAGGGCATGTACTTATGAAAAGCAGGTCAGGCATTAGTCTCTCACTCCCTACTTCCCTCCTGCTGCTCAGACCAAGGACTTTATTTACCTGCACCAGCACACAGATGCTTGGTCAGAAAGGCATATGGCTTTACTGGATTTAGCCACCTTGCATCCATTCTGTTGAATGCTAGTGTCACTGGGTGTGAGGACCCAGCCCTTTGCTGCCCTGCTGGTGCCAACCCAAGCCAGAACCTTAATTTCTTCTCAGTCTTTACTTGGACCAAACTCAGTGTTTTGCATGAGGGAAAACATGTTTTTATCCGGTGACTTTGCCTGGCCCTTTCCTTTTTATGGCAGTTTAGGCATAAAGTTAGTTTCTTTAGGCAATGTTTTAGTTTCTAAGTGTTTAGGCAATGACTTAGTTTCTAAAGCCTCTCCAGTAAGGAAAACTTGCCCAAGATCTCACTGGCAACAGGTCAGTACACTTGGCTTAGTTCCCTGAATAAATCCAGCTTTCTGTTCCTACAAACTCGTTGAAGGCAGTAATCATTCCATGAAATTTTCACCACTGCCACTCACATGATGGTGCATATCACTGCCACTGCAGGGATACAGAATTGTGTCTATGTTTGGTTCTGATTTGGGTTCTATGATGGCAAAATTACTTAGCTGTGGCAGGTAGATGGGTTCTTTGGTGTACATTTTATTTTCTAACAGCTGCCTTTTGTAGGTCAGGTTGTTTCTCTTCCTCTGGGCTACACCCTTCAGTATCAGTTGTTTTTAATTTCTTGTCTCCAGGAGACAATCTCAGTATTTTCTTTCGTTCTCACTACTGTTCCATGTCTCTTGCAGGGTGCTCTATAACAGCGCTGTGCAAAACTGTGCTGTCCTGATGAAAGATCAGTTTCATGCCTCCAGCTGTGAAGTTCCCAATCCGTGGATCTGTGAGAAATCACTTAGATAAATCCGTGTGCTTTTTCATCTCACAACAACCTCATCAGTGGTATGAGTTGATCATTGTCCTGCAAACTGAAGCTTAACACAAGAACAAGGACTTGCCTTTTCCACACCCTCACTAAAGTGTTTTACAAGGACAGGTTTGTTGCCCATGAGGGTGAGTTACTCTCAGCAATAGACCTGTTCTCAGTCCACAAGTGTTGGATTACTGCTGTTTGTGACCAGATGAGACCTGGGACATATTCCCTGGCCTAGTCTTTCCCTTATTTGTCCTATAAGGGCAAACAAAAGCTTTGTCACAAGGGGTGTCTTCAGATCTCTGAGGGGGACCTCGTCATTTTCCTTCAGTTTTGAGCATCAGATTTCATTTCCATTCCCATACATACTGTCTGGTATCAGAAGGACAGGCAAAAGGAAGCCTGCTCTTCACTGACAGAAACATATAAACAGATTTCTCCCAGTGGCAGCCTCTGCTTTTGCATCCCCGGGGTATGAGTGGGAGAGAAGAGGGTGAAATGAAACTACAGCTTCTGTAAATCCAGCAGTGAAAATAAATCTCCAGGACTGCGCTGGACCAAAAGTGTGTACCTGTGCCATTTCTTCTCTCCATTAGGAGGAATTAGGCAGGTTTAACCAAGCTAGTCAAGAGACTGGACTTCTGGAGTCAAAGGAATACAGCTAATTCTGTATAATTATTTAATCCACCAAGAACCTGTTTTCCTCCCCACCTCTGCCTTTTCATACTGCAGATAGAGGAAGCAGTGGGCAAACCCTTAATACAATGATCTTTCAGCTCAAATAGAGCAGAGACAGGCTCAGAGTTTGAACACCATAAAAACACAGTGAATATTTGGGAGCACTGTGTCCAGTTCTGGGCTTCTCAGTGCAAGAGAGACAGGGACATACTGGAGAGTCCAACACAGGGCCACAAAGATGATGAAAGGACTGGAGCATCTCCCCTAGGAGGAGAGGCTGAGACAGCTGGGATGGTTTATTCTAAAGCAGAGAAGACTGAAGAGAGATCTTATTCCTGCAATCATAGAAGCACAATAACCAACTTAAGCATTTCAGTTCAGACTACATATATTTGCTTCATATTTTTATTATAATTGCAGGAAATCCTTACCAGCTGCCAGTGTCATTATCTTCCATCTGCTTGGAAGGATGCTACACATGAAGGTGTCAAGGCAGATAAAAACAAAATCTTAGCATACTTAGTTAAGTGGATGCCTGCTGAGCCTCATATAGACTTCACTTGAGATGAAGGTCTCAGGTGAGAGTGTTTTACAGTAAGGATGGGTCTGCTTTTCTATAACCCTGCCTGCAACAGGCAGACCTGGAGAGTGTAGTAGGAGGTCAAAACTTTGACTTTTCATCTTGGATTGTCTGGGTTACTTTGGGTGAGTAATTTTATCTCTGCCAGAGTCCATTCAGCTATCAAAAGATGGTTGTTCCTGACTCCCAGAGAGTTGCCAGACACTATGAAATAATGCTGGACACTTTGCTTGCTTTGTCAAAGTGGTGGTAGCATCTGTAGAAGGGAACCTCCCAGTTACCTTATCGGAGAATACTACTGAAGAAACAGCTTCTCATATTATCATGATATGTAGGTGAGATGAGCATGTCTCTGAGCTTGCCTAGTTTACCTTGCCTGGATGTATTGAAAATATTTCTCTTCGGTTTCTGGCTACAGAGCACATTTTTGACCAAGGTCCTAATGATCAGGAGCTGGCTTGGGAGCTGTTTGTCTATTTGACAAAAAGGGTAGATCTAGTTCCCTCTGCCATGTGCAGTTCTGCATCTTGTTCCTGTTGGGTTTATGTTCCATCAGTCCAGCTCCTGACCTTGACCACTGTAAATGGTCATCTTCAAAAGGGCTTTGACGAGCCCATGTACAAATCCTCTTCTCTTTGGGTGAGGGAGACTTTCCTGTGTTACATTTCTTTTGGGCAAGCAAAGCCATCCTTAGGTATCAGATGCAGAAGGAAGAGCACAGATCTAGGCTGACTTTTGTGCAGTCCCCAAGGAAATTGCACATGCATTACTATCCTCTTTTTTCCTATACAATCACTGCAGGGCAGAATGAGGTCTGTAATGAAGGTTTGTTATTGTACTGCACTTGGATTTTTTAACTCCAGAGTTCCTGAGCTTACCAAAGTTTTGATGATTATAGTAGGAGAAGGATAGGACAGACAGAAAATCATTTTATCCTGCACACTTTTTAATCTGAAAACTATGTTTTACATCTTCTAACATAGATTTCCATTCTTTGGAATTTGCATTAGAACTATATGTAAGATATTCTACTGCCACCTGCAAGGGTAATAATTACCAGAGCTATTGATCCTCCTGCTGGAGACCAAGTAAAGACAGTGGTCTAAAAACCCCATTTCCCTCTATGGTACAGCATTGCCCATCACAGTCCATTACATGGATTTTCACTTAATTAAACCAGGATGACTCCACCAAACAGCAATAATTTGATCTAGATGTACCAATAACTTGACCTGGAACAAGAACCAGTAGAAGGAAAGTAAGACCCAGGCCACAAATGTTCTGGTGTGTGAGGGTAGCTGCTGCTCTGGGCAGCTGGTTAATGTGTTACATGCTGTTAATGGGTTGAACTTTTGGCAGCTTCCCGTCATGTCACTGTCCCTGTTTCTGTTAGGGTGAAGGCCAGATTATTTTAGATGACTTGATTGTCCAGGCACTTTCTGGTCTCTTTTCCCGGCATTAGCTTTGACGGGACCAGGAACAGAGAGCAAAAGGGAACAGCGTGGGTGGAGAGGGAAGGTTTTTTCAGTTTCCATTCCCTGTTTTCACAACCCGTTAATGGGAGTTAGACACACGCACGCTTGTTTCCAAAGTCCTAGCTCAATCTCCTGCTCCCAGTTTGAAGGAAATCAAACAGCTTCTGCTCTTCCAGCAACCTCTATGACCAGTGCCATGTCCACCTCCATACAGAGAGCCCTGCCAGAAATTGAGGCCTTCCCCTCATGCTCAGCTGTTAGCCCTTCTTTCCTTAGCTACAGCCTTTTCTCTTCCATTGCCTCTGTCCTGCCCCAAAAGAGACACAGCTCTGGCCTGCCAGGAACCCTCCCCTCCCTCTCTCCCCCAGCACTGGCCTTCTGCCCGGACTCGGAGCTGCTAGTTCCAGCTCCTCCTTACTGCCTCTCCCTGTTTCCGGATGGGCCCTGGCCCCCAGCCCTTATCTTCTCCAGCCCCTGGGCTGTTTGCAGAGGAGAGTATAAAGGGGTTGACTGGGACAGCAGAGGGGGAGTAAAAGCAGCGCTGGACCACACTGAGTGTCTGCTTGACTCACCACGTCCTGCTGTGTACCATGGGGAAGAACGGGCTGCTTATCAAATCAAGCATCTTCCTCCTCCTCTTCTTCCTTCCGGGAGACACCTCACCCATCATAGAGCCGTAAGCTATTCTGGGGGATCTCTGGGCAGGCAGGAGACCTCGGCTGTGTTCCTGTGTCTATTGCTTTGTCCATTGCCTTCTATCTAATTTCTTTTATCCAGGAATAAAGACACCAGGACTGGGTAAAGTGCCTTCTACAAACAGGAACTCTAGTGCTTGAGAGAGATGCAAAACAAGCTGTGAAACTGAGATATCTGTAAAACTTCAGGGGAAGAAAAAAAGGAAAAGAAGAGGGAAAGGTCTATGAGAATACCTTTTGCTGTTTCAGTGAATTGACAGGATTTCAACAAAATTTTATGCACAAAATTAGTTCTTTTGAAAGACAACTTTTCATAAATGTCTGTGCAATGAGTTCTTCTTAAGAGACAAACTGTTTTGAAAGGACAGTGAGAAGTTTAATTTTAAGTTTACTGTCCTACTCCCAGGCTTAAATGCCCAGGAGTTGGGAGTGGCTTTTTTAGACGATAATGACAAGAAAAGGAACAAATACCTCATCTGGCATGCTCGGAAATAGCTTTATTTTTTAATTCACATTTTTCGGCTCAGCCAATGTAATGAAAATTCCCTTCTCGCCCAGGATAATGTGCCGTAGTAAGACTGTGACTGTTCAGGTCTGTGAGGGTATATTGTCCTGCCTCCCTTCTTCACCCACTTTTGCTCTGTTTGTATGTGAAGGGCATTTGTGCTGTGTGCATGTGTGTACATGTGTGGTAGGAGCAGCGCTTGGAGGGTCCTGACATCCCAAAGGCTCTCTCCTTTGGCTTTTTGGCCACATCTCTTCCTCCCCTGCAAAGCACAGGGCACCTCACCCATCACCGAGCTGCAAGGGGTGCAGGGGAGTTTCTGAGCAAGGCTGTGCTGCAGTGCTTTCATCAAACGCAGGGAAAAGAGACAGTGGGATCTGAGGGGCAAGAGCTCACTCCCTGCAGACCAACTGATGGACAAAAAGGCGCCAAAGCCTCTGCTACTGCTAAAGGGAATGCCGTGCCTTACTGCTGAGGTGTTGAGGGCTCTTCTCCCATCTGCTCGCTGCTCTGGGTATGCCCACCAGAGGCCGGTCCTCATCCACCAAAACGGGAGCACGGTTAGCATTAGATGGATCGGGCTTGATTCCCAGATGCAGTGCTGGGCACAGGGACACCACCGGCAAGTTGCCATGCTGGGAAGGAAGGAGGCTGCGTAGGGCTAAGCAGGGGTCCCCTGTTGAGCTGAGACAGATAGGCTGGCCTCCTTGAAAACCTGAAACTTGTTTGTGTTTTTTGCTTAAGATCTGGCACCACGCTGTGGCAGTTTTGGATCTCTGCGAGGAACGAGAGTAGTGCTGCAGATGCTTCGCAGTGTGTAATCAATGGAATTTATTCACTGGGTACTGGCATTTGTGTGGCTCCTGAATGCTACTAACAGTGTCTAGCAAAGGCGACAATTGATTTCCCCCCTGCCTTTATTCAGGATCCCAGGAAGAAGTGCTGCTGTTGTGCCAGAACCTAGAAAAACATATCCTTTCCAGATGTTTGTGTGGGGGATTTCTTCTGGTATTTTACATTTGAGACCAGCCTCTGCTTTCCCCTGCTGCTACAGATGTGCCAGAAATCTTGTTACAGTCTTAGAAAATGCACCCTTCTCCCTGTGTGGTGAAGGCTGTAGTCATCAGATTGGTTTATTTGTTCTTTATACACAGGTCCTCTTACCTGTTCCTCCTCCTCTGACCTATCCTTCTCCCTTGTTCCTAGGCAGTACATGGTGCTGGTGCCCTTTCTGATACACACGGATTCTCAAGAGAAAGTCTGCATTCAGCTGACCCACCTCAATGAGTCTGTGACACTGAGTGCCACACTCACGTATCAGTGGGGGAACATGAGCTTGATTGATGACGTGGTTTCAGAGAAAGATGTGTTCACCTGCATCCCTTTCTCTGTGAGTATCTCATTCCTGTGGGATGATCCTATGTACTAGGGATAAAATGTAAAGGCACTGAGAAGTAATGCCCAGAGTAACACTATGTAGATGCTCACTTACCTCTTGGCTAAAGGTATGTTCATGTCCATCCTCAAGACTCTCTTACTGCTGAGATCTCCTTACTATGCTAAATGACTGTGAGATGCTGAATCCTAGAAAGCCACACCCTTTCTAGGACAGGAGAAGTAAGTGGGTTTAATATACTGACACTCCTGAGGGATGTTTGGTGAAATGATTTTCCACATCATCCTTCAACATCCACAGTTTGTCACTTGAGTGTTTTCAAATTGTGGTAGAGCTTTTGGACCTCAGATACTCTTCCCCTGGTGTATACTGAGTTAATGTAAGAACACAGAGCTGTGATTACCTGTATCTGAAAAAAACAGCAAAGCAGGAAATTTATAATCTAATGTAATTGATAGCCCCAAGGACTATAACAAATTCCTGACAACTAGGAAAGCTAATCATGTAGCTCAGAGCCTAGATTATGTCTTTGGCCTGAAGACTGAAGAATTGGTCTTCAGGACACCAGAAAGGTTGGCATTTTTGTCTTGGTTTGTCAGATGTAGGCTAAAGACTGACTTTGTCGCTTGTGAGAGAGAGGTATAGGTGTCTGGCATGTCTGGTTTGGAAAAGGAAATGTTCTGCAAAGACTAGGGGCATTATCTGAAAGAGAAGACAGACTATTCCATTCCCTTTGTGAATGTCAAAATGAAAAGGATGGAAAGGTTTGGTCAGGGCAGTAAGAATTTTTAAAAACTGAGTGGTAGAGCTAGGAGTTCCTTTGCTGCTCAGTACTTGCACAATTACTGCATGGCAGGAAGAATGGGTAGGAAAATGGGACAAATATAGATCAGTCTCTTGTTCCTGATTATAGCTCCTCTCACCTCTGTGTTGGGTCCATCAGGATTATATTAGATCTCTTATTTCATGAAGGCTAATTCAGTTCAGGAAGCCTTTAAAGGTGGTCTGTTTACATAGTTTCCTTCTTACTCTCCAGCTTCCAAAATCAAGAGAGCCGTTACCAGCCACGATTCTCAGTGTGACGGTGAAGGGGGCCACACTGCAGTTCAGCACCCGCAAATTAGTGATGGTCCAGAACTCTGAGAGCTTGGTCTTCATCCAGACAGACAAACCCATCTACAAGCCTGGACAGTCAGGTACCAGGAAAGGGGTGGAGATCTGCACTGGAAACAACTTTTGTACTGAAACTGTTGGATCATGCTGGCCAGATGTCAGTTGCTTTCAGTGGGGG
This sequence comes from Dryoscopus gambensis, assembly GCA_013389985.1. Taxonomy (NCBI): domain Eukaryota; kingdom Metazoa; phylum Chordata; class Aves; order Passeriformes; family Malaconotidae; genus Dryoscopus; species Dryoscopus gambensis. The sequence goes on along the minus strand of WEIT01025885.1, from coordinate 20,907 downwards.
TCAGAACTGCAACTTCATGGCTGAGGCTTATGTTTTATTGCTCCATCTAGGGAAAATTTGGGGAATCTTAAGGTGCATGCATGTATCTGGGGCACCTGCACACTCTCCCTCTTACACTGTGGGCTCTGTTGTTGTGATCCATGCAGTTACAGGGTCTGCATTAAAATCAGAGAAAGAATGGATATTTATCCTATAGAGAACAGGGCCAAAACTCAGACTAAGTCATGAAATAGCTTTCAAAGCAGCAGCTGATTTTGCTCAATGAAGACAGAAAGAATTATGTAAGCTATTTATTTCTTCTGGGCCGCTGATCTCCTAAATTTGGCCTGGATAAAAACAAATGTCCTAAAAGAGGTACTGAATTCTCTCTCCATCCTGAGCCAACACAAACTTGCAGCCAAGTGCTGAAGTAATTTGTTTGCATTCATCCTTCCTAGGAAGTCAGTCTAGTTATAACAAAATTAGAAGACCCATGTGATTTCTGGCATAAAAATGCCTCATTGCAAAGTAAACAAAGACAACTTAAATTTAACTTTGGTCCTGATTAATGAGATTCCGATGCCCATGATCAGTAAGATGTTCACACTGCCATGGATTTGCTCTTAATATCCTCTTATTCATATACCCTTACTAGATGGGTAACCTTCTAGCATGACCTAGCATTCTAGTAAATGGAATTTCCTTGGAAGAGAACAGCCCTGTTGTCTATTATACCATTTGTTTTTGCCACTGATTTTTCTGGTTGCTGATTGCACTGTGGAACCTCACTGTCCTTCTCCACCAGTCCTGTTCAGAGTTGTTTCTCTGGATGAAGAGTTCCGACCCGTGAATGAAATGGTAAGCATTATACTTGTTTTTCTACTTATCTGGCCTTAAGTCAAATGTGGGGAAAGGGAGAAAAAATAGTCTCTGTTGGGGAGAGCTCTCAGTACACTGAGATAACTGAAAATTCTGGGTCACCCCAGATCTTTTTAACAGGATCTGTTGTCAAATTTCTGCACAAGGCTGCCGTCTGCATTCTTGGAAAGGTTTGACAAACTGCAAATGGGCAGTGCTGGTGTAAACAGTGAGCAATCTGCCATTCCCACAGTGTACACCTGTTCTTACTAGTGCTGCAGGTCATCCAGAGTTAGTAATTTCGGTTGCCTTTTGTGCCTGAGACAAAGGATTGGCCCCCTCCTCTCCATACCAGGAACTTTTTTCCTTGCCTCATAGGATGATTAGCTTTTACCCTGAAATGTGATCATAACCCTTATCATTTGACTGTGTTGCTTGCCCTCTAAACATGCTGCTTCCTTTCTTCTTTTTCTAGATTCCACTGGTGTATATTGAGGTATGTACAAACAATTAATTCACATTCACGTCTATTGCGTCTCAACCTGGGCAGAATAAACAGTTGCCTCCAGATGATTCTTGTTTATTTTTTGTGTTAAGCCAGTTCATTACATTAATTCAACTGTACAGAATTTTAACTCATATGATGCCTGCCATGTACCTGGGCCCAGGTTACAGCTCCTCTGTCATCCTGTTGTGGCCTCGCCCTAAAACACTGCTAGTGCCCTCCACTCCTGGCATGCAGCCTCCTGAAATGCAGGGGCTGTCCCTCCCCTCACTGCTTTTGCTAGACCTCATTGCAGACTCCCACTGTTCTCACAATCTCCTTCTGATCACATTATCTGTAGGACCCAAAGAAAAATCGTCTGTACCAGTGGACAAACGTAGAGTTAGAGATGGGATTTATGCAGCTGTTCTTCAACCTCACCTCTGAACCTATCCAAGGGACCTACAACGTGGTGGCACAGAAGGCCTCTGGGAAGACAATTCAGCATTCTTTCTCTGTGGAGGAGTATGGTAACTGTCACTGCAGTTTCAAGTTCCTAATAGCTAGTCCCATGGGGCATGAAATCTTACTTGAACAGCATAGCAGATCTGACCAGGATATCCAGCATGACTGGAAAATTGTTTCTGTGTCCTTTCCTTCCCAAGAATCATCTCTTTAGGATGAGAAGACTGAAAGACTTGAGTGACCTATCTCCAATCCTCTCTAAGCCCCAGGCCATGCAGTGCAGCTCTTCTGAATGCCCACCTCAGCAAGGCTCCTATCAGGAGGAGCAAAGTGCTTGGATCAATCTGTGCTGACAGCCACAAGCCTCACCTCTTTTCAGAGGTGCTTTTAGGCCACAGACTCATCTCTAGTTGGCTACATACCTGTCAAATGTCATGCCATAAGTCTGGGTCTAGGCTGAGGCTGTCTAGGCTGTAAATTAAGACCTTTCCTCTTCTCCCTCACAAGCCAAGCCCAGAGCTTGTGTGATGCCTTAGTGCCTTAACCTCCCCTTGGTGCTCTCACCTCTATGCCAGTTCCATCTGCTTGGCTAGACAGATGGTATCCCAGTACATACCTGCACATGATCACAACCAGCATAGCTTCCCACCCCAGCAAGCCAGCTGCAGCCCTTCTTACATGGTCTGACATGATCTGGCTCATAAGGCAGAGAGGTGTCCTGGAAGATGAGTCTCGAATTCCTTTGACCTCTTCCAGTTCAAACTGTGCCCTGAATTCCTCCTAGTTCTCCCAAGACAGTCACCATCCACTTCCCCTCCTGCAGCTGGGTTTGGGTGGGATGTCACCCTATGTGCTATCTCACTGGAGAAGCCAGGGTGACTTCCTGTTTTGAACATTGATAAGATCGACATGCTTTGGAAATGCAGAGATCAGGCTGCAGTCGCAGCTCTGTATATTTGTGGGAAACTTCTACTGATTTATCTCTCTATTTTACTGTATCCTACTGCTGTGAGACTGATAACCCATGTGTTACCTACGAAGCTGCTGTGTTTTAATAGCTGGTGTAATAATCTTGTCCTCTTACCTGCCACAGTGCTTGGCTGAGGGGTTTTCAGTGACTTCAGCGGGATGTGCGGGTGACAGAAGGCTCTAAAATCTGACTGTTTAGATGTAAAAGGATTTTAGGTAATCTGTATTTTCCTTTGGTTCTGCTGCAGTGTTGCCAAAATTCGAAGTGACAGTGAAAATGCCCAAGGTGATCGGCATTCTTGATGAGGAGCTGAAGGTGACAGTTTGTGGACTGTGAGTGTCATTCTTTCAAGTTCTGCTTGGTTTCAGTGTTTTCTTCCATTGCTGCTCAAAGTTCAGCTGGGAGGCTGAGAGACGAGACTTTACTGTATTTCTCAATCCTTTTGGGGTCCCAGGACCAAACAGACCATATCTACTCTTAGACAAAAGGCAACAGTTACTGTTTGATGCACTTTGTATGTAACGTATAGAAACATATTTTTGATCTGTTTTTTTGGGAGAGTGTTTCTTGCATATTTTCTGAGTCGTCATGGATTTCACACCAACTACAGTGCTAGGGAAGAGGTCTTTAGTTCAGTTTACTCAGGAATGATGTTTTAACTGTGTCTTCTGCTTGTTATTGTGGAGAGGGAACCCTAAGGGATGCAGCTGCCCTCTTTCCTTTCAGCCACCTCACTGGATTCCGCCTTGTGATGTTCCTTACACCCTGTAGGGAGAGCCGTGGCTTGGGCTGAAGAGTGAGAGTAAAGACCCAGTGCTCATACATACACAGACCAGTTCCATCAGCACTGGGTGGTGGGGTAGATGCTTGCAACACGTTCTCCAGGATGAGGGGGACTCAACAAAATCAGTATAAGCGTATGGTACCAGATTCCGTTCTGCTTTTTATTTCCTATGATGACCCTGTGTATCCTGGAGGCAGCTCTAGGAAAGAATCCTGGCATCAGTGGGGATGAGCCTGTAATTTTTCTACATCCCTCTTTCATTCCTAATGTCTCTGTTTTCCTTTCAATACTTCCTGCTGATAGATACACGTTTGGGAAGCCTGTTCCTGGCCTCGTGAACTTCCGTGTCTGCCGGAAGTATGAATATGGCGCCACGTCCTGCTATGGCGAAGAGGCCAGAGCAGTGTGTGAAGAGTTCTCTGGACAGGTCAGTCATGATTACTCTGGTGGGTAGAGTTATAGGAGAAAGTGCAGTTTACTGAGCACGCCTTGTAGGCACAGGCTTGCTCTGAGTATGTGCAAACATAGTGTAAAAGTGTGGTGAAGCACTGGCACAGGTTGCCCAGGGAAGTTGTGGATGCCCCATCCCTGGAAGTGTTCAAGGCCCGGCTGGATGGGGCTTTGAGCAACCTGTTCTGTTGGGAGGTGGCCCTTCCTGTGGCAGGGGAATTGGAACTTAGATGGCCTTTGAGGCCCATTCCAATCTAAACCATTCTGTGATTCTATGATTCTGTGAAAATCCATGTATTTTAAGGAAGGCTGAAGAATTAGAGAAGATTGGGTGCAAGATGAAATGTGAAAGGTAAAAACAGGAAGGTCTGTGCAGTAAGAGCAATGTGTGTAAAAGCCAGAATCTGATGGAGAATGAAGAGATGAAAGAAATAACAGAAAGGTCAGATGGAGTGTAGAGAGTATAAGAGCAAAGTGAGATAGAAAAGCCATGAGCAATGAGAACAGAGTTGGCTTACACTAGAGACAGTGTATAGGGTCAGAAGCTCATATTAGAGGAAGGAAAGGAGCAGAAACCAGGGGAAAAGCTGCTGCATTTTGAACAAGAAAGAAAGAAATATGTGTTTAGCAGCAGTGTTTAAGACAGACAGAAAAAAACCCCACTTTTTCACCTTTTAGACTGGCAAGAGCAAAACCGAAAGGGGTTTGGAGCACAGACAGGTGCAACAATACCGGCTTAATTGACAGAAGTTGGAGTAATAGCAATTGTGGAAATATGCCAGGAGCAGAAAGCAAACAGAAGATGTTCTTGTGGTCCCTGGGCTCTGCTACAGCACGATGTCCACAGCTGCCTCTGCCACTGCTGTTGTTACCCATGTCAAGAGAAAATATGAACACTGTGATGCTAACCTCTGTTCCAGGCATATCTTCTGTGGAGACTTGCCTTGTACATGAATTTGCTGGAGAGAGGTGGCAAGCTTTGGAAATACGTTTCCAGCCATCATCTGCTTTCTACAAACACACAGGCTTTGGTTTGTGTATCGCTCATATGGCTTACACATTTTAAGTAAGCAGTTTTATTTTCTAAAATGCCTTATGCCTGACAAACATTTCTTATGTGGCATACATTGATCAATTCCCTATGCACTTGTACCAAGTGTTGGCGGCTTCAAACTTCATAAACATACACAAAAATCATCTGGTTTGCAAGCTTTTTGCTGTAATGTTGCTGTAAGTACCTCAATATGCTTTTTGCTAAGCTATTTATGTCTTTTTCCAGTTTTGATAAAAACAACAGAGGTAGATTATCTGTGAGGTTATGGGCTTCTCTTTCAGTTCAGAGCAAGACACAGTGATGGATTCATTGAATAAGCATTGTATAAATGAGAGTATAATGGTCTTGTTTGTTTTCCTCCAACAGACAGACATCTATGGCTGCATGTCCGAAGTGGTAAAGACCAAATTATTCCAGCTCAAGAGAAATGGATATGAGAATAAGCTCCATGTAGAGGCTAAGATTAAAGAGGAGGGTACAGGTATGAATCATCTGGATGAAAGAGCCGTGTAATGAGCCCAGGACAGACCAGCAGAGGGGCCTGCCCGGCAGGAATGAGGGATGAAAGCAGACTCTTGCTCTTCTGGAATCTTAAGAGTTTTCCCGCCTCTAGTCCAGGACCATCAACAAAATAGTTTGTCCAGCAAAGGAGGGTTGGCCTAGAGGAAGAGGAATTCTGGTCAGGCAGAAGCAAATTAGTTCTTCATGCTTCTTTCTGCAGGAGTGGAGTTGACTGGAACAAGCTTCTCTGAGATCACAGCCACCATCAGCAGAATCATGTTTGTGCTTTCAGATACCTACTACAAGCGAGGAGTCCCCTTCTTTGGGCAGGTAGGGAAACCATGAGAATGGAATGCCACGAGTGCCAAGCAATGATGCTACTGAACCTTCTGTTCAGATGTATGCCCCAACTCTGCAAGGATGCTGGACCTCAGTGCTGCTAATCCCTGTGGGTCTCTGAAGGCTCTCAAACTGGGGAACAGCAGCTAGGAGCACAGCCCTCATTCTGTCCTTGTGCTTGTGCCTCTCCAGTCCACAGTCATGTGTTCAATTGGAGGCCTCAGGGGTGTGAGTGCATGTCATTCTCCACATCCACTCCTCTGACTTGGAGGCAGAGATGAGAAAGAGGCAAAGAAAAAGTATTCAGAAAGCTTGCATCTGTCTCTGAAAAAGATCTGTGTGAAGTGCTGTTGAGGCTTCCCTGTCTGACATGGACCCAGCATCTTTACCTTGGTGTTCTACCAGTCTGTTCAGGTGGCAGCCATTCCTCTCCTATACTGCACTGGTTTTGCTCCTCCAGGTGAAACTAGTGGATGGGTCTAATGCTCCAATCGCCAATGAAACGGTGAGAATTTCTCTTCAAGGAGGACAGGAAGAAAACTATACAACAAATGAAGAGGGCATGGCAGAGTTTGCCCTAAACACTTCCACGCTGGCCTTTGAAAATGTTGGAATTAGGGTAAGTCCTTTGACAGAGAAGGCAGTGAAGCCCCCCTTGGGGCTGGAAGGGAAGCTCCAAAGTTTCTACTCTATATGCAAAAGCAGTTAGATTATTGTTCCTTGTTGCTTTTGTGAACCTTGACACCAGTTTGGTGGAAATAGTCATACAGCAAACTGAGGTTCCAGGTCACAATTGCACTTATCTTGTAAATATTTGATTTCTGCTTGGCAGTTGCAATACAGGGTTAGAAGAAACATCAAGAGATCATAATAGTCCATTCTGCTCCAAGGGATCACCAGCCCTACCTAGTCAAGGGTGGATCTATCTCTATTAATGCTATTTAATTTAGCATTTCAAGTTTCTAAGTACAGCCCCTCGGGGTTTTTGGGTTTGTTTTTGGGGGGTTTTGTGTTTGTTGTTTGTTTTTTGTTTGTTTGTTTTGGTTTTTTTTTTTAATTTTTTTTTCCTTTTTCCTGCTGTAAAAAGAGTATGAACTATTTACAAAAATTCTCTCCCAGTTGTGGAATTTGTCTGTCTGGGACAAACAGGTGCTGCTGAGCATCTTTTTGTTAGTGGGAAATGCAGTCTCTTGTGTAATATGCGTATTTCACAGTATCACATCCTGGACTAGGGGAGAATATTTGTGTCTAGAATTATATTTGCTATTCTCCCTACAATTCCCTTGTCACCGACTAAAACCATTAAAAATTTTCCAGAAGTTACTACTAGATGCTTGAATTTTTCAGATTTCTGCAGGATAAAGAAAAGGCAAAAATTCCCAATTATAATGAGAAAGATAAAGAAAAAAGGGCATGTGAGGCACATCAAATGCTGAAATAGCACCCTTCTAAATGTGAAATATCTTCCCCTTGCTCTCATTTTTAAGAGGACCTGGACTCTCTCAGCTCCTAAACTTCTATTCAATTTAGGTTTTGAATTATTAGGTGGAGATTGTCCTCCTTTTCTTAGCATCTGTAGATTGATCGTGGCACTGGTAATATCTGAACTGAACAGCACTATCCCTTCTTCAGTGCCAGTGATACAGAAAGAAATGAAAATTGGCTTTTTTCCCTTTTAGACTAAATAGAATATTAGAGAGGGCAAAGCATTAGTGTAAAAGGCCCTTAAAGTGACTCTGAGAGTAAACAAAAATCTGATATGATTCAGCTTGTTTGAGACAAACTCCAGCTTCTCTGGGAGTGAGATCATTCCCAGTGATTTGCTAAAGATACCACCATCCTGCCTTGCGCCTTCCAAACTCATCTGTTGGGTTTTTTTTTAATTTTGTAGATTTCCTTGTTACTTCAGTACCAAAAAATACTAAAACTTTAATATTAGGCCGTGAATTTTTGTCTCCAGTTTGGCCACGTGTGTTTGAGTATCTATGTATGTATTTTCTCCTTTTCCAGGCAGTTCATAAAAGAAACATCTTCTGCTATGAACGTTCCTGGGTTGCTCCGTATTATGGAGAAAGCTATCTCCAGCTAAAGCACTTTTACTCTCCCAGTAATAGCTTCCTCAAAATTGAGCCCAAGTCCAAGCCACTAAGCTGTGGCTCCTCCACAGAGGTCCGAGTACATTATATCCTTACTCCAGAGGCTGTAGGAGAGCAGAAGAAAATCACCTTTTACTACCTGGTAAGTTTGCACCTGCCATACAGTGAGGTAGTCATTGGCAATTACAGGGGGATTGGAAATAGAAGTTGTGGTTTGTGGCAGCAGGCTTTAAACACTTTCTGTCATCTTTCATATGCTCTTTAGAAACAAAAATGAGGGTCTGAGTTGGGAGTAAAAATGTCAGGATGTCCCTGTGCCCTCTGGGCGAGCACTGGGATTCTGCTACCGGGAGGCAGAGAGCTGGGTGTGAGCAGCAGACATACAGCTCAGTTGCTCTCCTTGCAGGGTCCCCCACTTTAAGGTTTGGCTAATGCAAAACTTCAATCACAACAAAATTTCTCCTTCCATTCAGGTGATGGCCAAGGGAAACATTAAGCAAGGAGGCACTCACATTCTGGATTTGGACCAGGAAGGCGGTGAGTTCCTCTCCCCTACCAAATTGTCACTCTTATGGGGGGCTAGGCAACTGTGGCAGACATACACTCTGCTTCCATGTAAATGCAGGGATCGACATCTGCGTTGTCCTCTAAGATCTGGGAAGAGTCTGACCTTTGTTTTCTCTGCCTTTAGGCTTTTCACAGATTTGCTCTAATCCCCTGTGCCACTATTTTTCTCCTGACACTGCATTTTCTGGGGCTCCAGTACTCCTTGGAGATAGATCTGATGGTCTGTTTTTAGAAGCTGAAGCAAAATTCAGCATACTTATGCACTGGAAAACAAGCTTTTTCAGTCAGACAGGGAGACTTACACATCTCCGTGAGCACCAATGCATCCCACTTGGATGCCTGGAGTTTCATAATGCCTAGGATAAAGTTCAACATAAAGTCAAACCTAGAATTTTGGCTGCTCCAAGAGAAACTTTTTTGCACCTTAACTTTTTGCTACTGTTTTGTTTGCTAGACAATGGTGTCTTCTCACTACAGCTGTCTGTACAAGCTGATATTGCTCCAGTGGCCCAAGTGCTTGTCTACACCACGGTCCCCAGCAGGGAGGTGATTGCTGATTCAGCCAAGTTCCACACAGAATTATGTTTCAACAATAAAGTAAGTGTCCACTTCCTGAGGGAGCAGCCACCAGACTGCAGTGTGGTCAAGCTCACTCATTTAAACTTAGCCTGGTTGAGCTAATTTCTTTAGATGCACTAACACTGGACAAGCAACGTATCAATTGTTGTAGGTAGCTTCACTGTTTTCTGGTTTGTGCTAGCCTGGAGGACATCAACTGCTGGGAAAAAAGTGCTAGCAGGGGCTACACTGATAAAACTCCCTTTAGCAGCTAGTCAAAGCTGCTGATCCTACACATGGTCCTGGCTCAGAAAAAGAGAACAACCTGAAAAATTCCTATCAGGACTTAAGGATACTATACAGGACTGTACTGAAGACAGTCCCTTGTCCTTCTAAAATCAAAGCTGAATGAATTCTTGAGACCTGTGTCACTGTAAGAGCTTGGTCACTTGAATTTTTATCATATATTAAACGTTATATTATGCAGTGCATGAAGGTCTGGGTGCAAGCCAAGTGTCAAATGATTGACATTAGTAGATACTCTTTCCTCTCTGAAAGCATGTTGGATCCAAATCTGTTGTCAGACCGGACAGGACAGGCTTAGGGCTATCTCTGTGCTAGACAGTTTTCCTAGTAACAAGCTTGCTACAGCCCTTTTTCTGCCTGAAGAATATTGTTTTTGCAGTCTCAAGAGCCCACCCTGGGAGAGGTGGGGGGTGTCAGCAGATGGCATGCTGTGTTCTGGTTGGGACATGAGGGAGACTGGCAGCTGATGCTGCTTTGTCAGGCAACACACTGAGGATGCTTTGAGCACTGCCTGCTTGGGGAGGATTTGTAGTGCTGAGGAGAGAGATTTATGCAGGTCAGCCATCTTATTATAAAATCATGTGAGATGGTCGTGACAACTTTTGCTAGCAAGAACTTCCAGGGCAGAGGTAGGTAGGGAGTTGTTAGAGTTGTGAGTTAGGTTTTGGAGAAGGCACAGAAGTCTGGAAAGCCTAGCCAGCAGGTGAGATCTTCAGAATCATTACCACCCAACAGATATTGCAATATTTCTCCTGAGCATCGCTGCTTCTCATGTTACCAAAGAATCTGCTAAGCAAGCTCTTTGCAAGCTGGTTTTCTCTCCACATACAGTTTCTGGGTACAGTACAGTGACTGGTCCTGGTTCAAGGACATGCTCCACTCACTGATCACATCTAGCCCCTATGTGGGATTGCCTCATCACATTCACAATGACTGTAAAACCCAAAACCACCTTAAAAGTTTTATGAGCAATTGTGATGCTTGAAGTTGCCAAGAACTCTTGGTGCTGATTCCTCTGGCATTGCTGGAAGGGAAGGGTAGAGGGAGGTGTGCATGCATATGGGGGCCTTGTAAAGTTAGAACTGAGTGCTCCCGACTGGTAGGAAAAGTCCTGCGAGAGTAGGGCATCTGTGATGTAGCTTTTCCTGTGGTTACAGGTGGACTTAAGCTTCTCCCCTTCGGAAGGCCTGCCTTCCTCAGATGCTCACTTGCGGTTCCAAGCCTCCCCGAACTCCCTCTGTGCTGTGCGTGCTGTGGACAAGAGCGTTCTCCTCATGAAGCCAGAAGCTGACCTGTCACCCACCTCAGTAAGTTCTTGGTCTGTCGAACAAGTTGGAGCCTGGTCAGAGCAAGCCCAGCCCAGTGCTGGAGTGGAAACAGGGAACAGTTCCTCTTGTCAGAGCTGGCACAGGGAAGCTCCCCTGTGCTGTTTCTCATCTTCCTCCAGTGGGCAAAAAGGTGAGAACTGGGCAGCAGTTGTTTCTTAGGGGTTTTGAGTGATTTTATGGTTGGGAATTAGAAAGCTCTTTTAGGGGGCCTGCGTGTCTTGGCTGGGGCCAAACACTGTTGTGTGTTTGATGATAATTTTTCACTTATTATCCTCATCCATTCTTGGGGTGGCATCTGGAAGTGTGTAAGAGTTAATTTTCCTTTTGCCAAGCAGGAAATGACAATCCCTGAGTAGGGACAAAGTATTACAGATGTTTTGGCCAATGTAATTTTTTACATATTTGAGCCATAATAACCAGAGTAACATGCAGAGCATAAAAAAAGAGACAGTATCTCCAAATTTGGATCCCTTTTTTGATTCCCAAGCTCTTATTGCTCCCAGCACAGGGAGGACCATGGCAATGTGAAGGTATGTGCTGGTGATGTGACTGTTAACGATGCTTGCATCCAGCTCCCTCAGTTGTGTTTCATAACAGTGGACACTAAAATGCCAAGTACTCTGTCTCTTTCTGCCTAGGTGTATGATTTACTTCCAGTGAAGGAATTCCATGGCTATATCCATGGTTCAAACGTACCCTTGGAGGAGACCATGTGGGATTGCATGACTGTGGAGCCAATAGTTCGGGATGGGATCACCTATATTCCAGTAATGGGGCCGAATGAAGAGGACACTTACAGCATCCTAAAGGTATAGCCCCCTGGCATGGTTCGGGAGTGGAGTGGGAGAATGATTGAGAATGCTTAAACCTTCTGTGGCATCATGAAACTTAACAAGGGAAGGGTTTGTGCATCTAGATGATCTGACACTTCTTTCTATCCAGAGGCACATTCAGTGAGGGTCATAAGCTTTACTTGTCTTGCCAGATATGCTTTGCACTTGGTGGAAAAGGGATCAGTCTTAAAGTTTTCTTACAGGAAAAGCTTTTAGGCTGACTTGAAGTGAGGTTCTAATTGGAGGTAAATGATCCCATGCCATTATAGAAAAAATCAGTATGTCCTTGAGCTGCATTGTAGCCATAGAGGTTTCATTCCAGAGAGAAAACTGTATATCTACTTCCTGGCTAATCCTGACCACTAGGCTGAAATTGGACTGGAACCAGTGTCCTAGAAACAGAGGGAATATATCTTTTTGTCTCTCTGAGCCACCCAGACACTCAGACCCAAGGATCAAGGGATCATCTCAAGGTCCAGTCCACACACAGTAACAACTTTTCCATTTTGTGACAGTAAAATGCCACTGTCAGGTCTGCTGTGTAAACCTCAACAGGATTCAGTAATAGAAGAACATGTTTGGTTTCTCTCCCTTAGGAAATGGGTCTAAAGGTTTTCACAAATACCAAAGTGAGGAAACCTTGGTTTTGCGGCCCTAATCATCACATGTATGCTGGCCATCCATCAGCTGGCATAGGAGCACCTGCAGCCATGGCTGCGCCACCCATGTACGCGATGAGGACAAGCGGTAAAGGAACTCAGTTTTGTTATCGCTTCTGCTCTGAACAGAGATCCTGTTTGTATTTTGGGGTGACTACTTAAGCAAAACCTGGGGTTGTGAATTGAAACCTTGGAAGTAGTACTGAGTTGATAGGTCTGCAGATTTCAGCTTCTGAATGGGTTGTGTGGGTCTACAGACAAGCTTTGGTAACTCCACATTAGAAGTCAGCAGAACAAGACCGTTCTGCCAGTTCAAAGACTGGCACAGCAGAGGATATCATTCTGCTGATAAATTCTCTGTTCATTAGGTTTATACAGTAGACTTCTATTCCTAGATTATCACATGCAGAGTCTCCAATACCATTCTCAGGCTGTTCTCATTGACTCAGCCAGTTTTATGTATGGTCAAAACCATGAAGTGGGTGACAAATTTTTCAGTGATGAGTTGGTAGACTTTGGGAGCTTAGCATGGCAAGATATGTATGGTGGAAGTCCGGTCTGAAATGGACCCATCCTATTATCCTATTTTTAAGAGCTATCTCAACTCTTACACTGTAACTGTTTGGGCAACAGAATTGGCCTTATCATCCTTCAGTCTCATATTAAGGAAAATATCTTGGAAATTGTAAGTTATTGTAGCTGGATAGCTGGTTCAGAGAGCTTTCCCTTGGCACTAGAACCTGTGCTTTTGTATGTGTCCAGTTTAAAAACAATTTCAACTTCTGACAGAAGTTGCTAAGATGCAGAGTAGATGCCTTTTAATTAGTTTAAATGGAAATAATCAGCAGTAAGAAGACTGAAATACCACAATAGAAAAACACAAGCTAGCCACCTGCCACTTTTCCCAGGAGAAATGTGATATAGCTCTGACAGCATCTTTCACCTGTCCCTGAGACCTTCTCAGGCTCTGGAGGTGCCTGTTGCATAGTTAGTGTGAATGCTTGCTACCTACTCAATTGTTATCTGAATGCAGAAATTCAATTAGCCAAAGCAAAGATGACGAAAATTATAATTTCCTTAAGAAATTTTCTTCTTTTTCTGCTTGGATGCATTTCTCTTTCTGTTTATGAAAGCCAAGCAAACCAAGTCCCACCCACCCATCTTTGTTTTCTAGTTACTGAAAAGTAAAGTAAAACAAAATGTTTAACAAATTTAATCCCAAACACAGAATATTTTATTGGGAATAATTTTTGTATGTGAAAACTTTGTTTTAGTCAAAATGCCTTCCCATATTCCACCTGCATGTTTTTATTTGGAGCATTTTCAGCCTAGTTCTTGAGGAGGCAATAGCTTTGACAGGAAGGTGGTACTCTGAGTCACAATGACCCTACAAAAAACACTTCAACAGAGGGATGTTCCATTGCTAGCTGGCCTGATTAGGATGGAGAAGAGCATCACATCAAGACTGGACCTGAAGGAGAAAAGGGTGCTTGCATAGAAGTTCCTAAATAGGTTTTTGCTCTAAATCCTTTTTTTTTAAGCTTGTAAAGTGCTCCCTTCCAAAGTTTGAGGTTTGCTGGGGACCAGCAGAAAATAATGGAAAGCTAGTTCTCCTTGCTAATACAGCCTGGCCCTGAAACTCCACTGCTGTTGCTAACATAACTCACTACAGTCACAAGCATCTGCTTCTGATTGCCACATAGATTGACACTTTCTCAGACTGAAGCATGATGCTGATATAGGTCTTGCTTGTTTGCAGTTATCAATAGTTGATTTCTTTTCCATCTCACCACATTCAGGCGTTCTGGCAGATAGATTGTCTGAGCAACTAAGCACTCCTGAAGAGGTGACAGAGACAGTCCGAAAGTATTTCCCAGAAACCTGGATTTGGAGTTTAGTGCCTATAAGGTGAGTACCTTGGGCTACTTCGTTTCTTTTTAATAAAACTGAGTTTATAAGGTGCAAACATGAATCCCAAAGTGTTTGTCCTTCATTGTTTGCAGAAATCACTTGGCAGTCCTCTGAGATGAAATGACTTTCAGCTGTAGTTAGATTTATCCAAAGAGTGGACTGGAAGGAGATGTAGAGTGGTCCTACAGGACCAAATGTACTGTGACCCATCATTCACACAGCAAATACTGTTCAGTAGGCCAAAACAGGTACAGCTAGTCACCAAAATGCTGGAAAACTCATCTGTCCTTGCTGTCTGTGCTTTACCAGCTCTGAGGGAAAAGCTGATCTAGAAGTGACCATCCCTGACACCATCACCGAGTGGAAAGCCAATGCATTCTGCACTTCGGCAGACACGGGCTTTGGCCTGTCCCCAACAGTGTCCCTCAGAGCCTTCCAGCCCTTCTTTGTCGAGCTCACCATGCCCTACTCTGTAGTGCGTGGGGAGTCCTTCACGTTGAAAGCCACCGTTTTCAACTACCTGCCCGCCTGCATCAGGGTAAGGGAGGTTTAACTTATTCTCTGTAGCTGTGTACCTTCTTGGGCACCCCTTGCCTTCACCTAGCCTTCTTACCTTAGCTCTCAGTAGCCCTAGACCCTTTGCCCCTGACATTTTATGTTATTTCTCCTGTAAACTCCAAATGCAGAACCCACAACTCCAGCTCCCTGCTCCTACTGAAGAAACAGCTCCTGCTATGGCTTCCTAGCTCCCTGTCTCTTATGATCGCCCTTTCTTAATTTCACCTCTCTCTACAACTGGCAGGTCAGTGTGACTCTGGCTCAGTCTACTCATTTCCTGGCTACTCTGGTGGAAAAGGAGAAAGAATCTCATTGTCTCTGTGAGAATGTGAGGAAAACCGTGGCTTGGCTGGTGACTCCCAAATCTCTAGGTAAAGGTCTCAGGGTGCTGAAAACTGCAGGAAGGGTTTTTTGTGCTGTTCTCCCTGTTCATATTGGGTGTTAGAGCAACCCATTTTCCTGAGAAGCACTTCAGTTGAGTGTGTCTGATCTGGGGGGCAAAGACTGTTATTTGAGAGGCAAAGACTGGGGGATTCATAGTGTCCAACTCTGTGTCTGGCATTACATGCAGTACCATCAAGCCATACAGCCCTTGGCCAGCATCTCCTGAAGCCAGAGAGGTTGCTGGCCAGCAGAGATGTTCTGTTAGCTCCATTCCTCACAGAGATTAGATGTCTTCCCCATGGGATCTTCACACTTTGTTTTCACTGTTGGTGTGGTAGCAGCTGTGGTGTGCATGCAGGGCAGAAATGTGCTGAACAGCAGTGGGGCTGGTCACACTCGGTACTGTGGTGTTCTGGTAAAGAGTCCCCAAAACAGTCACGTTTCAATGACAGCACAGCTCATGTGGCTTCTGGTATAGAGAGCTTGGTTTTTGTGGGAAAGAAGCAGGGCCCAGCCGTGACAGAAATCTCCATCCATGAGCCTGCAAGCTGAAACTCCTGAAAGTAGCAGTGCATCCCATTGCCTGGCTCTGCCTGGCACGACTGACCCCTGTTTCCTCCAGGGCAAGTGGAGTTCTCGGTGACCACTGAAGCCCTACAGAACCAGCAGCCCTGTGGGAACGCCATTGTGGAGACCCCTGAGAAAGGGCGGAAGGACACGGTCATCAGACAGCTGCTGGTGGAGGTACGTGGGCTGTGGGAAGGGAGGACTGACCTTTCTCACGGGCTACAGCTTACACTGTGATACAACTGGATGGAATGCTAGATAAACTCATCTCGATCCCTTTCTTGTTAAAGGTTGGACCAGATGATCTTATGAGATCCCTTCTAACCTGGTCTGGTCTATGATTTTATGGGATCACTATGTAGCATGGCAATATGATGGTCTTACATCATCTTTGCACTTTGGCAGGGCTGCATAAAGAATTTAGCTTAATAAGGTACCTTGTGTCTCCTGGTACAATAAACTTACCCTGTCTTCTACTGTGACAGGACTCCTACTTCAATCCTTCCCTGAAGTCCTTCCCTTTAGCTCCCACCTGTCACCTGCTATTTCAGTGCTCTGTGTTTACAGCCTCTCTCCTTCGTTTGACAAGCCCCCAGTAAATGTGCCAGTCAGCACATGCTGCCTCTCAGCTGACTGAGTGGCCAAGCAAACTGCCTCTTATGCTGAGTGTTTCGCAGTTGTGGTTTGGTAACACAGACTGGCACCAGGATGAAGGTGAGGGATTCACAGGCACCTATGGGAATTTGATGACTGTAGAGAAATCCCCTTAAAACTCCACAAAAAAACATGTTGAAATTTTACAGCTTACCCATTTTCTGTGGCAGGAAAAGTTGCTGATGTGATGCGGAACACAAGGAAATACTATGTGGCAGTACTGGATATTCTTTATAGGAAATTGTTAGTTTATCATATACTGAGAGTGGTAATCTGGCATTTAGATTCTATGTTCTGAGATTTCCTCTGTATCATAAAACCCTCTAATGTTTGCCCACTATGTCATATGCTATCAGTAGTGTCACCAGATACTACAGCGTACAACATCTTCCCTTGCTATTGTTACCATACACATTTTTTTTCCCCTACAGCATCTGCAGGATTACAATAATAGCACTGCAGACATCTCTTCAGCACAGCTCTCTGTAATGCTGCAGTCCCTTTGTCACAAAGATGTTAAGTGTCTCTCACTCTGTGCAGTAGTTGCAGGTCATCCATTTGGTGGTCCTGCAGTGTTTTCCTCTCTTTTTACTGTCCTTCCTCCACATACAACACCAGTCACTTAGGATCACTTTTCTTTTATTTGCTTAAATTATTTCAGAGCTTTGTATTTCAGGAAACGTTTGTGACCGCTTTTGCTTCTTCAGTTCCCACACTTTTCTTTCTACATATCCCTCTGTCCTTGTGAGGATTCCTGTCTGTATTTCCTGTTTCACTAATTTCTCACGTCTCTTGTTTTCCTTCATCCCATCAAAGCCTGAAGGAGTTGAGAAGGAAGCAACGGAGAATTCTGTGCTCTGTGTAAAAGGTAAAGCCCACTCTTCCCACACTCTATATTTGTTCCGGTGTGGTTTGATGGGTGGGATGTTGGAGGCCTGCCTCCATCATATTCCATGTGGTCTGACATTTTTGAGTAATCAAAACATGCCACATCAGTTGGAAGTTTGAGACATAAGACAGAAGAAAGTCCTAAAGTATTGACCATCCTGCCTAAAGCATCAGGGTATGAGGTATGAGCTAGAACAGATTTAGCATGAATGTTTGTATCCCTGCTCACTTGAGTTCTGGCACTGGAGTTAAAAGTGCTCTTGTTTTCTTGCATACTCAGGAGAAGGCTGTAGACACATGATCTGCAGTGCCTAAAAGTGTCTGAGAGTGGTTTCATGCAGAGATTGTGCTACAGCCAAGGAAATATAAAGTAACTGAAATCAGGGCATTTCTAATAGGAAGAGTTCCTGTTATTACACTGAGGCCTCCTCCCCTTCCATTAGCCATTTCTTGGAACTGCACTGAAGCTTTTTGGGTCTTGTTTCTTCCTAAGGAGTGCCTGTGAAAGAGGAGTTTTCCCTGCTGCTACCTGAAAATGTGGTACAAGATTCAGGCAGAGCATATTTCTCAGTGCTGGGTGAGTTAACAGCCTGACAGAAGAACCATGTGCTGTTCCTGAGTCGTTGTGTTGACCTACCTCACAGCTTTTTTCTCCTAGTTTCTAGCACAGCTCATTCTTGTCTTTAAGCTTTTCTGTCTTGACTGCTTTCCCTTCTGTTTGTGCTATTCCTTTTCCCTTTCTGCATGCCTTTTTTCTCAGTCTTCTCACAATGCCCTAACCTTTCTGTCATTTCCCTCTTTTCTTTTTCTCTGCTATTCTGTGTTTTGTTCCAGGATCTTTATCAATCCTGATTATTTTATGTTCTTCTCTGACATCTCCTGCATCTGTCATTCAGTAGCTTTCTCTGATTCTGATAGCCAGCCCTAAATATTGTAAACATCCCTCTGGTATCTCCTGCCCCCCAGGTGACATCATGGGCACCGCCATGCAGAACCTGCACCAGCTCCTCCAGATGCCCTTTGGCTGTGGAGAGCAGAACATGGTCCTGTTTGCACCCAATATCTACGTCCTGGACTATCTGAACAAGACAGGGCAGCTGAGTGAAGAGGTCAAATCCAAGGCCATTGGATACTTAGTGAGCGGTGAGCTGAGACATGGCTTTTGTTTCTGCTTTGGCTTTCTTCTAGATCCTGCCTGGGGTGGGTCTGTCAAATGCTGGCCAGGTGCTGAAAGAGGTCTTCTCCCATAGACAGATGGTCTCTGCTGTATGCCTGAGGGGTCCTTTGCTACTTTTTTCTTTATTATTTTCTGCTGCTTAAGCATTACTATGCCTGATCATTGCAAGCACTTTTCTCATGGGGTGGCACTGCAGTGCATTCATTGTCATTAATAGGTCCTGCCAGCTATCTGAAGAAAGGCAGGTGTTGCTTTTCCTCATGCACTACACGCAATGCACGGAGGTGGGGGTGTACCAGTACTTGATATTGGTTAGGATAGGAGTAACCTATGCCTCTCTCATTTGCCTTTGTTGATGGAGCTATTTTTCTATTTCCCCATCCCTCAGCAGACTCTTTCTGGCATCTGAATCTTGCCTTATCTTTCCATTGCAGGTTATCAGAGGCAGCTGAGCTACAAGCACCAAGATGGCTCTTACAGTACCTTTGGACCACGTTACGGCCAACCAGGGAATACCTGGTGAGATTTCAATGCCACCTATGCCTCTCCAATATGCTCCTCTTTCTCACTCACACATTTAAAATAAATACTGCCTAACAGTAAATAGGAAATGCTGCTGTAGACCAGCAGGTTTTCCAGAGCCGGTGTGGTCCCTATGCTGCCTCCTTCTTAACAGAAGGCTACATCAGCCAGCTATATGGCTGAAGTGCTTCCCCTCACCAGCAGCTCCAAGGACCATGACAGACAAAAAGGCAGTGGAGATAAACTGGGGAAGAAGGGAGCAGGGATTTAACACCCTGACTGAAGAAGACTGAAGAGTTGCAGTGGCTGCTCTTCCAGACTAGCATCTGCTGAGATGTCTGCTGGAAAAGATGGTTCCATATGGAAACATATGAGGAAACACAAGTGGAAAGGTTGATAATCCAAGAGAAGTGCTGAATGTTTCTTTTCAAGTGTTTGTATGCTACTAAGCAAAGACAGACGGGAGGAGCATGTGTGTTGTCATTTTGACTTACTGAAAAGTTTTGACTTGCTCCTGTGTGTCATTGTCATGCGTTTTCAATTTTAAGTAAGGATAAGAATGGAAGAACTCATCACCCTCAGTTCGCTTTTAGTTTCTGAAATGGTAATTGGCTTTTGACAGCATGTTGTCTTCTTACCACGTCTGCTTCTTTTCCATAACTGCTTGCAACAGCTCTTGACAAAAACTCTTTTAATATGTTCTGCTTTACTTTAAAATTCTAGAGGAGTTCTGGGAAACCCATGAAGCATGGATTTACAGTTTAAGAGTTCTAGCAGCAGACCATGAGCTATCAGGAATTTAATTATTCTTCCCTGTAATTTTAAGTACTACTGTTATGCATATTCAGCTAATTGGCATGCAATTGTCTGCATTTTTCAAAAAGTTTGTTTTAGAGACAGATCAACTATCATTGTCCTTCAAACTGTAGCCTCAACAGAAAGGGATCACAGGGTTTTCGAGCCAAGTGAGACACAAGAATGAGAGACAAAAATCAAGGTGGAAAGCAGTTTTTTGACAGAATTTTTTGAGGTGAGGGTATAATATACATAAGGTCTGACTAATTCGCCCGCAGTTCCCCAGGTCTTCTTGCCTGTTTCCAGACAGATGAAGTGCACATGGGCCCTGTCAAATGAGATGGGCAATAGGCCTGCTCAGGCCCTTTCTTTTTCTCCCTTTCAGGCTCACAGCCTTTGTCCTCAAGTCCTTTGCCCAGGCCCGGCATCACATCTTCATAGAAGAGAAGCACATCCAGGATGCTTTGAGGTGGCTTACTCAAAGGCAGAAGGAAAACGGCTGTTTCCGCAGTTCTGGGACACTCCTGAACAATGCTATGAAGGTAACAATCTCCCTAGTTGTTTCTTTGTAAAGCTAGAACTTGGCCCTAAGTCAGATGGGGCTAGCTGAGCTTCTTGAGCACATAGGCAGATGGGATATTCCCATGCTGGTGGCAAACACTGGGGGAGGGAGCCACGCACCATTCTGTACTTATTGGTGATACCTTCACATCAGCTGCAAGAGGAAGGAGGCAAGCTCACAGTCTGCAATGTAGAATGGTGTGTGCCCACTGGAGTGGGAGAAAAGACTGAAGATTTGAAGCTGGGTGGGGTCAGCATCTACCTTTGTGTTTCCCTGCAGGGTGGAGTGGACAACGAGGTCACGCTGACAGCCTACATCACTATCGCGTTGCTGGAGATTCCCCTGCCCATGACCGTATGTGTCTGCATCCTAATTTGAGCCAGTTGTGCTGTGCCAGTCTATGGCAACATAGTGCTGACCAGAATTTGCTCCAGACTGGAAAAATGACTTGGTTGTTGAGCTCTGTGATATAAGAATTATGCACTGTCAATTTTGTTATATCTAGGAGACACTATACCCTACTTGTATCTAGATCTCCTTCTGGCAGTCCCCTCCTGAGTAGGATGATGTGCTTTAGGTAAAGCAAAAATCTCATTTCTCCCCAGCCTTCTAATTACTGGCTTTCCCTCCCCAGTACTCAGTGGTGCGGAATGCTCTG
>WEIT01025883.1:0-11135 GCA_013389985.1 Dryoscopus gambensis | reverse complement strand
TGGACAGAAGAGGAGCTCTCTGTACATTTATTGCCCCTTTTTAGTACGTGACCTGGAACACTGGGCAGCACCAGTAGGGAAAGAAAAAGACTGCAATCTTGTCAGTGCCTGGTAAATCTTCTGTCAGTCCTGGTAATCACCCTGAGGTAAACATTTTCTGTCTTGCAAAGGCATCAGATGAGGAAAGACTGCTCCCTGCAAATCCAGAACATTCTTTCGTGTTTCTTTGCAGAGGGCATACTCAACATTACAACTCGGCCACTTGACTGTGTAAGTTAAAATTTTGTGAATTTCTGTCTCTGGGTATTTTTGTGGTTTTTTTCTTTAGGTTTGTTGCGGTCCAGGGGGCACTCTGCATGCAATTCAGCTTACCAGAGCAATAGCTCTCTGGATCTTGTAAGGATAGGGTGGAGGATGACTGGGTAGTGAGTTATAAGTCATTCTCCACGTTAATTGCTCTATCTGAATGTCTCATCTAAGGCTTCCCAACCAGTTTCCCTACGGGAGGAGATTCTCCATGCTGAGGAGAGGCTAGAAGAACAGCAGAGTATTCAGCAACATGTTCAACAACTGCTTTCTATTATGCAAGAGTTTAAAGGAATGCGAACAGTCTGCCGAAATCCTCCTCATGTGACCAAGATCACAGCAACAACCCGGAGCCAAATGAACAACCGAGCTCTTATGTGCTAGTACAAAGGCCCAGCTAGAAGGGCATGGTGGAAGTCTAGTTTCAAATACAGTGAATAGGATTTTAATCTCAGCAGGTTGCTCAGCTGCCTGCTTTTCAACTATGGAACAATATTTTAATTAAATTCCACCTCACCATATTTAGCGCATTTTCCCTTTTCACTCAATATTTTTCATCAGATCCTTGAAAATTCATCTCTTTACCCTCTGTGAGCTTTAAAAAGCAGAAGGGAAAAAATGCTTCTCTGCCCTATGAACTTTGTGACTGTTGGTTGTTACTCATATGTTAGTTCTAAGATTTTGTGTTGTAAGGTTAGGATAAGAATGGGTCTCACATACAACAAAACAGATGGGTATTTGAGCTGAATCATCATAAATTTGAAAAAATGAAAAATCATAAATCATCATAAAATGCAATAGCAATTGCCTGCAATGCAGAGATTTTGGAAAGGCTAAGAACATAATTATAGCTTCATATAGAAGGAATCCAGATACAAGTTATGTTGCAATGTTTTGGTAACAGGTGAATAATTTCTGTCTCTTTTGTGGAAGAGCAGTGGTTTCCTGTTTCAGGGCCTCTTGGTTTTTCACACTCAAATTGCTAAAGACAGGCATTTTGGTCATCTGTTCCTCTGCATTAAGTTATATCTCCCTTGTGGATATAAATAGATTGCTTTATACCATCAGGTGTCAAGCCAACTCACTACTGTTTTAAATCTGGCCTTAAAAATAAATGGTGTGTGGTGTACCCCTATTAATTAAAAATATATTTTAGTAGACAGTTTCCAATGTTTGTAATGGGGAAGTTATTTATCATGTTGTATGTTTGTTATCTGTCATGAAGGGAGAAGTCCTATTTATGAATTAAACATTTTGATTATTCTTTTAATATGTGTATCTTATGCTAGTATTTATTTGCACATATATATATTATGTAGTATAATATAGTATGTAATTTTATACTTAACCGTGGTAGATATGCAAAAATAGAACAAAAGTCTTCTGTGTTTGGGGATACTACAGCTTTAAACTACACCTAGCAGTCTGAGGATCACAAGGAATTAAGGGGACTATATTTGTATGCCCTCTTCTATGAAGGGCATAATTGCAATGTAACAGCTTCCCTCTGAGATTTAAAAGCTTGTTTCTGATACCCCCACCATCTGATCAGTAGGAATAATGAGAAAAATGGTGAACAGTAGCCTTAAATAAGACAGATAAAGTGCTTACAAATTCTTAAAGCAAAAGGCACCATTTTCAAGGAGAATGTTCACAAAGTTCTTTACACTTTGCAGTTTGTTGCAGCCAAAATGGCACTTTTCTCTAAGCCAGAGAAAAACTGCATTTCACTTCGTTGCAAGCAGAAAGGAGTTCCTGAACTTTCTAAGCAATGTTTTCAGCACAGGATAGTACGGGGTTTCCTGGGCAATGATAGAACAAAGTAAACTGGGAACAGGAAGAGCAAATCTCCAGAAGTGTCTTTTGCTGCTGGCTGGCTGCCTTTGGAATTCAGATTTTATCTGTCCTCAGATTGTGCCGTGTTCAACAAGGCAGAAACAAAACACAAAAGAGGAGAAGACTACAGTTCAAAGATATCAACTAATAGATACTTAAATTAAGATTGTAAATATTACCTTGTTGCAGGAAGAGTCAATTATTTAGTTCCTTTTAGGAAAAGGGTCATACCTTACTCTGAGATGGTAAAACAAGTTCAAGTCACTTGTCAGCAACTGATTACAAAACAGTAATATATAATCCTAACCGCGTAGTAGCTAACCAGCTATTTAAAGGACTGCTTACCTTTTTAAAATAATTGCTCTGTAAAAACAGTGTAAGTGGTGAGATAAGACTGTAGAAAACCTTATTGCGGGGTTGTTTTTCCCAACAAACATGGATTTTTAATAAAATATTGCTTTTTTTGTGTATGAAAGTATATTCATTTTTGGACTGAACAGGGCAGAAGGCTGCTCTCCCAAGTATGAGTCAGACCACAGCAATTTTAAAAGTTATCGTAGGTTCAAACAGGAAAAGTTTCAGATGACTGTGATTTTCAGACACTTGTTTATGCTGCATATAAAGGTCATTTTAAAGTCTAACTACCCTTTGTAAGGTGGTGGTTTAAAAATTATTATTAGTGTTCTCTCGAAGAAAGTATAATGGTAGATGAAAACTGGAGGCTAGCTGATGTGTAAGGCTCCTCTTAAATCTGGCCTGGTGACCACTAAGTTTTGCTTCAGGTCAGTACGGTCACACTGATCATTTCTTTTTCATTGTTATGTGGGTTTGGTCAGCCTAATGATTCAGAATTAACAAACGCACACCCGTGCTTCACCTCCTTTCTCACTGTGAAAGGTTTTTTGTAAGCTTCCTGCTTCCAGGGCACCCATACAAGAGGATTTTAACCATCTGATCACAGCTACAAAAAAGTGGGTTTTTACATCAGAAAAATTACCTAGGAATAGGGGGGGTTTTTGGTATTTTGAATCTTGTAGCTAAGGGTGTTCTTACTACCATGAGAATTAGCAGTATGTCTCAGTAGTTGGACCTATCCTCAATTAACCACAGTTAAGGCAGGTACAGCATCTTTTTACTAGAATTGTGTGTTGTAATAGCTGCTTTCATGGTAGTGCAAGCTTTTAAAAATTAATTTGCAGCTACAAACTATTTTCTTCTTAGCAAGTAAGTGCATTTGTAGCTAGGATACTTCTGCCTTCTGTAGAAAACTTGTATTTCTAATATTCCTAACCTGCATTGTAGTTGGCTTCTTGTCATGCTGGAAGTGCTGTGGTTCCACTGGTGTTAGTGAGAATAACAGAATAAGGCTATGTGAGGCAATGTGATAGGCTGACTTTGACTGCCAGCTTCCCACCCAAGTCTCTCCCACTCCCCCTACTCAACTGGACAGGTGAACAAAATACCAAGAAAAAGCCCATGAGTTGAGAGAAGGACAGGGAGATCAGTCACCATGTACCAGCAGGGCCAAAACTGAATCAACTTGGGGAAAATTAATTTAATTTATTGCAAATTAAGAGTAGACTAACAAGAAATAAAAACAAGACTAAAACCACCTCCCCCCCAGCTTCCTCTTCTTTGGGGGCTCATCTCCATTCCTTCATTCCTGACTCTACTCCTACACATGGACACACACACAAAAGCCACGTACAGAATGGGGAACGGGGCTGAGGTCTGCTCATTATGCTTTGTCTCTGCCACTTCTTTCTCATCATGCTTCTTTCTTGCTACAGCAAGAGGTCCCTTCCATGGTGTACAGTCCATCACAGACTTTTCCAGTGTGGGTCAAAGACTGGTGAAAGGGATATTCCATATCACAAATCATAATATATGGGGGGTGTTGGCTGGAGGTGCTGATTGCTTCTGAGGAGCAGTCTGGGCATAATTAAATTTATTTTGTTTCAATTACTGAACTCTTTTTATCTGAGCCCATGAGTTTTAGTGTTTTCTTCTCCTGATTCTCCCCTCCATGCCACAGAGATTGGTGTAGGAGAGGGGGAAGCAAGGAAGTACCTACAGGCTATTAGTTGCCAGCTAGGTGAAACCATGACAAGTGTCCCCCAAGGTCTGCAACACAAAATCTGCTCCAGCATGCTCCTCCAGTGAGCTGCAGAGGGAGAACCGGCACTACCACAGTCCTATGCTTAGGGGGAACAATCTGCATCACCACCGTCTTCACCACAGACTGCCGGGCCTGGAGCACCTCCTGCCCTCCTTCTTCACTGACCTTGGTGTCTGCAGAGTCTCACATTTTTCTCACTCCCCTCTCTCAGAGCTGTCGTGTATCGTTTTTAACTCTGTAATAAATGTGTTATCACAGAGGTGCCACCAGTATTGCTGACTGTCTCAACTTTGGGCAGCTGTGGGTCTGTTTTGGAGCCTGCTGGTGCTTGCTTTGTCCAACACTGGGGCAGCTCCTACTCTTTTTTCACAAAGACCACTCCTGCAGTCTCTCTGCTGCCACCACCTTGCCGTGAAAGCCCAGTACAGATCAACTATTCTGGCTTCAGCCACTGAAACCACCAGATGCCACCAAAGTTACTCCGGGAAAGTTCTTCAGAACTATCAGAATAGATAAGGACTTTAACTCCCAGCATAAACAGTAGTAGCATGTTTCTTAATTTCTCTAATAATAATGACAATAATAGTCCTTGCTATAACAATTACCAGAGGGATATTCATGACTTCTTAAGGCAAAAATAATAAAAATCAATGTTAGCGCATAGAAAGAGAGTTCATCTGATATTTAAAGTCAATATCTTTTACCCAAGTGTTTGTATAGAGTCTACCAGCTATGTGATAACCCTCCAGCTTTTAGCTTTCCTTTGTATTTTCTTTCTTTCACTAGGGTGTATGGGAGATCAATACATCAGGTCAGCTTTAGTCTTCAAAACAAAACTATAATAAACTGACACTGACTAATATACTTTGCCAATGGCTAGTGTTTATTTGCTCTCCTACTGCATTTTCAAAATTAGTTCTTAATAATCTTGTCTGAAATCAGCTGTAAATAAAGAGTTGATGTCATGTTGATAGCACTGATGGCTATAGTTCTCCACTGTGTTAGTAATTAAGGTTCAGCTGCTCTGGCTTGAAAGCCCCTTGATGAAGAGGAGAGAAGCTAAAATCAAAAGCGGACAACATGCTTCATCCTTACTTCAACACCTTTGGTGGTGTTGTGCTCCTTGATGCTTCCAGCACAATAATAAAAGGGTGAGGAATCTCATCTTCACCCAGAATTTTTTATCTGATTTGGGGGCCTGGGTCTCACCAGGCAGCTTTCCCCTTTATTCTACAGAATTTTTCTGTTTTCCTTGTGTTTGGTGTCCAGGTGCTCATCTCTCAGGTTTTCTACCTGATCTACTGTTCAGATGTATTCCTGCACCTTGGCTGTGCAAGTCTATTGCAGGTCTCTTTGTAGCTTAGTAGCTTAGTACTATTTCTGTATTGATGCTTCATGGCATTACAAGATGCTCACAGGTTGGTACCAGTTATGTCATTAGCAGTATTACAGCGTTAGAAAATGCTTACATATTGCTATAATTTACCCAGTTTTGATGTGTTTATGACTAGATTAAAGGCATGGAAATACTAATTACATTCTTTTTAGTGTCATTCTACTTTATGGGAAGCAACAGCCTTCTGCTTTTGCTATAGTTTATTTCATATTAAAGATTTGGCTTTCTTGCATTCAAAAATCAGGAAAGGCAAAAGAACTCTGCTGATTTCCACATGGATTTAATTCACAAGTATAATGAATCCTTGAACATACAAGTTTACCACAGAAATGCTGTCAGGCACTTGCACTCTAACTGTTAACTGGGAATCTTTAACTGCAAGAGCATCATTTTGCTGTGTTGAAGCCTTTGCTCATGCCTCAAGGCCACCCAAAGACGTAGCATTCGATTTACTGGGTGTTGTTATCACACAGCGTAAAGCAATGTAAGCAGCAAACCCAAGCAGTACAATACAAGATAGTGTTTCTATCTACAGTGCCTTCTCCAGCAACTCTTTTTCAATTCGCTTTATTTTTAAATATGATTTGTATTCACTTGGGTTCCCACTATGCATGTTTATTCCAACAGCACCTCGACTACTCTCTGTGATTACCAGGACATTAAACCCCAAAGTATTTTACTGAAAATAGTTTCATACCAGCTATCAGTTATGTGATATTCCTTCAGATTTCCTTTACATTTCCTTTATATTATTAGGATGTATAGGAGACTGATTAGCTTCAGAGTTTCCACCACTAGATTGACCTGACTTCCAAACACGAAAGTCTGTCTTATTTGTTTATCTATTTATTTGTATATTCCAAGAACCAGCATCTTGTCTTGAAACTCAAAATTCTTGGCAACTGTTTTGTTGTACATTTCACAGTAGGGAGAGCATGTAATTTTGTACGTCTGTTTATCAACTGCATGTGATATGTGGCCTTCCAGAACAGCTGCATTTTTTACTGAGACCAAACAGCCTCTCCTACTAAAACACTAAGCATTATCACAGGATCACAGAATCACAAAACACCCAGAGTTGGAAGGGACACACAAGGATCATCAAGTGCAGCTCCTGGCCCTGCAAAGGACAACCCCACGAGTCACACTGTCACCGAACAGGGAGAAAAACTGAAACTCTCCAACAACATATTTCAGTGTTAGAGAATTTAGGCACTGCTTTAGTCTGGCCAGGATGTTATTCTGGCCAAGATGTGCAATAGAAATTATTTCATCCACACATGCCGAGGTTGTGCAGAAAATCATTCCATCACACATGGTTCTTTACCTGATTTTTTACATATTTATGCATACAAACCCCAAAGAAATTCTCATTCATTGTTCCAAATTAGACAGTTCTTAGTATTCGATCACCTATTGGTTATTGACCCCTTCCTTTCGATGTTAATTTGGTCGTCGGTCTTTGGTTCTCTTATCAATCTTTTCCCAGACCAGGTGACTGCTCCAGCGGGTAATGTTTGCTAAATGTTCCTTTATCTCCTGGCTACTCCCAATCCATTGACTTTAAACTTGTGAGACCGCGCCCAGGCTCGGTGAACAAAGTCTTCTGAAGAGAAACTTCAATTCCCCTCCCCCTGGGCAAAGGCGAACAAACCTCTGACTAAAGTTACATAAAAAATTTTTTAAAGTTGTGTCATTTCCAACAACACCGTGTGTCTGACAGCACTGTCCAAACATTTCTCCAACTCTGTCAGGCTGGTGCTGTGACCACTTCCCTGGGGTGACCATTATAGTTGACATCTAACATCATAAACTGCGAGATAACTGGGCAAGTCCATAACACATCAGGTGAACAAATGGCTGAGAGGTCAGAGTCACAGAGTTTTAGTAAATGGGGTTACACCAGGCTGGTGCTCAGTCACCAGTGGGGCTCTGCAAAGCTCAGTTTTAGGGTCAGTGCTTTTCAATGTTTTTGTAAATAATTTGGATGCAGAAGGCAAATGCATCATAAAACATAAGTAAGTTTGCGGTGACACAAAATTAGGAGGAGTCATGGACTCCCTACAGGGCAGAGAGGCTGTACAGAGAGATCTGGAGAGCTGGGCAATCACCAGCCATCTGAAATTTAACAGGAGCTAGTGCCAGATTCTCCCCCTGGGGTAAGGTAATCTTGTTTATACATACAAATTGGGAGGTGAGAGTCTGGAGGGCAGCCCTGCAGAAAGAGACGGTGGGTAGGGGGTGTGTGGTTGATGGCAAGTTGAATCTGAGTCAGCAGTGCCCTGGCAGCCAGGAGGACCAGCGGTGTCCTGGGGGCATCAGGCGCAGAGCATCGCCAGCCAGGCAAGGGAGGGCACTGTCCTGCTCTGCTCTGTGCTGGGGCGGCCTCACCTCGAGTGCTGGGGGCAGTTTTGGGTGCCACAATATGAGAAGGGCATAAAGCTATTAAGGGCTCCAGAGCAAGGTTACCAAGATGGTGGAAGGTCTCAAGGGCGAGATTTACAAGGAGCAGCTGAGGTCACTTGGTTTAATTGGCTTGGAGAAGAGAAGGCTGAGGGGTGATCCCATCGCAGTCTACAGCTTCCTTAAGGTGGGCAGTGCAGGGATGTGCTGATCTCCTCTGGTGAGCAGCGGTAGAACGACGAAATGGAGCAAAGCTGCATATATGATTTAGTATTAGGTAGTCCTGCAGGGAGTTGGACTTAATGAGCTTTATGGGTTCGTTCTAAATTGAGATTCTCTATGATTCTAGGGTTCTATAAGCCTCTCACAGGTTGTTCAAATTTAAACCCTGGAAGATGAACACTTCTTTCTAAACTCAGTGTCAGTTTTGAAAAACGAGGATGTGCCTTGACTTACCAACTTAAGCCGCCTTACATTTGGCCTCGTCTTTATCACTGTTGCAATCAGAACTGTTTCAGCAAAGACACCAGCCTGATAAACCTCACTGTCACATTTAAATATGTATGTGTTTCTACCTACACACGAAGAGCTTCTTACAAAAAGTCTGAGAAAGCTGCTCCAGGTGATAACAGCCACAAAAAATGCAAGTGACAAATCTTTTGAACTGAGAGGTGAGAGTAGCATTAATTTTATCAAGTAATCTCCTGTTTCTCAGCCAAAGATCTATTGTTTCTCAAAGAAGAACGCTCTAATGCTAAGAAATATGTTTGAACACATTGAATAATTGTAATTTCACAGCATTCAAATAGTACGCATCAACTAATTTCTCTTGTGAATTTTGTCCCCACATTAAGTCTGAGGGCTACAGCAAGAGCTGGCTGATTCTTTTTTTCAGAAGAGTATTTCCCAAAGAAATTAGGTTTTTTTCAGCTGAAATAAATTTTTTTCCATAGGAAAAAAGATCACCTGAGGTGATTTTTATGATTATCTATGGAAATTACACTTATCTATCTGTATGCTTTTTTACAAGCCCATCTGTTGATTTTGTTATCCCAAACAAATTTTGGACCTGCTGGCTTGTTCAAATTAAAATTTTATTTAAATTTTAAAAACTGAATTTCTAAAATTTTGTGAAAGCAATGATTGAAACAGCAGAAGCAGCAGAAAAAGTTTACTGATACTCCTTGGCCTAGATAAGACTCTACCATGATAAAGAAAAAGAATCTCAACGACCCAGCTTTCCTTCTGTTCTGACACTGAAACTTGAGTCAGAGCTTGTGATTATCTGCATGTGCAAATAAAATCCCCACATCCATTCATCAGATGCAATTCTTCTAAGAAGTAGGGAAAAAATGCTACTTTTGTGTGTGTGTGTATTGTTTTGTTTTTTTCTATTTGTTTGTTGTGGGTTTTTTTCCATTTTATTTTAAGCTGATTTTCATTTTTGGAAGAAAAGAATATCAAACTCTTGCCTTTTTTAAAACTAAAGGAAAAACATTGAAGCATAGGATGTAAAAGACTATGGGGGGGTTTTTTCTAATGTTTTTATTTTAAAAAGTATTTTTGAAGTAGAGACTTTTTATTTCTACTTTCTGTACTTGGAGCTTCTTTCTGTAATTCTTATGAACACTGAGACATATAATGAGCTTATGATTCTGCCACTTAACAAGGGGCCTTAATACAGTCAACATAAAGACTAATTTAGTTCTCACAGGATTAATTAAGCTGATTTGAAGGCGCAGAAAATTTTGTTTTGTTTAACTTAGATTGCTAAAATGATGCTAATAATTTAAATGAGGATTCTCCTCACTTACTTTATTTTCTTATGAAAGGAAAATTTTTTTTTAAATTACTGAAGAGGGAAAAATGAAGTTCAGAACTACAGCCTCTTTGTCAAATAAAGAGTTTACGTTATGAATATATTATAAATTCAGTACAGTGAAGTACCACCAGTTATGTGTCATTAATTTATGCAGTCATTTTTTTTCTGTCACATCACTATAAGTTCCATTCATCCTGGTTCAGCAGCCTACTGATTTATTCAATTTTGTTTGCATGGGTCAAACATTTTGCTTAAAATAAAAGGACAAAGAGAAAATAACAAATGGAGAACAAAAGGGGAGAACAAAACAAAAGCAAAGTACAGCATGGAAGAGGGAGAAATAGAGCAAAGGTTTCTACAGGTGAGACCACAAGTCTCAAATTTGGATGAAGTGCCTGTTCCTAGAAGGAACTTACCACTTGGGTTGTTAAGTCAGCCAAATAAACTCCACCAATCTTTTGTCCCTAACATTGCTAGAATCCTTCAATATACGCCTTTGGCTACAAATATTCTGTGAAACAACATCTCTTTTCATAACTTGAAAGCTTCCAAAATGGCTGACAATCTCTCAAAACACAATTCTAGGAAGCTATTTTTAAGAGGTTATTTATTGTTAGTAATCCTTCTGCCTGTGTCTAGTCAAATAGGCTCAGCTGTTTTGATCTCAAGTTGATCCTCCAACCCATGTCACTGCTCCTCGCTATGCCACTGTTCTTTGCTAAATGCTCCTCCTTACCTTAACCTGCCTTTTTTACTTTGGTTGCTCAGTCCTGTGGACTGCTTAGACCCACAAACCCCTCACAGAATATCAGGATGTGGGAAAAAAAATAAGAGAAATAAATGTGGGGTGGTAAGGGGAAGTTTCTGAGGAGACTGGAAGTTGATTTACTATTTTTTTTTAATTTGAGCAAAAAGACTACAAAGCAAAAAAACCCCCACCAGATAACATCTGCACTTGCATCTTTGCATTTGTGTAAAGTTATGGTTTAAGTTGAAACTACAAGAGGTCTCAGAGTAAGCCTCCCATCCCAAAAACCCCAAATCTGTTTCAGAGCTAGAAGTGCGTAGACACCAAGTTTCACTGATCAATGGTCACAGAATCAAATGAAACACAACCTTGAGAAAAAAAAAATCTTACTGAGTGATCAGATCAGCCAGTAAGTTTAATAAGCTTTGGAAGAACAACCTCCTCATTGCATTTAATTTCTCATATTCAGGGAACGAGATTTTAGCCATTATTTGCAAATAAATAA
>WEIT01025882.1:13915-41293 GCA_013389985.1 Dryoscopus gambensis | reverse complement strand
GTTTGGCTTTCAAAGAACAGAGCTAAAAGCAGCACTGAGGAAAGCAGGACAAATGCCTGGGTTCCTCCCAGTACCTGTTCCAGCAGGGCAGAAGTCATAAATGTAGTCTGGGGAAACAAAAGCTTTAATGGCAAAAATTTGAACACCCTATGGCACAAACCTCCTTGCCATGGCCTGCAAAATGCTCACTGACAGTCTGCAACATTTGCACAGCAAGACAGGAGGAGGGGAGGAACCTGAGTTCTTGACCCATTGCCTAATGAGTCTAGAGATCCCCAGCATAATTCCTAAACCAGCTTTCATTTAGCATTCTTCCAAGAAGAGTTGCTCGGTGTCTGCTGACACAGGCTAGCAGTGCACAAGATCCCATTACAGTCGCATATGATTAAAGTTAAGTGCAGCATCTTTTCCCGGCTGCAAAGTAGCAATCCACATGCACCTGACACTGCCACTGAACCTAATGAGTATTTCCATGTTTCTGTAAACAGAACTAATTAATAGCCAATCATTTAAGTTGGTAAATGCAACATTAAATTTGAATATGGGTCAGCAGCAGTAAAGACAGTCTCACCTTTCTCAACATACATCATCTAAATGTAAAAACAGTTATTCAAATAAAGATGTAGGCAATAAAGATGTAAAATGACCTGCGGCAATAAGGCTAAAATTCTGTAATGTCACAATCTAACTTATGAAACAACACACACTTTACAAGAATTCCTTCCCTCACACACTTTACAAGAATTCACTAATGTAATGCAACACAGTTGTCTTGACAGATATCTGAAGTAGTCTATGAATCTATACACTGTGTTAATTATAATCACTTTTTTTTTACTAAAATCAAGTTTATAAAGTTGCAGACTTTAAGAAATGTCAGACCTGTAAATGGCTATGATCCTCTATAAGCATTTTTAGAAAGGGTCGCTATTTTGTAATGCCAAGTATTATAAACTCATTTTTTCAGTTATGTCTTTTGACTTAGGCAGCAGTATCAGAATTATGTTACCTAAAATTTCAATAAGCTTATTTCCTAGTTAAATATATACTTTCTATTTCAGAGCTCCTGACAATTTGCTCCTCCCCAAAATAACAGCTCAATATCCCACTGTGCATGCATTTTATCTCTGCTTCCATAAGCAAACAAAATTGCTTAGAAACATAGGAGATACTGCCTGCATAGTATTTGAATAATGCCTATGTGTGCTTTCCAGTATATTACCTCATTCACATACTGCTGAAAACCTGCAGAAACTTAATTGTTCTGTTCCCAGAGGCCACAACCCTAGGGGATTATTAGCTTCAGCCAGTATTAAAATGGATTATAAATACATGCCTCTGTATAGCAATAGCACACAAAAACTTTTTTCCTGATTGGTCTTATAAGAGAAGGAAGTTGGAAAAGTTGGAGCTAGTTATACAAGCTTAACATGAAAAGAAAAAGACATACACACTCTTTTATTACTTCTTCATGGATTCATAACTTGTCTTATTTCAATTCTTCATGAGTTCAAGATCGTCCTCAGTCTCAGAATTGAGCACTGCCAATTAAACTGATCTAGTGAATAAGGTAAACAAATAGACCCTAAAGAGACAAAACTTAACCTTTTGAACAAGGGAACCTTCTCTATCTATCAGAAAGTAGTTCTTCTGATGAGGATACTTAAATATCAAGTATTTAATACAACCAGAAATGTGCAAAATACCTCTACGTTTTACTTGGAGCCAAGACCTGTCACCACAGTCTCAAGACTGTCTTTCCCTCCTCCTCGTCCTGTCCAGCCTCATTTCTTAGCTTTGCTCGATCTGCATAAGACAGCTCTAATAACTGGTACTGATATCCAAGTTATATTTGTGGCAGAAGAAACAAAATCTGCTTTTTCTGTACTGCTCCTTAAAATTCCATACTAAAGGTATGACGTGCTCCTGTGACCAACAGGCAACAGCTTCAGGGAGCCAGCTCCAGCAATTTCATACACCTGCTCTCAGGCTAACACATTGCCACAACAGAGTCATGCAAATCTTCCCATCTCCTCAGCAATGTCATCCTTTTATGCCTATTTTTCTCTCCCTCATCACACCCTCTTGAAACAAGCTGGCAACTCCAACCACAGGCATTTTGCTAGAGAAAATTGTTTTATTGGATGCTTCTCTTCTGCTTATGTGTCAAATGAATTTACAAGCAGATGGGGGAAAAGCTAGCCAACAGATCCAAATAAGTATTCTCATGTTTTTGCAAATACTAAGTGGTCCGTTGATTTGAAAAGCTCCATCTTTTCAATATATGTTTTATACTATATTTTAAAAATGTCCCACTGGATGTCTTCAAGTAAGTCTTTGAATTTTAAAAATTATGTATTTAATACAAAAGCTAAGATTTTATTAATAGTCTATCCCACACAACACCTTCTACATACTCATAGAGAATCATTACTCAGAAGCACAGCATCGAAATTAAAAAAAACCTAGTGTTTTCTTCTTTCCTTAAAGAAAACACTAGGTGTAATCAGAACTGTATTCTATGGGCACACACACACACAAAAACATCAGTGTAAGGTTAAAAAAGTACGCTAGTCCATGAAGTTAACTACATAAAAGAAAATCAACTTCTACTACAACTCTGTATTTAACATGTGAATTTGAGGAAAAGTGTGAAGAAAGGCAGGAAAATATTAAAATTCTACTAACCAAGTTTCTGAGGCTTTGCCTCATGCATTCACATGGTTAGTCTGCTCCCTGTTGATTTAATGGACCCAGCAGCAGATAACTTTTCATCAGATCATTCTACATCTTCTTCAAGTCAGGATAAAGCACAAGACATCACTACTAGAAGCGATTTTTGTTGCCAGAAGCCAGGAAAAAAACTAAAATCAAACAACTTGTCCATGAGCTATTTGGTCTGATAAAATACAGGCGTGCCTTTATCACCACACTAACAATTTTGAATGCTTTCCCTAGGAGGAGAAACAGAAAGCAGCCACTTTCCAGCACTTCTCAGGCACTGAAACCCTATGATTCCCTGCACATCACAGGCTGGCAAAGAGCTGCATGTAATGGAAATAAAAAATATTTCAAAAGGTAAGTTGATAGGATTTTCTTAAAATTTTGTTGAAATTTTACAATGTTGCATTTTGACAAATCTAACAAGAAATTTCCTTTGGAAGATCTGAAGTAGCATTTCACTAGGTATTTCCAAGAGTTTTGAATCCTTGTCTTGACTTACTATCATTCCACATGATCTCTCTTCTCATATATAGTCTTCTAATATGCTGTCCTCAACCAAAGCTATAAGCAGCCTAAATAATTAAAAGCATTCTTTTAAAGATATTTTTATATATATAGATATATATATGTAAGCATTTAACTCATCTATGTAAAAAAAATTTGAGGACACCCTTCATGAGTGCACCACAGGCAGTAGATGGCTTTAGTTCCGTGGTTTCCCCTTCCATGTTCCAATTCCTTTTTTTCTCCCCACCACTGCCACTACTGTTGTTCCTCTTCCCCTTCTTTTTAGCTATCAGTAGATAAAACTCTACCAAAATTTAGCTTGAAGCTGACCCTGAATCCATTTTGCACTTTGTTGCATCCATACACACATACTGACCCTTCCTTTGCTGCGAAGAACAGAGAGACATACTTTGATGTTCCTCGTGTAAGAGTAAGATGAGCTGTCTGGAAAGCAGGTCATTTCCAAGGGCTTCTCACAAGCTGTGGAACTGTCTATGGTTACAGTGCAACATGCTCATATAAGTACCCTGTAACAACTGAAGAAGTACCCTGT
This sequence comes from Dryoscopus gambensis, assembly GCA_013389985.1. NCBI lineage: Eukaryota > Metazoa > Chordata > Aves > Passeriformes > Malaconotidae > Dryoscopus > Dryoscopus gambensis. The sequence goes on along the minus strand of WEIT01025882.1, from coordinate 37,509 downwards.
AGAAGAAGAAATATGTCAACTCATGCATCCCTCTCAATCTGTCGCCTCTGAGGTTACAGAATGAAGCCTCAGAGAGAAAAGGTAAGTACTTGGAGGTGGTCCCACATTAAATGATGAAAAAAATTTTAAGGCAGTTAAAAATTACCATTTGTTATCTGCCTTTTGCCTTTCTCAGTGGTAAGAACATCCATATTGGACCACTACACAGTAGTATACAAGACTGCAAATCCACTGGAACTGGATCGAAATGGGGCAATTTCAGCAGGTATGTGTCACTGCCTCTGCAGGCTGCAGCACTAAATGGTGCAGCTGTGCTTGCAAACAGGCACAGACAGTCCCTCACTGCTTAATAACATGGTGCTATGACTGCCAAAGAAATAAAATCTAAATACTCTGAAGAGTTTTATCTTCATATAATCCAGTTATCCCTGAACATATAAGCAGAAATACAAATCCCAGTGAAGCACAAGATCTCTGTAAGAATAACTTGTATTTAGTTGGGTAATGCCTACAAGTTGGGTAATACCTCAGTCACCTCTGAAAAGACTCCAAATTCAAATTGTATAGTTTACAGCTCACTCTTAAAAGGAGGAAAAAAAAGTCCACCAGAAAGGGTGAAGAGACTGAAAATTAAATGCACACCACTGGGTAGAAATATATGCTATTTAGTTGTCAACTACTCTAAACCTGTCCAGACTTTGAATACTAAATTTAAGACTGCTCTGTGATTCCCACCTCATTCTATAACACACAGACGACTATATTCTTACAATCCTCCACCATGAGAAGAAGGGAAATTAAAATTCTTTAGTCTTCTGAGAGAGTTCGGGTTGCTCAGCCTGGAGAAGAGAAGGCTCCAGGCAGACCTTAAACCACCTTCCAGTACCTAAATGGGCCTACAAGAAAGCTGGAGAGGGACTTTTTACAAGAGCATGTAGGGATAGGACAAGGGATAAAGGCTTTAAATTGAAAGGGGGCAGGTTTAGATTAGCTATCGGGAAGAAATTGTCTACTGTGAGGGTGGTGAGGCACTGGCACAAGGTGCCCAGAGAAGCTGTGGATGCCCCATCCCTGAGAGTGTTCAGGACCAGCCTGGAAGGGGCTTTGAGCAACCTGGGATAGTGGAAGGTGTCCCTGCCCATTGCAGGGGGGTTGGAATGACATGATCTTTAAGGTCCCTTCCAACCCAAACCATCCTACAATTTCCTTCAAACTGGAAACACAACAGCAAAAAAAGATGTTCCTGAACATGAAAAAACAACAAAAAAGCCCCAACAGTTTGCTCAGGTAAACTGGTAGCCAGTCACCCAATAGAAGTGACCAAAGTAATGAAGTCCCATCACGATAAATCAGGCCTCATATGACAGATTTCAATGTTTTAAGAATAAAAATTGAAATCAGAAGAAAAAGACCACACATCTAGACAGAAAATATGCTGGTTTTCTCTTCTCTCTTTTTTTTTTTTAAATTCTGAACCTAAAAAACATTCCAGAGTAGAAAAGATATCTCTTTTTTCTATTTTCTAATACATTATGTTTAAATTAAGTAAAATTAATAATACTAATATTTTCTGCAAAATTTATGCCACTATGGTTTCAACTGTTTTATATCCTTATGAGACCAAATAAAACAGAGCCAGAAGAGTTGAGCTCTGGGAAAAGATTCAATTAAATTCCTTGGAGATAAAAGCAAATTTAGGTACTTAAAGTTGATCAAGTCCATGGAAAGAACATGACAAATTCAATAGGCGTCCTCATAGATTTAAAAAACAAAACAAAACAAAAATAATAGCCAAAATCCACAAGCCTGAGTGGAAGTATACCCAAACCAGACACTGCCCAAAAGCCCACAGAAATGCTGTTTGAGAAAACTGGGCAGATTTACATCATTTACAAGAATTCCCTCTATACTCCCACTTCCCACTTTAATCTAAATAGTGACCAGATTTATGAAGCATCCTTTTGTATTTGCTACCAGTTAGTTTCCTTATTTCCTTGACATCTCTATAGGACATGATTCGTGCTTGTCTAACATTTACTGGAGGACTGTGTTGGTGGAAAACAGTCACTCTCTTCCAAGACTCATGTTAGAAACAATCCTTAATCAATTGTCAGTCAAAGCTACTGAAGTCTCTCACAAACTGTTTGCTGCCTTTGACACTCCTCTTGCCATAACAAAAAGTACATATGCAACCAAACCCAAGCTTAAACACAGCAGACCAAAGTGAACACTTCACTCAGTAAATCCTAAAAAATCCCTGACTTACAAACTGCCATTTTCCCCCACACACTGACCAGCCCTATTACAGACTTTTCTAAACTGAAGTGGCACTGCCACCTTAAGACACAAGGCCAGCATTACAATTTTCACTATACTAGAGGAGTAAAGAAAATGTTTTTTAATTACCTTCACTTCCTGAATTTTTTTAAAAAAACTATATTCACATAAGAAAAATTCAAAAATAAAATGGTACAAGTGATGCATTGCTTTAAGTCAGTTATCATGTTACTAATACTCTCCTCAATTAAGTAGCAATTTAGCTTTGCAGCCTAGGTTAGGTTGAGCATTTTAACATTCAGTAAATGGCAACACTGTGAATCAAGGTTCTTCATTCTGCCCACAGCCACCACAAAACTGCACCACATTTTGTAACCCTTAACTTTCAGCAACAGTGATAATACTTCTATTATCTAGCCGTAGTTACTGTGACTTCCATTTATATATGGAAGGACTTTTAAATACATACACTCAAAAAATTTGATCAGGTGACAGCACAGAATATTAATTGAGGTAAAAGTCTTGTCAACTTAGAACAAACCCTGAATAATTTAAAGGACCCAAACCACCCTCTTATTTTATCTACAAATATGGCACTCCACTACTGTGTAGATGACATTCACACTAAAAAAATCTTCATCTTTGGACAAGATAAAAATTAACTTTTAAAAAACTACTTGCACATTATGGTAGTGGAAAAAGCGATCTTACCTTTTGTAGAATATGCTTCAGCAATCATCCGTAGGCGATACGGCGGCACCGCAGTCAGCTGCAAGTCATCAACACCAACTCTGGCATATGTGTTCAGAGCTTCTTTGTAATCACCTTCCACATAGTTTAATTTGGCCATTATTAGGTTGGCTTCTTGTAGGAATTCTGGCTAGAAGGAAGAGAAATAAGAAAGAGTTTTCCCTGAGAAAACACACCTAATTCTTTCTGATAATTATTAGGTATGTTTTCTGTCACCCTCAGAATATTTTTTTAACAGAGCAACAAATGAACAAAAATCCTGTCTTGTGTAATATTTGAGAAGCTTGAAGTAGAGGGGAATTCACTAAATCTCATTCCAGCAAGCTACTGAAAAGCATTACCAGTCATTTTAGATATTCACATACCTATTTACACGTGTACCAGAAATACCTCTCAGCTGGAAACCAGCTTTGCCAGATGATAAAACTGTTTAAAGGCAGCCTATCATTACAACTCCTTCAAAGATTTCTTTTTCTAACACCACAAGCACAGTTGAAAATAACATAGCTTCAAAACGTAATGATATATGTTCCACAGCCTACATATTTCAAAGTATCAGGGAAGAATAAATGTCTTGAAAAAATAATTAATGGAAGAATGAAAAGAAAGAGAAATTAATACTCGCAGAAGCCACAGAAAACAAAATGTTATAGATAACTGTAAAATAAGCTTCTTTTGATCTTTCAAAAAATGGATGTTGCATACAGAAGAGGTAAGCTGGTGTAGTAGCTACAATAACAGTTAAGTAAGAGAAGGACCAGCATGGTTACGAACATTAGAAGATTTTGACAGAAAAAGCTTTCTTGTATTAATCTCACTTTCGGCACCTGCAAATATAATTTAAGGAACCTTTCCTCAATACTCCAGTCAATTTCAACATTTCTAATTCTTGCTCAGGCCAACTTACATACCTTGAGATTTCCCCTATCAAGCGCTGCTGTGAGATGTTTCCTGACCTCAGTCAGCTTTGGCTGGGGGCCCCGTGGACTATTACTGTATTTAAGAGTATTTTCCTTCAAAAATTGTTCTAGTTTGGACTCCCCAAGAAGAAGCTCTGCCATGTCATCTGTAAAAATAACAAACACAGGAAGTATTAGAAATAATTTTATTTCTCTTATTGCCTGAATTTTAAATACAAACTAACCAAAACAAACACAGCATTAAGTAGTCTGGTTTATCACATGTCATCTGATACTTTGTTTTACTTTTCAATTTATCTTTTCCCTGCCTAAATCACTGTAGAATCAAGTCTCCTATGTTCTAAAATAAAAAGAATTAAAACAATTATCTCAAGTTAGTATTCTCCCCTTCCTCCTCAAAAACCAGCACTTGATACCAAAGCTTTATGTAGCTTTCTGAACAGGACAAGATACACTTTTGATACTCACTTCACCAAAAAACTGGTTTCAACTATGAATCCAAATATCATTAGATTAATTTATTTGTTTGAAGTTACATGTCTCTCATGTCTGTGATCACCATCCATATCTTCTCTGAAGATCTCCCCCAGACCTTGTTAAGGCTCCCAGCTATCCCAAGTCTTTGGTATGACAGGCCATTTCTCATCCCTCTCCCTGGTTCTTACAGCTTAGCACCACTTCTCAGACCTGAAGGCAGAACGGAATACCAGGCTGCCCAGCAAAGCTGCACCCAGCACACTTCCGAAATCCAATACACTAGAAATGCTCTACATCACCCTTATCAACTAAACTTCTTTTACTGAAATGTGTTGAGTTTTTCCTCTAGTCAGAAGAGGGCTGTAAAACTCATCACCCTTCTGGGACTTAAAAGACCAGGTCATGTCTTGCAAACAATGTCTGAATATGTAATACAAATATGTAATAACAATAAATGAAACAGATTTTTTAAAAGGGAAAAGGCAAGAGATTAATAGTCAGGAAAGCGCTCACCACCTTTAGCACAGTCCCTAGAAGTTATGGAAAGGGACAGAAAGACCAGAGCATGCAGAAGTCAGTGTTACTGCAGAGGAAAACTTTCCCTCAGGAAATATATGTATTTCAGGAAGCATAAATGCATCAGCATTATCTTTTAAGTATAACAAATTTCAATACAACGCCTTTCTACAGTAGCCTGTAAGGACTGTAGTAAGCTGTAAGCTTCTGTCCTGTAAGGTGTCCCACCAAGTAGAAAGAAAAAAACCTACATTTTTTTCCTTAAAACTTCCAGCTATCTGCTGATTCTTAAACCACAATTTCTTCAAGAGAAAGTTTAAGAGACCAGACAAATAGGAAACATTAAAAGGTGTATAAGGAGCACTTATTTTTCCATTTATGTTTTTTATATGGTGTGCTGGGCAAGATATCCATAGCAAACTTAATATTTATTTGTTCTCAACTACCATTCACTCGCATTTTACTGCTTAAGCACTACTGCAGAAGGGCAAGTTCTCGGCATCCTGATGAAGACAAAACACACTACATATGCAGCCTGGTTACCAGCCTGCTTAATCTTCTGTCTTTCCAACCCCAACTGTCAAATTCATCAATCTTAAACTTTCAGTAACATTTCTTTTCCCAAAGTTCACCCAAAAGAAGCTCATCAAATCTTCTCCCATTATTTCAGGAATACTCATCTCCAGATCAGACAACACCAAACAATCTGAAGTGTTGCCTTCTACTAGCATCTTCTTCTCTTAAGAGTACCTTTATGTCTCTTCACGTGTTTTCGTTTTGTCTAAACTGTGCACCTTCTGCTCAATTTATCCTCATAACTCTGGATACAGCCTTGAAATATAAGGAAGGGGGGCAAAAGCCCCTGTTTTATTTCCTTGGTACACCATTGCTTTAGAGACATTTCAAAAAACAGTGACAATTGCATCTTTCAAATACCTATTAAAGGCACACCATTCCCAGTTAAATAAAATAATATTACTACCACACAATAATTCAGCTACAGTATAACAAGGAATCACTAATTGCCAACCAAGAAAAGTGTTTTCTTTACCTCTCCAATGCTCATATGGCAAATGGCAGTTTGACATGCATCAGCAAGTCCATCATACAGTTTGCACATCCCTTAAAAATGAAGTTGATCTGTTTATAAAGTTTGACCAACATGTTTCATAACAAATAGGGGAACTTAAGTGTAAGCTCTGATAAATATATTATTATTATATATTCTATATTATAATTATGATAAATTATATATTATTATTATATTTTAGATATAACTTGGGATATACTGCACTGAAGGTTAGTTAACCTCCTTCCTTGCATACTGGTAATATAAAATTTCTTAACAGAACTAGAATGAGAAGGTTCTACGGTAAATAAGAAATATTTTGGTAATGCACAAAAAACCCATTGTTAGCTGCAGCAAGAAACAAGTGAGCCTGTGAGGACTGAGCACTTTATGGCTTAATATGGCTTACAGAGTCTTTCCTGTGTTTAGAAAACAAGGATAACACATTATATCAGAGTATAGCAAAAACCAGGGAAAGGGGCGGTAGATTATGTCAGCATAAGCACCCGGAGGGACCAACATCAGGCTTTGAAATCCCTTGTCCGCAGCCTCTGCTCCACTGCCTTGTAGCAGCAACCCCCACCACCTCCAACAGTCACTGGCAGCTGCATACCCCTAAGGAAAGGGCCCAAGCCAGAACTCCCAGACTGCTTCCCTTCTCAGCCACATAGGCTTGTTTGAAGCAATTTACACTAGTTTTGCCACTCTTTTATTGAAGTCCATTCACCAAAAATGAAAAATAAAAGATATTTCAATGTACTAAGTGAAGAAAAAGAAATAAAACACATACTTCAACAGTAGGGAATTATACATAGTTTTGAGCATTTCCACCCACTACAAGACCCCTCCAGATGAGCTAGTACAACGTTTGACTGTTCTCCTTCTGGAAGTTTTTAGCTTGTTATCCACTCAACATTTCCCTTGCTGCAATTTTTGTCCATTGACTCTGACCACTGTCTCCATCCATACAGTCAACCACTTCTCATCCTTCTCATCAAAAGCTATCTGGTTGATTTGTCCTTGATAAAACGATGTCAGCTGATCCCAATCACCCCCTTATCCTTCCAGGACATACTTCTGAATCTTCTCAGGGCCTAAGGTTAGGCTGATCAACCTGCAGTCCCTGGACCCTCCTTGCAAATGGCCATATGTACCCTTTTCCAGTCATCAAGAATCACCTTCCATCACAAGGACCTTCAAAAAAAGGAGTGTCCATGCAATGGCCTTGGCCAGCTCTTTCAGACTCTGACACAACCCCCCAGGCTATCAGAGGCTTGCACTCCCCTTTGCACAACACAGCAGGGCATAGTGCTTCATCTCATGAGACTTTTCCATCAAATAGTGTTATTTCCATCAATATAAACATATTTTATGCAAGCTCTGATACACATACGAAAAAGCACAAATGGTACAGACAATTGTAATTTCAATAAAGTAAATTTTCCAAGAAACTCAATATGCTACAATGATTTTTTTCATTTTTAAAGATACTCAGCATCTATTTTGTTGCAGTCTGCTTTCTGTATATTCTTTCTTTTCCTTCAAACAGAAATCATAGCATAATTGGTATTTATCAACAGCTTGTGTAGCTTCAGTTTCAAGCTGCAAACTAAATAAGAAATTAAAGTCACCAAATCTAAACATGGTATTTCAGCCCAAATCTCCTTTGTAACAGACTTACTCCAAATCCCACATTTCATTACCATAGCCACAGTATCATTACAAACAAATAGCAAAATCAGATATTATGACCAGCATTACCCTGCTCAAAGATAGCTTTAGCACAACACTGCATAGGACTGCACTTTCTGCAACTATTCCATCTCTCTGGAAATCAAAGAATTTAAACCGTATGCACAGAAAAGACACCTGATTTTGTACACCAATTCAAGGCAGGTTAGTTTGATTCAAGGAGTTTAACATGGGCTGTGTGAAAGGCTCTCAGAGATCAGAGGCCCACTCCAAATTTACAAAACTGAACTTCAGCTCACTGTATGCAATTAATTGCCTTTCAGAGACTCAGTCACTGGGGGGTCCTTTCAGGACACGTATTTTACTCATAATATTTAGAAGAATTCAGAGTCTGTTCTGAGTACACAGTTTTTGTTTATGAGTCTCGTTAAATGGGGATTAACAAACAGGAGTGGACCTTGAAAATAATACTTGAAGTCAGCATGGTAATGTCCCACATGGTAATTAATGAAGATAAATTTTGCTAATTGTATTTTTAAAGCTAAGTTGCAACCTTCTAAAAGGGTGAAAATATGTCAAACTGCTTACTTTATGTTTTAAGAGATGTGTGAGTTGATACTTTCTCTCTGATCTGTACTCATCAAAACCAAAGTATTTCATTTAACAAGTAACATTCCTCTTTCCTTTTATTCAGCTTAATGCTTCACTGACCAAGCTCCACTTCCAAAGAAGGTTGAGGAAACAAGATTGTCAAACATAGCAAGGAATCTAAATGACACTCTAAAACAAGTGCTTTGGTTCAGGAGCTGAAATGCCACCAAGGCTGTTTACAATTGAAAGAGTGAGGTATATCATTGACATTCTTTAACACTTCAATTAGCGGAACTTCAGAAGTGCCAAAGAAGAAAGTAGCACATGTACCTTTCTGTCTCATATGCACCCCTTCAAGTAGGTCTCAAAAATTGTTTTGGTCCACACTCTTGTAATAAGCATTCTTTAATTAAAGTTAAATACAGTAGATCTATCTCTATGGAGAAAGAGGTAAGAACAGCTATACAACAGCACCAGCTGCCACATATGTTTTGTTTATATAAACTGTAAAATTGTCAAGGAAGCATGTGAAACAACTAGTTTGGATTCTTACAACAGATGAGCCAAAGAAGAGGCAAGACACCAAAGAAAAAGAAAATAAACCCTTCACTGTTAGGTATGAAAATGCATACCTTGGGGCATGAGGATTTTTAAAACAAAGTGCTGAAATCACTTCTATTACTAATGGGGAAAATAATCACTTTGCCTGTAACCAAACAACAGCACTGGGACATGCAAGAGCAAAGTGTAGCCATATCAGCTGCACCACAAAAAGAGAAAGACTAGCTTTAGAAGACCCATTTCTCACCTATTTGTGGGCCCACAACAGAACAAGACAGGGATAGACACAGATCTAGCACTCTATGGAAAGTTTGAAGTATTATTACTCTCTTATACACAGCAGAATTTCTCACATTGGGGAAAGTAAGAGGAGAGAAACAAGAAGCCACCTCTGGAAAATTTAATTTACCCTCTCCTTCCCTCTCTCATCCTCCCCCCTTCACCCTAAGATAAGTTTCACCTCTCTGATAATGACTTGGAAACTTTAGAAATTTGATGTTTCTAAAGACAGGACACAAGCAAGAACAAAGCCTTAAGTTCAAGCTGGCACATACTCTGAAACTATCCAGGCACCTTAAGATGAGAATCAAAGTAGTCTACAGGACTCAGATGTTTTGTTCCCATCACTAATGCAAGTCAGAGAAGCTAATGATCCACAAAGCAGCTAGAGACAGTCACAGTGCAGCAACATGTACTGCCTAAACTTTCCTTCAGAGGAAAGGTGGGAGAGGAGAAAACAGCAACTTACACACAGATCTGACCAAGCAGCAAAACAAAAGCTGCTCTTCTAGGTCACTCATACACAGCACAACTCACCCTTTCCCTGTACCACTGCTGTAGATCATGAGACACAGCACCACGAGAGAAAGAGTTACTGTCAGTCTGGCTTTCATCACAGAAGTGCTGCATTGGTGCAACTGCTGATGACTAACACTTGAAAACAACAGGTCACAGACTGCAAACCATAAAAGCCACTGCAAAGCAGAATTTTCTTACTTACTGAGTCACTCATCTGCTAAGTCAGTAAATCAGGGCCAGATATTTGCAACAAACTATTAAATCAAATTATTACTGAGTGAGTACTTTATTAACAAGCATTGGCTTTATCATGTCAACCATTCTGCGCCAGTAAGAACGACATTCAATGGTGCTTGTAACAAAATTCCAATTACATGAACATTTCTGAAGGAAACCATTTATGAAGCCATAGATCTAGCAGAATTTTTCACTAGTTATAGCTATCCTTAAGACATCCTGAAATAAAATAAGAACTGTTTGAGAAGAAATTGCTTTTCTTTTTATTCCAGCACAGCATGAGTGATCTAGATGATATTCTTCTATGAGACACTTAATAGAGACAGAATTAAACTATGTAAAGTTGATACCTTGAAGTCTAGTGCTCCTTCAGCCAGTCAAAATAGATGTTTCAGAAGAAAAACTGTTCAAAAAGTTTCAGTATCATGAAAACCAGTGTCCCGCTTTTAGAAAATTGAGACAGTTACGGTTCTCATGGGGTCTTGGGGTAACTTTATGATGTTGTATCCCTTACCAAGGGTGTATGCCCAGATATGAATCCTGTGCCTTTCTGTGCCTTTAAAACTGGGTGTGTGAGAGAGAGAGAAAAGGAAAAAAAAAATGCCAGACGAACTTTTCAAAGCAGTTCTGTGCTCCAAGGTCACTCTATCTGCTCTGCATGCTTCTATTGCTGTAGAGTGGAGGAAAGCACCTTCCAGCTTTTCCCAGTTCTTGGCTCCTTTTCTCAGAAGAGAGGGATGGAGAGTTAAACTCCTTTGTTTCCCTGGGACTTTGGTTTCTTCTTTTTCTCTTCTAGAACTGTGCAGACCCCCAGAACATCAGAACCTCAACAGGAGACCTTACACCGGGCCAGAGGGGGGGCCCCCACACCAAACTCCAGCCCTGGGGAGGAGAGGGATGACACCCAGAAGGACTTTAAAATGTTCCCAGGTTTCTCTCCACAGCAAGAGGTTTTATTTATTCATTTAGCACTTTTATTCTTTTCCTGTGTGTTTGTTAAATAAATAGGGTTTTTTCCTTTCCTCTGAGGTATATTTCTTTCCCAAACCTGGTGGGGGAGGGGTGGCTGTAACCTGCCTTCTAAGAGCGGACATTCAAATTCAGATGTTCCTCTGAATTTTGTCTCAAACAGGGACAAACATGCAATTCTTGATTAAAGGAAAGACTTCCTTTTATTCATCTATTTCTCTACTGAAAAAAATCATCAACAACAATTACTTGGCAGATTTAGGGGGTATTTGATGACTTATACCACAACTGTGTCACAGAACCATTTCCTAACTGGAGAAGAACAGCCTAACCTGCCCATCTGTTTCTGCAACATCACAGCATCACTGAAACAATCCACCTGACTAATAGGATGTCCTCTGCCTATAATCAAAGACAACACTGAGCACCTTGGAACTCCAATACAAACTCAAGGATGCTTTAGGTGAAATGCCCATTTCTCTTAGCACCCAAAGAAAAACAAAAAACACAGACACTTTATGTAAGCTGCTTTCTTTCAGCTAGAGAAAGCTTAGACACTCATACAAAATGGCTGGAGAAGAGCCTTGTGTAGACATGGCTATCCCTCTTTGCAATATGGATCAATATTAATCATTTTCAAAATGAGAATACAGGCTGGCATAATTAGGTGTAGAGGTCTGTTTTCTCACACCCTTTTTGCTAAACGCCCTGTCCCCCCACATTGTCCTCCCTTCCCCCGCCCCTGTTCCTAGCCACGCCCTCGGGTTCTCCCCATTCGTTCTGTGCCCTAATCCCGCCCATGTACTGCCCCTGTGCCCTGTGACCATTGGCCCGTGTGCTCTCTCCGCCCCCCTGATCCCCATGTAAAAGGTGTGGGCTTGGAGCCAGGCAGCCTCTCTGCCTTGGGGAATCGGCCTGTGTTGGTACTCTGTACTTTGGGACCCTGTGAATAAAGATCCTCTGAAGCCCCCATGCAGGGAGCCGTCCTCGTCTCCTTTATCGCTGCTGTGTTGCAGAGCTGAGAGCTGGCCGGGGCCAGGAGGGGCAGTCCGAAAGGGGCCACGGAAAGTGAAACAGCTTCCCTCCCCAAGGAAGGCCCCTGCGCTCCCAGGGAAGTTCTGTGGCTTGCCACACCATCGCAAGAAACTACAAACCGCCATAAATAGGTGGTAGGAAAAAACACACAATGACACGTCTTTGTAACTTAGTCTCTAAAAATATCATAATGAAAGCTGCTTTGCTACTTTATTTTTAATATCTGGTTTTTGAAGCAAATTCTTCACCACAGTATCAGGATCTGAAGCAGTTACGCACAGAAAAACAGAATTAAAATAGAGGATTAGTCTTCATTTATCCTTGGTCCAGAATGATAAGATTACTTCTAATACTAATACTGACTTCGGTTAAAACCATGGTCTATCTTGAACCATCCACTGAATCACATGCTAAAATGGAAAATAGTCATCTTTCTGATGAATGCTACCACAGCCTCCAGGCACTTGGTGAAGAACCCAGGGGTTGTTAGCAGGCTGGGTGAGAGAAATACCTAGCTTTAAATTCCTCTCTAAAAGTAAGGTGAGGGAGAATAAGAGAGAAAGAAAAGAATAGCAACATTGCATACAGGTTAAAAAAAAAAAGCATAGCTGAATACAGATTAGGACCTCTCTCTCTTACCTTCAGAATTCACTCCAAGAAGTGACTTCAAAAGTTTATTCAATTTCAGAGTACACCAAGATCCATTCATAGTGAATGATGACATGGTCTCAATAGAACTAATGAACCTGCTTGCTACCTGTTGTTCTGTGGGGCACCAAATAACTGCTTTGGTAAAGTATTCCTTTTCCTGTGGTGGTTCAACATTCTTAGATAAAAACCAAAGCAAAACACTGAAGTTTGTCTAGATCATGACTACTATAGATGCAATATCTCAAGTGTTCTTAATATTAATGCAGAAAAAGTAATTTTTAAGGGTCTGATAATTACTTCTTTTAGAAGGAAATACTTGGAAGATATAACGGAAACACACCTCTTGGATGACAACTGCTGTCACAACTGTGGCAACAACGGTCAACAACCCTGCTCCTGTTATCAAGTCTCCATGCACCAGATGTTCCTCTGCAATTAAACATCCATATCATGCTGCTGTGGTACACTGGCAAGAATACACATGATCCTGTGCTAACAACGATACTTACATGTTATTTATGGAGCCTCCCTCCACAGCTCAACATCTACAGCAAGAAAGAGTATGGAGAAAAACACTTTTTCTTCTTTATATGCCAAATCGCATAGATTAAAATAAATATTTTTAGTATTTCATTTCCCTGTCCTCTGAATTACACAGCTGCAAGAAAAAAAATGCATAATTAGGATAAAATCTCCTACCACAACAATTTAAGCAAAGAGGCTCAACCTCAGACTCAGGCCCTGGGGAGCTGAATTTGAATAGAATGTATTTAGGAACAGGAAATACAGAGCAAAATACCTACAGAATCTGACTGGCGAAACAAACTTTAATCCTTCCTTGTAAGCAAGCAAATAAATCTAGAAACATGTTATATCACATGTATCATTTCACCCACTCTTCACCAAAATCTTCAGTATTTCAGGTAATTTATTTCAGACTCTTAAAAAGCACAATTGTCCAAATGCATTGAAGTCTAAAGATCATGGTTATCAAATGAAAACACTGCATGAGGTAAGATTAATTAGATGAAGCATGGAATAGTAAGAACAGAAGACACTGCTGCTTCACCTGCTCTGTCCTGGAGTCCAGAAAGAAAAAGAAATGAAAAACTCAAGTCCTAACTCATGGCTATTAAAAAAAAAAAAAAATCAGGGTAGGAAAGGGACAAGGTGTAAAGAGGACAAGTAAGAAATTTCCAGGATCCCAGTGGGACCGTACATTGATGTGCAGAATTCCAGGAAGTTGAGATTTGCTTTGTAAACTCCCTTCTGGTGCTTCAAGCCTCCCCAGAGGGAAACTAGCTTGGGACTGAGAAAGGAAACTATTCCTACTCAATCCCTAAAACTCTTAGTCTCTCTAAAGGTAAAACGGAAAGCTCAGAGTACCTGAAGGGCTGCATGCTCCAGTATTTTATGATGATTTTTCCCTCAGACATCCTATAACCTTTTGAAATTTAATTATGCCCAAATACAAAAGAAAAAACAAACTAAGAAATTTTATCTAGGAGTGGTATGCAGCAAGAAGGACCCCAAAGGGGTCAATATAGCTCAATATAGCACCCAGACAAAGACTTCAGAATGAGATTTCTGTAAAACAGCTGAAAACAAGAAAAATCTTACAGTGTGCCATAGAACATTTATTAAGAAGGCCACCTAAAAATTGAGCTTTCTTCCAGAGGAGGATCTGGAAATCCTGGATCCAGAACTGACTTCATATTCATCTCGCAGGAAAAGCATGAAACACATGTTTTATACCCAGGAACAAGTTGACTATGCATCTAAAGCAAAGACATTTGGTTTGCTCACAATGTATCAAACAGCGAGTAACAGCACTGGCTTGAAGAGGAGTATCAGTACAAGTCCGCAAGTACTCATTCGACTTTGTGCTCAGCACTCAGTAACTCTGGACCAGGAGCTACCTAAATTAAAATGAATGCTAAAACTAATCTTAGATTTCTACAAGGTTTACATTAAAAACAAGAAAAACAACATATAGATATACAGATGTCACTTATGATTCCATCACTGACTACTTAGTAGCAAGAGTTCACAGCATCAGAGGATGGCTGACGTTGGAAGGGACCTCTGGAGATCATCTAGTCCAACAACCCTGATCCAAGCAAGATCAACTAGAGCAAGTTGCCCGGGATCTTGTCCAGCCAGGTCTCCGGAGACAGCAGGAAAGTATGTAGAAAACACGTGCAGACCAACAAGCACTACCGGCAGAAAGGCTACAGACTGATGCCGATGATACACATGTAAAACCAGAAGCAGAAAATACAGAGTCAACTGTTGAAAGAAATTTAATTTTACTTACTAACATCTTTAATTATATACAGTCATTCATTTCTCTGCCTCTTAAGTATACAGTGGGCATGCCACCTTTTTACTGTGCAGCTATACAGTATCCACAGAATTTTCCTTCTTGACAGCCAAAACGTGCTTTGAAGAAAAATATTATAGGCTTTCCAATCTATTTATGCATAGGCAAATTTACTTTCAAAGTACCACTACTACTGAAATTTTTTATGATGACACACATTAAGAACAAAAAACTGTTTCAAACTCTTTTCTTTTTTAAATATTCAAGCTCACCCAATTTTGTGAAATGTTAAGGCCATCAGAACTGTTACGGTGGCTAAGTCCACATTACACTCCCCATGTTACTAGGAAGTGGTCTCTCCCCACACCACTGTACTAGAAAGTTCTCCCTTCATCGAGACCCCCCTGGCCCTTGGTCCTCTCTCCCCTCCCCTCTCCCTTCCCACTGGCCCCTGTTATGTCACTCAACCCTGCCTCCACCCCCTAGCCATCAGACTATTGGTTTCTGATCCTCTGCCCACCCCTGGGACCCTTTGGGATAAAACTACATGCAGCTTTTGTTCTGTGTTCTTTGCCTCTGTCCCGCTTCGAGAGAGTTTGTTTCCGGTCCCTGGTGCGGATCAAATAAACGCCTCGGAACTGCACGCAGAGAACTCCTCTCGCCTCTTCGTCTCCGGAATGCGCGTAGACTGTGTGTGTGAGTGACTGCTCACATCAGCCTGCGAGGGTGAGGCTGTGTGCATGTGTGGTGCTGGCAGAGCGCGGCCAAAGCGTCTCCACAAGGGACACTGTGGGAAAAACGCGGCATCGGTCCGTCGACTCCACCACCGCGATAAGAACAGCGAATAATCAAGCCAGGGCAGTCACAATGTATCATCCACAATACTGACAGGCTTACAATTGAATAAAACTTGGTCCATTCCGTCAAATGCAACGTAAAACCAAGAAATAAGAATGTGTATCATACCCAAGACTGGGAAGCAAAAAGTATGGGAAACAGGACCACCATCATCTTTGAGTCTTTAACTGGAAACAATTCTATCAACTACACTGAGGAAGAATGATCAAAATTTAGCTTCTTCCCATCTAGAATGACTGGGAGAAAGGGAAAAGCACATGCTTTAATAGCTAGGAATTCGTTCCAACCTTGCTTCTTGCCATGATTTATTTCTCAAAGGACAAAACAGTTTTCCTGTTGCGACTAACAACAACAACAACAACAACAAAATACTAGAGACTATTTAGATGGAAGGCAAAAACCAAGCCATGGCATAAGGACAATGGCTCTTGTCCATTCTCTACCAAACAGCTATATTGCAGCACAGTGCAAATTTGAGAGATGATGACAATGTGATGTTGTCACAAAAAGATAAAGAAAATGACTGACAAAAAAGGAAATCACTGATTAATTGCCAGGTCAGAAGAGAGACATTTTGCATCTCTGGGGTGACCCAAAGCTCAGATGAAAGCACATAGATGAGCCTCTCTTCCCCAGAAGGCAAGATCTTGCAGTTCTCTACCATTTCCAATCTTCTCCTCCTAGCTTTCCATGTCCACCTAGGAAGCCTCAAGTAAATTCTTGAAAGATAGTACCCTACATCTGTCAATCTCAGAGACAATTGTCTCAGGTACATAACTACCAGTGTTAAGACAGAAAGTACCTTTTGGCAACTTGGGTGGCTGTTGTTTTGGTGGGGTTCATTTTTTGTGGTGGTTTGTTTGCTTGTTTTTATTCTACCAGCTGTTCTAAAAACAATAGGTCCCTATTCCACCTTTCCTTAAAGCCAGCTCTAATGCAGTCCCATTAAAGCCTTGATTAATGCACACCATTTTCTTCCCATTAAGGTAAAGAGACTGCAATTAAATAGTAAAAAGAAAAACCGAAGTGTAGCTGCAAGCTAAGCCCACGCAAATCTGAATTTGAGATAAGGCACACTTAAAAGATGAGCTACAACTTGTTCACATAATTAACTGCAGATAAATATGGGAGGGCCAGGAAGCTGTTGGTGTTTTCACATCTTGGTTGCCTTTGCAAAAGTTTTATGGAGATAAACCAAGTTACTGGTCTCAGGTGAGCTGTATTCAAGATTCCCCTATAGACACCCACTTTTTGTTAAAGAAGCACAGATTACAGCTCTAGATGAAATGAGATTATAGTAAACAATTTCTGTTTATGCATACAAATTCTGAGTGGAATCATACCAATCACATACAGGTCACCAGTGAGATGGGAACTTGCAGAAACGCATGCAACACCTCCTGAAGTAACTCCCAAACAACTGATAGCATCGCTGATCAGAGCAGCTACTAAAAACTGCCACTATGCATTCTGCCACACATTTGCTGACACCAGACAAATGCCCAGATTCAGCACTCTCCCTCCACAGCCTGGAGCAGAGATCAAATGCTCTCCAGTTATTAAAGCTCTGGCTACCCACCTCACACTATTAGCCAGACAGCCTCACTTCCTCCAATTTATCTCAGCATCCTGCCACTCTGCTTTTTACAAAGTTATTATCTTCAGTCACTCCTTATCAGCTCACAAATTAAACAGTGTTCAGTGCAGAGAAAACTGTGAAGAATTGAACCATTAAATTCTAAGATTTTATTCTTTAAAAGATACATTTGTGGGGAGGAGGAATGGCCCAGATTTGACAGGGGAGCAGAATGGCCCATGTTTGGTACCGTTAAGGAGCTTCTGCCCTCTTCTTTACTACCATGCAAATCAAACTCAAACAGAAGTGGTATCAATGATCCTGAGTTTAGGCTAATGAATTTCTTTCCCTATAGAAAAGTTAGTACTAACCTTTAACCCTTGAAGTTAGTTTAAAGGAACCAAGAGCAGCTATAATACAGATCTATACCAGTATCTATTCACTGATAAATCTGGCTACCATTTCTTCTTGTAACTTTTAAACAGGGCAAAGTGCAATCAATCCAACATTACTAAATGAGATGTCCAATTTCTAAAATAATTACATTCCTCATATGTAGAAATATCCTTATAAATGTAAGCAGTTATAAGCCTCAAATATTCAAAATACTTAGTTCATTTCACTAAGACCAACTACATGCTTCCTCACAGTTCCCCTCACCTTTGCCCTTCACTGGCTGCTGCTACTGTTCATTTTCCACCAGCTGTTACACTACTCAGACCCCTGTGGGAGGCAGCTCAGCTTGGCAAGCCAGCAGACACAGCAGGCCCCAGAACAAGAAGCACAGAGTTTACTGCTGGCCAAGCACAGTAATTCCCACCTCTAGTGTTCATCAACACAAGGGAGAGGCCAGGAACCCATAACCAGGAGAAGCTGCATAGAGAAGAAGCAGCTTGATTAAAGGCAGGAAGAAAGAACTCCTCTACATAATAGCAGCAAGGTGTTAGACCAGCTTGGTTACTTGTGAAATCACACGCTAGCATTTTCTATTCCAGATGACAACGCAGTTGGAGTACAAGCAGATGATCCACATCATCACTTACACTGTTGTAACACCTCTGGCTATCTGAAGAAACAAAGCTGTCAGTCAAAAATAAGACAACACATCTAAGTACTGTCACCACCTTTGCTCTTCATTCAGAAAAATGTCTGTCCTTAGTAAACTTGTTCTGTAAATGTGACAGTGAATGCATAAGGAGGAGAAGAAAAAAAGATAACAAATGAAGAGTCCTTCACTTCTACTTTTGTGGACATGCAAAAAGGCATGTCACATGGTCTGCAAACTTTTCTGGTAGAGATGTCAATCTCTTAGGAAAGCTTCGCATATATAAATCACACTACAAACTGTATGTTTGAAAACAAAAAAAATTTGGTAAACACCTAAGTAGGGCATGAGTCCTAAGAGGTTTAGAAATCCCTTGTTTACTCTGAGGATAAGCTTTAACCATACATCTGAGGTCTTGTATTTCACAAGGCCGCAAAACAGATGAACCCTGATAAGATGTTTCTATTTTTAGGTCCTACTTATATCAAGACAAGGGAGCAGCATAGAAGGTTACAAAAAAATTAGACATGTAAAATAATTCATAATCTTTTGATTTTGCTACTCTGCTCCTAACTCCTCTCTGTTCCATTATTCTGCCAGGCTAAATGTGAGGATAGGTCTAATAGGAGACTATAGAAACAAGGTGTTGAGAGGAAATGCAGTCAGAGAAGTGATCACAGACAAGACAAATCAAAGAGAAATGGGATAGCAAAAGTAGTAAGAAATTCACTAGGTAACAAAACACTGCGTTACAATGTTGGTATATTTCCATCAGCAAACTTGATACGTGTAGGTAACGTTCTATTTTCATGGCAATGTCACAGTGCTCTTGGTAGCATATAGATCTGTGAACTGCCTGGGCATGCATTCTCTCCCCACAGTAATGCAATATTTCACACTGGCTAAGGTTTCTACAGAATTGCATCATTCTACCTCATCTGAACTATAAAAATTCGTCCCCTCAGTGCTTTTCCAGACAGAGCCATACATCTCACTGAACTTGAGCAAGGTCACTTTCCAATTGCAGCAACAATGAATGGCCGGAAACACCCGTGGAAATTCATGGATCCTTTATTTTATCCATTCAGCTTGCTACTGAACCAACCTAAGGTTTCCTCATTTTGTTTCCAAAGGAAGGAAAGAAAACACGAGAGTACTGATGTCCTGAAAATGCCCTGAACAGACACAACCTTCATATTGAAGTCCATTGTAGACACTTCCTATGAGACGCTACTGTTTCATCAAAAATACATAATAGCCTTGCAATCAGCTTTGCAATGTGATTGCTAGCTTCCAATTGTGTTTCTCAATTCTGGGAGCACTTTAAAATACATTCTCATTAGTTTCAGATATTCAGCACTTAGTATTTTAACCTCTTCCAGTATTCTGTGAGCAAGCAATTATGTATTCAAAGCATCCACTAACTCTCATGACCATGGTTCACCACCATGCTGTTCATTTGCAATGTTAGACAAAATTCAACAAGCAATCAAAATTTCGTCAGATCATTTTCTTAAAAGGAACCTTTTAAAGTTAGTTAAACCAGTTGGGAACACTCACAAAGTTTCATGACTGAAAACTGCTCTATGATTTTATTTCTAACAACTTGGTGTTTTTCTCAGTTCCATTAGAGGAGTGATACTCAGGATGCGAACACTGAACGCTTGAGGACACCACCAAACTAGCTACAGTCTATCCAAGGACTGCATCTTTGTGACCTTCAGGGCAGCATGATGATTTCTATGCCAGCTGCTACAGTTTTTGAAAATCCTGCAGTACAGGTTATAACCAGCAAGGTGCTGGCAGCAGAGGGGCTGCAGGAGTAGCGCCAGTGGGAAAAGGCCAGGGGTTACCCTGCCCCAGGCCCAGCTGGTTCCAACAGTACCACAGCCAGACACAGCTGAGCCCCTCAGCAGAACTGACGGCACCTCTGGGAAACCGTATTTAAGAAAGGGCAGGAAATGCCACAAAACAAAATAAAAGAGAACAAAAGGAGTGAGAAACAGCAAAAAAACAACATCAAGGTCAGAGAAGGGGAGGAAGGAGGTGTTCCACGGTGCCAGAAAAGGGACCCAAAGGACGTGCCAGGGAGGACCCAAGCCAGGTGGATATACCCTGAAGGAACCGTACCACGTGGAGAGCCTGTTCCAAAGCAGGACCGCTGTCACTGGGGAGCTTATGCCAGAGCAGAGGAAAAACATGAGAAGGAAGGAGCAGCAGAAAGAAACTATCTTGCACTGTAACCCCTTTGCCCCCCAGGAGGGGCACAGGAGTCTGGGGCACAGGAGTGAAGTTCAGCCTGGGAAAGGGGGAAGAAAAAGTGTTACTTTCAGGTCTGTCTTTCTGTCTTAGTATCCGACTCTATTTTAACTGGCAACAAATTAAATTCAGTTACTCCAAATCAAGCCTATTTTGCCCAGAACAGTAACTAGTAGGTGATCTCCCTGTCTTTATTTGAAGCTACAATCTTATCCTATCTTTTGCCCCTGTCCCTCCAAGGAAGGGGAGAGACTGAGCAGCTGGGTGGGCATGTGCTGCTAGCCAAGGCTAACTCAGCACCCTGCACACAACAGTTTTAACCCAATCTTTTAGCAGAATGCTGATGAAGCAGAAGGTCAAACCAAGATTTGTGTAAATTGGCATGAATCTCATTACTGCTGCTGAGTCCTGGTTCTGAAGTAGAGAAATATAAAACAAACAGGCTAAGTGGCTAACGAATCTGAGCCAGGTTAAAGACCCTTTTTTCATCCATCCATCCATCTATCCTTTGTGAAAAGCAATGCAAGTCACTGGCTTGATACAGAATACACATTTTCTATGATCCAAACTGTGACTATTACTTAGAGTAGCAAAAGTAGTGACCAATTCATCAATATTTCTCTTCTCTCTTTTTCTTAAAGATCAGCAAGCTCAGAAAGCCTTTCAAATGCAATCCATCAGACACAGAAATTTGTTCTAATGTCATTTTTATGCATCCAAAATACTGCCTAAATTGTCATTTATATTTGATCCACTGCCAGGTTTTATACACAGACTTCTATTAGGGAGTAGATGGGATCCATCAACAGAACTAAACAAAATAAACAATACAATAATCAAATCCACTCAAAATACTGCACCTCTCTCACAGACCTTCATCCCGGGAGCTGTTATTGCTATTTCTTCCTTCAACTTATTTAGGCTGCAAGCTTCAAGAGATGGGAACTTGGTAATACAAAACAGCCCAAATAATAACTTGGACCGTTACACTTTTTGTCAAGTTTAATTGTCTAATCCCCAATTCCAAAAAGGAGATGTAACTGAGTCCTAGTAAAATAGCAGTCTAATATTTTGCAATAGTGCAAGATGGAAGAGATTACAAGAGGGCTTCCCCAAAGGATTCATTCCCATCTGTGTTCAAAGAGCAATAAACACTATTCCTAGGAATGTTGATATCCTCAGCTAAAATGCTCCAGCATTCAAGAGTTGAAGCCAATTCCCTACACACCAATACACGGTCAGAATGAAAATTCTCTTCCCTTTCCCTCTTCCCCATGCTTTTAAATCATTCCTATCACATATTGTTACACATTCAGCCAAAACCCAGATTTTTGTTATCCATTCCCAAGTCAATTTGTAAAACTGAACATCAGTAGAGAAGGATGCAGTAAAGTTCAGAGTACTTTTTCTTCAGTTAATTGCTTCAGATTAAGTAACAGCAGGGATATGCATCAGAGTGCCTTTCAGTTCACATCTCTCTTCATGGGTGGAACAGAGGCACTGCCTCTCCTTGGTAGTCTCACTAGCTGGTAACCTTGGCCTGCAACCTGTTAGGTGCACCTGGATCTGGAACACAAACTTCCAGTTTTAGACACTCTCAACAGCAGGTGCAGGTATTTCACTAAATAAATTACTCTCCTCCTGTGTTACTCCAATACAAAAGAAGAGTCTCATATGATCACTTAGCTTATTGACTGTTTATGTTTTCAGTTAGCCAGACTTGGAAGCCATGCACATTGATTTAATCATTCATGTGCTGTCAAAAGCAGATAAAATCTGCATATGACACTTTCCCATGTTTTAAAGATCAGGAAATGCTTCAATAATTTGTATTTTGATTGGTACAGAATCTAGAAGATGCCTTCACAGGAAAATCACTGAAGTGTATAATTATGTAGATTGCATAACCTTCTCTGATATGCTTCAGCTAGGTAAAAAATACACAGGTTAGAGAAATTTAAGTTAAACTGTCAATAACATTTCCTGCCTAGGTCTCCCTGCCTGTCTGAAATACCTTAGTACATCTTGAAACTCTGAAGATCATGCTTCCCAGCTAGACAGAAAAAACATATTTGCCTTCGCTTGAAGTGATCTCTAACTAGTTCATAGCCTATCAGTCAATGATACATGTCCTGAAACTAAACATACCTTCCATCTTTTCACTCATGTTTATTTTTAGTTAGCATAACACCAGTGTCAGGATCACCACTCAGTTGTTCTTAAGGCCAATGCATATCATGTTATCTACTACCCAGTTATTCTTAAATTCTTTTCTCTTCATTGACTCAGGATTTTCCTCTTTTATTTGTATTTCTGTAGAGCTGAATCATGCAGTTTTCTTCCCCATCTAAACATGCAAAGCTATCATTGCTTTCACAACAAACTTCCAGTTATGTCAATGTTATGCTTCATCCTCTCTCTGTTAAATTATCACCTCTGAATTCACCTGAAGTTCTGTCTTCGCAGACTTGATCGCTCTCTGAAAATACCTCCAGGTCCACCTCAAGTGGATGAGTGACCCCAGAGAGGCAGACACTATCCCCGTATTTTTTCTCACACAGAATTAAGGCATCCATGGCAAAGAGAACTTCCCTGTATCTCCCTCGTTCATTACGTACTTACATGCCTCAGAATGAAGCTCTGCTTTTCACCTCCTTCAATTAAACATATAGAATTTTGTGACATAAGAATTAAGATACCAAGCAAAATATTTATAGTTCTTACAATAAAATAAATGAAGCTGCGCTATATTGCTGAGGTTTGCTTTTAAGAGAAAGGACGGAAGCCTTCATACGACACGCTGTGCACAGATACTCTGGCAGTCACAGAAGGCAGAAGGACATTTAGGGCTTTATTCACACTGTCAGCATGTGCGCCTGCAAACTGCAGCGTTCGTTATAAACAGCGCGCTGCTCCGCGCTTCGGGGCGCCAATGCCCGGGGCCGCGCTGCCGGCCAGACGGAGCGCGGCCCCCGGCTCCGCGGGGCTCC
>WEIT01025882.1:458-13529 GCA_013389985.1 Dryoscopus gambensis | reverse complement strand
CTGAGGGGTCGCTCCGGCCGCCGGACAGCGCTGCCCGGGCCCCCGCGGGAGGCGTGGGGGGAGCGGGATGGGGAGGGAGGGAGAGAGGGGACGAGCCTTCCTAACGCCACTGCCGCGCCGCTGAAGGTGCCGCTGGTAGCGGGCCGGTACCGCCTGGCCCCCTCGGGCACCGGCAGGACCTGCCCCTTCAGAACGCGCTTACAAGTGGGGCTGGGATGGCACGTTTAGCTGATTCCATTCCTACACCGGCGAGCGATGACCACACACCGCCCCGCCTCTGCTACACTTGCCCCTTCCACAAATGGTAACGCAAAATTAGTTCCTGCTTCTGGTCACCTCTTTGCCCACCTTAAACCTTTCGCCCACGCTCGCTGGAGAGGTTTAAGTCTATTTAATGGCGCTCTCCCCTGGCTTTCCATCTTTGTGCCCACACCAGAGTCTGCCGTCCCGGTAGCCGCCGATAGACGCTTACACACCATGTTCCAGATCAAGCAGACCCCAGCGTGGCACCCAGCTCAGGACTCACTTAGTCAAAAATCATGGGGAAAGCAAGGTGTAGAGATTATGCCCTATGTTTTGAGAAAATAAATGCATTTCCAACATTTAGCTGGAACAAAAACACTTGCTGAAGCAATTCTGATGGTACTTCGTATCTTTATCAAACACTACATCACACATACGTGACACACCAAATCCACAAACTTATATACACCTTGGAAAGCTGCTGCCGTGAAAAGCAGCAAAAGTCACTGAAAAAGTAGCAAAAAGAATGATTTGGGGAAAAGACCCCCACAAATTGCTATTTACTTTTCACAAAATAAGGATACAGCCCATTGACAGAAAACAGGTTTTGCAGAGATATGGCATAGCTACATACAGCATGAATTCAAATGATTCAAATGTCTTGCTCCACATCCTTGCATCATAGTGCAGACTTGTGCTATTAATTCTTTTCATCCCCAGAAATGAGAAGTTGGTGAAGCCAATTTGGTTGAATTTGGTTGAGTTTGTGAGGATGACTGTCACAGATGAAGATTCAAAAAACAGGCTGGATGCAATTTTTGCTTTTACATGCATTGCACTCCTCAGAATCTAGCACATGTTAGTCTTTAGAAATTACAAGTTCACAAAGTCAGAAGTATGGGCAAACGTAAAACTACTGGCTATTCTATAAATAGATCCATTAAACATAAATATGACATTGCCTGTGGGCATTGGGAGAGCTGTTCACATAACAGAATTTCTAAACAATTGTCTGTGTTCACATATACTAGAGACAGATGTTTTCTGAAGTTTTGCTTGGTTTTGATCATCAGCTGAAACATGGGAAACAGGATATATCTTCTTAAAGATCAACAAGTTCCGTTGAATCGCTAATTGACCAGGAACAGACCCAGGCTTACACAATTAAAAGCTTGTTAGTGTGTTCCCCAGCTATATCCTCAATGTAATAAATATCTACTTCCAACAAATCTTGTTTTGCTTTCATCATCCTTAGACCATCACAGCTCTTGCAACTCTATGACAGGCATGAAATGTCTTGTTCAGTGTTTCAAGTAATATACTTTTCATTCCCAGTGTTATTAAAAGCATAACATCATGAAATTCAGATATTATAATTTGCCTTTTTGTCAAGTTGCTTTTATGGCACCTTCAGGTTACAGTCCCATTTCAAACAAAATAATCTTTAGATTTTAAAAGTGAAATGAAATGGTGGCAGAACATAACAGTGTTTAAAAAATACAATGGAGTACTGCAGGATTGGAAAGAGGATTTAATAATGTAACAAAAGCAAAAGGAGAAATAAGTAATAAAGCATTTTTTGCCTACATGATTTTTCAGAAGATCCAGAGAGCATCAAACTGATTATAACATGTTTTTTTTACTGGAGAGAAGACAAGTTAAAAATGAGGGAGGAAAAGAATGGTAAATCAAAATGTTTGATATTATAACTACTAGTTCTTTTACAGATAAGACTATGAAAACTAAAGTTTCAACTTTCTCAAAGTGCTAATTTGCCTACGAAGATTATTCATATTGATTCACAACAACTTTAACACATTTTGTTAGCAATGATCACATCATTTCACTAAAAGCTTCCAGCAAAAGAATAGTATTAAAATATTTACATTACAGTTCATCAGGCTTATTATCTCAACAGCTCCTATTTATGTAGTGAGACATCTTGGCAAAAGGAATTAGCACATTTTGAAATGCTTAGAAAATCTGCTTTAACATTAATGAAACTTCCATACACCTAAGACTGCTCTGAGAAAATTCCATTGTAGATGACCCATAAAGGAATACAATAATGGATTTGGAATGAACAGCATAAAAGTAATAGAGAAAAGAAGCACAATCCTACATATTTTGTCAATTGTCCTCTATTTTTTCAACCTTAAACAAAGTCTTGGTTTCTAGAAATGGCCTATTTATTACACTGTTGGGGCAGACCAAAGTATACCTATACTTAGCTAGAAATAGTCTGCTTGCAAGGGGAGGTGGCTGGCTAGCAAATATCGAGAGATACCTGGTTTCTGAAAAGGAGAGAAATTCAAAATGCAGGAAAAGTAACTAAGATATACTGGTCAATGATTTTGTCTTATGTCATCTCTCCCACTCCAATCCCCCCTAACACAGAGGGAAGAGAAATAATGAATTGTTCAGTGCAATTTCATGTGCTTGGTATGAAGAAACAGAGCCTTTCACTACACAGCTACGCACTGCAGTGGTTTGACCCTGGCTGGATGCCAGGTACTCACCAGGCCACATGATCATTCCCCTCCACAAGTGGACAGAGGAGAGAAAATATAACGGAAGGCTCATGAGTTGAGATAAGGACTGGCAGAGATCATTCACTGATTATTTTCACAGGCAAAACAGACTTGATTTGCAGATATTAATTGAATTTATTACCAACCAAAATCAGAGCAGGATAATAAGAAATAAACCACATCATGAAAACACCTTCCCGCCACCCTTCCCTCTTTCCTGGGCTCTACCTCCTCCCCCTCAGCAGCACAGGCAGACAGGGAGCAGGGCTTACGGTCAGTTCATCACCTGTTTTTTCTGCCAGTGCTCAGGAAGAGGAGTCCTTCCCCTGCTCCAGTGTGGGGTCCTTCCCATGAGAGACAGTTCTCCATGTACTTCAGCAGTGTGAGTCTTTTCCATGGGCTACCATGAACTGCTCCAGCGTGGGTCCCTTTATATAGGGTGCAGGCCTTCAGGAACAGGCTGCTCCAGTGTGGGTCCCCCACGGGGTCACAAGTCCTGCCAGCAAATGCTCTGTTACATATGCTTCTCTCTCTATGGGTCTGCAGGTCCCTGCCATGAGCATGTTCCCATGGATTCACAGCCTTCCGATGGACATCCACCTGCTGCAGGTGGATCTCTTCTCCCCTGTTGACCTCCATGGGCTACAGGGGCAGAGCTCCCTCACCATGGTCTTTACCACGGGTTGTATGGGAATCTCAGCTCTGGTCCCTGGAGCACCTCCTGCCCCTCCTTCTGCACTGACCTTGGAGTCTGCAGAGTTGTTCCTCTCACACATTCTCACTCCTCTCTTCCTGGCCACATTTACATCTGTGCAATAACTGTTTTTCTTTCTTAAATATGTTATCACAGAGGCTGTACTACCGTCTCTGATGAACTCAGCACTGGCCAGCAGTGGGTCCATCCTGGACCCAGCTGGCATTAGCTTTGTCAGACATGGAGGAAAGCTTCAGCAGCTTCTCACAGAAGCCACTCCTGCAGTGTCCCCTCCACTACCAAAACCTGGCCACACAAACCCAATATACACACTGATATGGTACTCTCGTACTTCTCATAACCTGACAATAAATCTGCTGAAGAAACTTTCTGCACTAGTACTCCACACAGATCTATGAGAAACAGGTGTGATGGGCCTTTAAACTGGTGACAGTGTTAAAAGTTATAGAGAATATAAACTGACTTAAATAAAGTAGCACTTTAATCTCTGCTAGGATATTAAACATTCTATAACAAGGAATCAGAAAAACCAATTCAAAAATTGCTTACCTTTATAAAGGTAACATATGAAAATAGAATGCTCAAAACCTGGAGGAGAGGAAAAATACTCCTGCAAGCAAACTTCCAGGATCAGTGGAGTTTTTATTCCAGACCAAATTTTTGGCTTCTTGGACAAACACTATTCACCACTGAAGTGGAGGGGAAGAATCCAAGCTTAACGGCCAATTTGATTCAAAGGTTAGCAATGCTTAATGGCCAGTGTTGTTTCACTGTTTAAAGAAAAAGTGTTTAATATGCGAGTTTACCTACTACTCTGGTTTTAATTTGGCACACTGACCAGTGGTATGTTGGGTTTTTTCCAAAAGGTTTGTCTGAAACTGCTAGTCATAGTGATGATTATTAAAATTCTTTTTCTACCTATAGCATACATAAGAGAAAAAACCCCAATTTTGATGGAAATATGATGTTACAGAAGACAGCATATCCACAGTAAAATAAAATAAAAAGTAAATATTAAAAAGCTTTTCCTCAGCACAAATGGTAATTTTACCAATGTTTTATCTTTCAATTCAAATCAACATTGTAATGCCTATTAGAATGTTAAATATATTCCTACTGCAAGTGATCAGAGATGCAATTCAAATACTAGTATTTTAAGGCAATCATAATCAACTCCTACTACTGTCTGCTATTTTCTCAAATGTGAAGTGCAAAAATTCTCAGGCCAAAACTCATCTCTACAGTGAAGATCACAGCTCATAACCATTATAGAAGCAAAAATTTTACTGGAACCTAAGTATTTTCCTTTTTTTTCAGTTAGTACAACATTTTTAGTGAAAGGAGGTAACAGTACAGTTCTCCATTCCTACTGAAGTCAGTAATCTCTATGAAATTTAAAACAGACCCTATGAAAATTGTTTGAGAAAATAATTTCACAGTGACATTTGTCTCCTTTTTGAGAGTATAAAAATGCTGTTTGAAGGAAAGTGAAGTGAGACTGAACAGTATCCACTAAATCAACAGTCTGACAACATACCCATTATAAAACCTGCCACTCCTGCCTCACAGCAAGGAAGACAGTCAGATAAGAAGTGAAATAAACTTTATCAAATTATTTCAACATTTCAAGGTTTTTGTACTTAGGTGAGTTTATTTTTTTAGAGATAAAATAGTTACATCTGCAAATATACATTATTTTTTAAACCATTAAGCCCCCATGGCTGTTTGAAAGTTAAAATCATACACAAAACAAACCAAGAAAACTTAGGAACCTGAAAAGCTTTCTTCACAATGGACTTTTGATTTTGTAGTTTGTTGCCTTCAAAGTGATTCAGTTCATACTGCACTCGTGAGATAATGGACAATTGATACTTAAAATGGAATGTATGCCTGTAAAATCTGGCAAACAGATTTTTTCACTATTTTATGAAATCCCTTGATGTTAATTCATAGTCCTTTAAAAATGATAGGGGCTAGCAGTCATTGATACTGATTGTCTGAATCCAAAGTTTAATTACTAAATGTGCTGCAAAAAATAAAAAGTCTGACTTCAAAAGAGATCCTTTCCAAGCCCATTCACGTGAAATGGGAGCCAGCACTGCCACTGAAAGGGCAACAGAGTATCACTCAGCTGGCAACTTATAGTGAAGTCATATTCTTCCAGGTCAGTGTTTCATACTACATTTTAAAGCTGCCACACTGTGCCTGGAAATATCCTCTGCACCACAAATGCATATATTCACACACACCAAAAAAAGAGAGTCACATTCCAGAATTTAAAAAAACCCCACACTTCACTGGTTTTTGGAGGCTGAATAAATGTATTTATATCTGAATTGCGACTCACTCCACAACTGTATTTTTACAATGGTATGGTGCCAGTAAATTTGCTATCCTATATTAATATGTAGTAAGAAATAGGAAGCAAAATGGGAAGAAAAATGCCATAGGTTGCTGTTTCTCATGTTTATTGTGTCAGTGTAAAACATTTCAGTCTTGTTCAAATACCCAAGGATTTCAGATAAGTGCTTGGGCTACTCTTAAGTTCAGGGAAAAGCCAGGGTAAGCCTCTTTCCTGCTGTATTTCAAACTGGGGTCCAACACTGCTTGTAGGGAAGCAGGTGAAAAGGGTCCCTGCACTGTCTCTGTGCAATAACAAAACTGACAGACACAGTTCAGCTAAATTGTAGATGTGATGATCCAGATTGTAGCTTAATCTCTAGCTTAAACTCAAAAATAAAAAATCTTCCTAGACAAATCAAACCTCAGAGGCAAAGACGTTTTCCTATTCTTTTAACTTATTTATGAAAACAGTGTCCAGAATAGTATTCTGGATTAAAAAAAATAATAATAATTACAAGTTTTTAGAAAGATACAATGGTTTTGCACTTTATTAGGCCTCAGCTTTTCAACACAGAAAACCAGCCATGTAGCATTTTTTCCTATTTCTTAAGGGTAAAAACAAATACAACATTATACTGCACTCAAACGTGTTGCTTGTTGCTGTCAGTATGAGCAGTTAAACCGCTTGCCAGCGCCATTGCCAGACCACCAGAGGGAGTCAGAAGCTATAGAAAACTTCGGAAAATTTCTAAACCTGCAGGTAGCTTAGAACATCGACGGGAAATACTGTATGTTGTGAGTATTATGACAAATGGCTACGAAAGTTGCTGAGGACAATGAAATATTTTTAGCAACATCATCAGTTCATTATCCAGAGGCAAGAAAAATGTTGGTGACAGAGACAAAGGAGCGCTCAGCAACTATTTTTGTTCTGTGTTTAGAAAGAATGAAAAATCATGCATTTAAATTAGATTTTTCAATTATGTTAATAACTGGAGAGAAGTGTTTAAAAAATCAACAGATCCAAAATTAGTACAAAATAGTCTGAAACAAAGAGTGGCTCCCTTGGGTCTCATCATGTGCCTTTGAACAGGTCATGGAGCACCAGAGGCAACCTGAGGACACTGGGCTTGTGCCTATGTACCAAAGGAAGATGGAAGACAGTGGTAGAACACAGCTTGATGTGACCCTAAGAAAAAATTTGCATACAAGGCTACATTATTATGTTCCAAAAGCAAGGTCCTTAGCAGAGAGGGGAGAAGGAGACTTTCTAGGATCAACTGGGGAAAATTCCAAGAGATCCATACTCCTATTGGTCAGAAACACTAAGAAGTGGACCCAGTAACACAAGTGTGAGCTGCTATTTCTGCATAGCAAATATCAGAGACCTGGCCAGTCATCAGTTTCTGCCATAACAACTGGCAGAATTAAAAAATATTTGCCTTACATTTTGGAAATTAAATATCATGTAACAAAAACAGCATTTAAAACAGTAACAGAGAAAAAAAAATTTGAAACCTACGCCAAATAAATTTCTATAACAAATTAGACTTTTTAAAAGTTATCACAATAATTAACTATTTGGTTAAATACCAAAGAGGCAGTGAATTCTTCAAATCCTGTGTCCTGGGTTACAGCATATTCTATTACCATCTTCATGAGCTGTTGAAACCAGGTCTAGCAATGTTCCCTGCCTCCTCCCTCTGGACCATCTCCTGTTAATGGGCCCAACAATGCCTTGCCTCATGGCTCACCATCCCGTTGTGAGATGCTCCACCCAGGGGGAGGAACCAAGCATTCCCACCTGGATATAGTCTGGGGTTTTGGAACAGCATGGGACAGCCTTTTCCAGTGGGTTCCCAGAGGACAAGAGCTACACAACCACCACTGGACTTTTGGAGGAGGACCAGACCTTTTCTACAAGATCACCGCTTCAACAGAACCACTTCAAAGAGAACTGCAGCTGTCACCTGATCGGACTGCTACCACCACCCTGCCTGGCAGGGTGCCAGGTCGTACCCTGATTCTGTCAGGGCAAACCAGTGTTTCTGTATTACTGTTTTGTTATATATATACACACTAGGAAAAGAATTGTTATTCCTATTTCCCGTATCTTTGCCTGAAAGCCCTTATTTTCAAAATTCTAGTAATTTGGAGGGAAGGGGGTTGCATCTTCCATTCCAAGGGAGGCTCCTGCCTTCCTTAGCAGACATCTGTCTTTTCAAACCAAGACATCCTGATGTCTCCAAAACAAGACTGCGTTCTTTTCAGGTAACATGAATTGGTCAAACACACCAAAACATCTAGAGATGACTGATTTACATTTGATAAATCACAGACAATTCCCTGAAATCATTGCTGCATTGTGCAGTAGCAGCCTATGAAACACCAGGCATTACCAGAAAGACTACTGAGGACAAAGCAGCCAACATCATTGTGCCACAGTGTAGCCCACGCTTTAATCTGCACTGGAATGCTGCGTGCAATTCTGGTCCCACTGGTTTGAATCAGCATTACATTTCTGACGTTCTTACAATATTAAGTACACTACAACTTTCCTTACCTGGCCTAAGTCAATCTTTCAGAACTCTATTGCCTAACACTTGCTCTGGTCAGTCAAAAGACAAACTCTGCTTGCAGCTTCTGAGGTTCTCTAAAAATCAATTCTTTTCCTCTTCATATACTCTGATATGGCACAGCTCCTTTCTACGAAAAGCTCAACTTGGTATTTCCAGAGAAGATTGCGACTGAAACACAGTTCATATTTAAAATACAGTAACATGATCAAAGAAGTCTGCAAAAGGTCTAGCGTTTGCCTGAAACCACAGAACATAATTTCCAGTCTACTTTCACTGCTCTGCAGATCATTCTATCTATCAGCACAGACAATCTAAGAACAGTATATGTGCTTTTTTAGCTGCTTGATAAAAACTCAAGTAGAAAGCAATAATGTTACTGTGACTACAGCTGGTTGGGAATGGATGTGAACTATCCTTCTGTGGACTTTATCTATCTTCACAAAGATGATTCACAAACAAAGCTTCTGGGGACTAACTGCCAGTTTTCAGCCTCTTACTGCTCCTGCTGGATTCAAGTATAGGTTCCTGAAAATCTGAAGTTCCACACCTGCAGGACAAAGCTTTCTCCTACCTGCTGCTGACCTAACTCTGCTTCAAGGTGTAAAAGGTAAGTCAGCCAGCCAGATCTGGCACCTTGTTCGGAGTATACTTAGATCCAAGTTTGAAGGTGCTACTTGAGCTTGTACCTTTTGGTTTGCACTCATTTCCCCTGCCCAAAGTTTTAATTATTTATTTTAAAAATTGTTCTTTTTGTACTTCTAACACTATTCATTCTGTTTGTCAGTCAAGTCATCTGAAGAGTAAGGTACCTATTTATTGACCAGTGCAATTTAAGCTGGGTATTTCCACACTGATGAAGGAAAGTGTTTACTGCATAGCCTTTCTTCATACTTTTATTTCCTCTGTATATTGGTCATTTGACTCTACAGTTCTTTCTGGGCAGAAATACCCAACCTTTCAGGACAAGCAGAAAGACTACAGAAATCAAAGAGATAAGTGGGTTAACATAAATAGAATGGCCAGTGAAGTAACAGAACTAAGTATACAATATGGGGAGTAAAAATAAATAATAGTCATTAAAAAAACCCACCATACACACACCCCCCAAAAAACCCAAACAAAATCTGC
The DNA here is from genome assembly GCA_013389985.1 of Dryoscopus gambensis. Taxonomy (NCBI): domain Eukaryota; kingdom Metazoa; phylum Chordata; class Aves; order Passeriformes; family Malaconotidae; genus Dryoscopus; species Dryoscopus gambensis. Next base: position 3,990 of record WEIT01025882.1, on the reverse strand, counting down.
ATAACCTACTTAATCTCAAGGTATACTAGGAAAATGTAGGATTCTTCAGGTATGCTGATATCATTATAGCATAGGACTTTACCATATATAGGCATTTTCACACATTTTCCTCCAAACCCAAGCTCCTGACAGTGCTGGAGATCACTAATAGCTCAAATACTATCAGCCTGTCTTAGAGACTTGTTCAGATACTTCTCCCTACTGCCAGAGAAGTCGTGCATAACGCAATAGCCAGTAAACTCCCTGGTTATTACCAGTAAAACTGCCTTCACCCAAGTATCATCTGCCTAGCATTCAGCACGCACAACTTGAAGAGTCAGAAGAACAATGGACACGCAGACCATCAGCTACTACAGGGAATATCCATGCTACTGCTCTGAACACTGCACAGCTCTGGCAAGAGCTTCTCCTAAGGGAATCCGAGGCTGACTTGTTAACGACATGATGTACTTCTCCAGACTGCTTTCCACTAACTTTGAAGCCAGCACAGTGGTTAACCACACAATTTAGTGCAACAACAAAAAAAATGTCTTCCTATTTTGAACACCATAGTCTGAAGAGGAAAACAGGCTATTGAAAATCAAAACCTTCATTACAGTTATCATTCCACCACAGCTGAAGAGTCTGATTTGTCAAATGTTGATCAGACCCTGGTAGTTAGCAAGACTTGCAAACAAGGAAGAGTACTTCCAAGACATAAGCCAGAAGACAGATAGATTTTCCTAAAACCTGTTGCTCTGACAGGACTGGCCAACAGGCTGGGATTATCATCCTTCAAATCAGCATGGTTAGCTTTAACAGCTCTAGAGAGAGGAGCATTCACCTGACATCTGGTTCCACTAATCTTCCACAAGTCCTGAGCAGTCTTCTAGAACACAGCTTTCCTGTATTTTTTCCACCACTGTATTCACAAAATTATCCTTTCTTCTAGTACTTTTCCCATCAAATTCAGAATCATCCTCTGGACTCACTCCAACAATCCTCCTTCATTTTCTGAATACTGGGCAAAATAAACCAATTCAATTACTTCTCTTGCTTTTTGGTAAACTTCTATCACAAAGTTTTGCACTTTTTTGGCAAGACAAAGAATTTTAGAGAAGTGCATATTTGTCAGAAAGAAAATTTCACTGTAATCTCCATGATGCTGTATTTGCCATTTGAAAATGACAGTGTTTCCAAGAAGGAAAGTTGGCACGTTAATCTGTGTGGGGTTCTTTTATTCAAAAAGATTTTAATTAAATGTGGAGATCATTGCTCCTTTGAAAGCAATGGTGTGCAACCAGGATGTCCTGTAAATTACAGTGAGGCAAAGCACTCAGCATTCCCTTCTTCCCATTTCTTTCCCTCTCCCCACTCCCTGCCCACAGTGACACAAGAAATAGAACGCCCTGTTCCTCTCACTGCAAATTAACACAGCCTGCTCCTTTATAATCAGCTGTCAGAATCTGTCACCAATTCATTTTTTGCCTTTACAGTTTCAAAGGTAAAGGTAGAAATTAGGGATGACTTCTTCTATTGGGACTCCAGCAAAATTTTTTATCTGGCAAGAAACAATTATGCAGCAGGTGAAAGAGATCAGTACTGTAAAGATATCTGTAAGCATCCATATTTGCTGCAGGAGTATCTTAGGACTGTCAAGGTTGAAAGTCAATGCCAAACTTTTACTCATTTTTGTAATCCAGATGTATGTTAAGATTCAAGGCCTGTTCTGACTTTGGTTCTGAAGTAGACCTCAAGTCTTCCTTTTAATTAGACAGCTTTAAAATTGAACTGACCTGCCACAGCTGCATACCAATTGGACTGACACGGTGATACACACTAAGCAGAACTGTATTAACACCTTAACTTAAAAGCAGCAGGGACACGGCACCTTGAGATCTAACTTGTACCATCCCTCTACAGTGAACACATCACCAGAGAGTGGGATCCTGTTGCCTCAAGCAGGCATAGCTTCAACAAGAGTACCTCTTCCATACAGTGGAGATGTCTATTTAAAGGATGAGAACTAAGGAAGGAGACACCTGAGAAAAGCTTTGAGGTATTTGCTGCTTTTGTGAATTTAGTTTCTCTTCTCCATTGTATATTGATTTTAAAGGAANCATTGTATATTGATTTTAAAGGAAAAAAAGCTTATGTACTCTTACTAATGAGTAAGCTTCTGCAGACAGTACGATGGTACCTCCGCAACCAGTCACCTCTGGTAACCTCCGGACAAATTTCAAGCATTGTCCCCTCTTTGCACCATCATCTTAAAATACAATTTCCCCTTTTCTTCCCACTTTGCTAAACTCCAAAGACTTTACACTTGAAAGCTTTTTTAACACAGCTGAATGTGATGCAGAATCACACCCATAACTTTGATAAAATGTACTTGGTTAGACATAGTTTTATCAGTAAATATTAGTAATATACGTGCATATTTTGAAATGGTTCCAGATTTCTTTTGGTTATTCACAAGGCCTAATCCTTAGATTCTTCTCCTACTTATGAAAGTACGCCTTTGGTCACAATCATACCAAGACAACTACATATTTAACAAAATAAAAAAACAACCAAGGAAAATCAGACGAACATAAATGAGACACCAAATTTAAGATTTGATGCTGGATTTGTTGACAAATATCTTTGTNACTCTTCCATACAGTGGAGATGTCTATTTAAAGGATGAGAACTAAGGAAGGAGACACCTGAGAAAAGCTTTGAGGTATTTGCTGNCTGTAACTTTCTATCAGTTTTCTTTCTATACTTTCTGTATGTTTGCTATCAGTTTGCAGTTTCATCTGTTAGGTTTTCTGGCAGTTCCTGAAGCAATTAAAGAAGAGTTCTGTTTTTCTTTCCTTTATTATCAGCATTTCAAAGGAGGTTAGCAGACTTCTCGCTGAATCTTGTACATACAGTCAGATTGGCTGCCAATTTTTAAAAGCAATTTTACATGTGAATAATATGGATTCCTCTCTACCACTGAGTAACGTATTGGTCAGACCAGACCATAATATCTCTACCTGAACACTTAAAATTGTTTCCCTGACAGTTGCTGTCTTCCATTTCTACCACACAGAACATGAAGGTTGTCAAAATACATGTTCTCTTAAAATTTACATTATTGCAGGTCTCTTGCATTTCTCCATTTTGCAGTTTCTGGGTACAACAAATGAGACTGTTTCAGCTGGTCTATGTAATTGAAAGCATCACTTTATTTTCTAGTGCAGACTACAGGAATCAGTCTGAGTTTTCTTTATTACACAAATGTTCTGAACATTCAGAATTTATTTAATATGTGACATACAAAAATGTGTGATGGCAGGTGAGAGCTAGTGAACAGCTCTGCATTTCTTCTACTTTTAGAGAATCTGGTGCCTTGTGGGTCAAAAGACCAAACTGAGAAGTATTTCTCACGAGCAGAGAAAGATCAAAGCACTTTTATCTCTTTGCAGCTGAAACAGCCATGTTATTTTCTGTTCTCTCAATCCAGAATATTCAGTCAACTATCTCAACTGAAGGAAGGCAATGTCATGTTTTGCCATGTAAAAAC